>JAPDOI010000892.1:0-258253 GCA_029168955.1 Aplectana chamaeleonis
CTGTACAATTGACCATATCCAGCCTCAGCGCCTGGTCAGTGCGTGGGAGTTCCACGGATTTTACTTTCCAGTTCTGCACTCCAGATATATATTTGGATTTGCTTTCACCGCTTTGTCAAAGTATTGTGGTAAAAGGCGGTGACGTAGGTTGTCCCAAAAACTGTCTGCAAGTAGTTCTCGAGAATCATACAAAAAATGCAACAGAAAAATGTATCGGCATTTTTAGATTTGAATGGGAAACTCGTAGACGAAGTCCTTTTATTGGCAACGTTTCGAGGTTTAACCTCGTCTTCAGGCCAATCTGACTGGGCCGGAATATCTCTGACTGAGTCATAGCACCTTCGTAGATTAAAGGCAGTATCCATGCTGGGAAAGTGCTTTCCAGTTCTCACCCGAAAACCAGCGCGTCAGAGTCTGATCATTTACATCAGTGATGAAAGAATCATGAAAAAAATGGTCACCGCGAAACATCCTAATATCAGCTCTTCTTCTTGAAAGCCACATTTCAATCAGATGAGCTATATGGCATAACTGAAGTAGATAAGCGCGCAAATGGTGTCTAATGTTGAAACTCAGTCGGCGCCCATGTCTGAATGTTGAATGTAGAAGTTGAACCAAACTGATTCCCACATAAACTCGATCATGATGGAAGTGGCTGAAGAGTGATCGGACTTCTGATCCGTAAAGAGCTCTTTCATCATTGAGTCTGAAATTCGTTCTTTCGATCCCAGGTCTATAAGGGATCCTGAACTCTCGATTTCCGGCTAATAAACGAGTGACGAAATCTGATCGTGACCACTGCCTTTATACTGGGAAGGACTCTAGAGATTACTGTAATTCAGCGCTGTTTAGGTGATAATGATGGAGGTTCACTTCAACATCAGAAAGAACCTCCAATCGTTGTAAATACAATGATTCAGCCCAAGAGTTTTGCATCCAAATCTGAAAAACCACTAATAATCAATGAAGCCTGAGAGGATCCAAGATCTATCTGAATAAAAAATGTATGTTTACACTGATCGAAAATCATTATAATATTCCAGAGACATGGGTAAAGATGATCAGCAAAGCAAACGTTCATAAAGAGAAATGAAGTAAGAAAATAGCATAAAGAAAAAGGGCACTTTAGGAAGGCAAAATTCCAGCGAAAAACGGCACGCCACCAGTGCCACTGGAGAAGTAACTCAACAATCAACAAAAGAATGCAGCAGGCAAAATATAAACGTTGCAGCAAGGCTGATTTTACACGATAGGTAAGAAGTAGTCGGCGAAACTCGGCAGAAAAACGCCAATTCTTGACAAAAGTAAATTCTCAAACATCAGTAGGAAGTAGCTTTAAATACAAGATTGAACTGAGTCCTCGCGGTCAACACTGCTCTAATAGTCTTCAAATGACTTTACAAAAATAATTGCTTTGTGTACAAACAAATCTAGATTTGACCTGGAATGTGGGTGCTCGGCGCTGTTCGGCAGCTGCGCTTAGGCTGGCGCGTCTTAAAGGCATAGCATACTTTTGTGACACAATTTCCTTGGAGATTTGTATTTGAATGTGTAGTAGATATCTCCCAATATAACACGTGCCAAGTGCGAGATCTCAATTCTCTCTGAATACCGAGATATAAGTTATCGTCACAGGTTCGACCTCTTCGCTCACCATCACAGGCCCGGCCCTTACCAGATTTCGCGCGCTCGATAACGACCAGATTTATGGATGAATTTCGATCATGTCGCGTTCTTCAAACCACTGTCGGACTGTTCCTCTCCCTTTATCCTTGGCTTAGGATTCGCGCTAACGGATGGGATGAAGAGAAAATACAGGCCTGAGACAACTCTGGGTCCACCAATTTTCATACTCTCAAATTACAGGCATTTTAAGGAAAGCCATAACTCTGTGTTCATAATGGGTCTTGGACAATTTCAAAGATGCTACTCATTGTGGGATCCGTGCGTGTGACTGTCTTTCAAGAGAAGTATAAAATCTGAGAACACTTTCTGCGTGTGCCCAGCCTTTAAAGGCACGGAACACCCAAAAAATTAACTTTCAGGTTTCATGCTTATCTTGGAGAGAGTCACTCGCTGATCACAGTGGTATCCTTCTTGAAATCGTCCAGAACCCCTTTGAACAGAGTTATGGCTCTTCTAAGATGCCTAGATTTTGAAGCTGTGAAAATTTGGTGGATTTGAGTTGTCTCTGAGCCTGTATTTCTCTTCTCATTCGCAATCGTTGCGTGAGAGAAAGCCAGGATAAGGTGACAGTCCGGTAATGGACTGAAGAACGAGGACTTGTTGGAATTCATCCACCCATCGAGCCGCCATCGAGTTCGGAATTCGGTTAGGGGGTCGGGCCCAGGTGGTGAGAGAAGGGGTCGGGCCTGTGGTGGTCGCTTATATCTCGCTTATTTGGAGGAAACAGATCTGGCATCTGGGTACGTGTTGGAGGTTGGTGGAGGGGTCTTCTTCACAATTACATGAAAATCTCAAAATTCATATCTGAGGGTGGGTCGTGGTTTTAATGAGAATCGCGCGACGCGGGCGACAGCTCGTAATAAAAATTTGTTCCCACCGTGTTTCAGTGGCTTCTCATCAAACAGTATACTCTGAATTCACTTTGGGAAAATTCCGGTTTTACTGAACTCATATAAGAGAAAAGTTATCGGTGTACAGCGCTGCAAGAGATCTTCTGACATTTTACATGCAGTTGGCAGGAATCCTATTGATACTTCGCGTTCCTTGTGGAAAAGTGTATTGGCGCAAACTCGGTGCACGTATGTTATAGCATAGGGGCTGAATAGAGTCCCGCCGCTGAGCGCGCGGTAGCATGCAATGGAGGAGAATCGATCGTGCGGCGCCGCATGATCGATACTCCTCCATTGCATGCTGCCGCGCCTTTCAGCGGCGGGACTCTATTTATAGCCCCATACGCGCACCGAGTCTGCGCCAACGAACAACAAGGAACGCAAATTATTATTTGAATCCGTGCCGACTGTATGTATGAATGTCGCTCACCGTAGTATTTCGAGAATTATATTTAGGCCAATAGGTTCTGAAATGCCTATTAAAAACTTTTCTCAACAGGATACATGGAGCATTATCAATTATTCGAAAGTTTTGCAGAGATTTTTCAAAAAATTTCATCCATTAAGAAGTATAAAATCTCAACATTTCAGCTTATCTATTCACTTTGTGAGTTTTAGAAATATGCACATGTACGACATTTGCCATTCTTTCATTCAAAAATTAGCGTCGGATGCTCATATCAGTCGGCTATCACTTGAAAATACCTGAGAAAATAAAACGTAAGGGCACCTTCGCTGACTGGGGATTTTCATTCTGTGAGCTCAGTGTTACTACATATGACTTCCGAGTAGCGGAGAAAATTTAGCCGGGCATTTTGATCTTATGGCAATGGGTTTGATCAGTGGAGGGTAAAGATCGTCCAAATGAGATTGTCCGCCCACGCGGTCGGCGTGCGTGCTGGAGCGACCGTGGCAAAGGCATTTTTCGAACCTGCAAACCGGCTGGCAGAAACATTAACTAATACCGAGTAAGATTCCAGTCAGTTGTCTGCAGCCGCAGTGGAGATTCGTCCGAAAAGTGCCTTCGCGACGGCCTCGCGATACGCACGTCAACCGCGTGGTGACAGTATAGTATGTCAACGAATAATCGGAAAAGGAATATCTGGCCGAATCAACGAATAATCGAATATTCGAATAATTCGATTATTCGGGAGAGTCAATTTTTTCGAATAATTCGTTTATTCGAATATTCGGAAAAGTCAATTTTTTCAAATAATTGGTTCATTTGAATATTCGGAGTAAGTCAAATTTTTCTGAATAATTCGTTGATTTGAATATACGGAAAGTCAATTTTTTCGAATAATTCGTTTATTCAAATATTCGAACTGGCCCAATTCGAAATATTCGGCCGAATAAACGGATAATTCCAGAAAAATCGAAAGCAGAGTCTCCGGCACATGTCAATTTTTGCGGTCCAGAGGTGGAATGTCTCAAGAGAATTATAAATTGCCAACGGCACAAAATTCTCACGGTAAACAAAATTGATGATACCCTAATGGATAAAGGAGTAGGGGCATAAAAAGAAATGGAGAGCGGTGTGTCTTTATCCATACACCGTCTTTCTTCAGAAGGTAAGCGGCTGAAGCTCTGGACCAGACTAGAGAGTAGAGAAACAGCCTCACCGGTCATAAAGGATATCACGATATCTGGGCCCCATTAACATGCGGAAACTCCGGAAAGAAAAACTTCTACACTTTCGTGAGAATTTTGTGCCGTTGTATCAAATTGTGGTGAGCGCAGAAGCGCTCATCAGATTTGGCTTTGATTCGCCATCCTTTGCGCAATCCCCTGATCTCAGTATCAGGTCCAGAGTCAAACGTAGGAGAAGACCGTTCTTTGTGCATTTAGTACACTTTAGAAAGGTGGAATAACTGTTTAAAAAATGGTCCGAAATGGTTACCTGAGATTGGAGAAAAAGTGTCAAAACCACGTCATTTTGGTCGAAAAAATGTTCATCTCCCTCTTTTTTTTTCAGTTGGCGTTCACGATCTTGTTGGAACACTTATCGTTGAGCTAGAGAGCTCATTTTGGCCATAGGGAGCTGGCTTTGTTTGCACCTAGCTCCTGTCAGAATTTTGAAGTTGGTAGCTCAATTTTTGCGGAACCTCAAAATTGAGGGTAAAGAAAGACAAAAACACGTAAACATGTTGATTAAAAACCAAACCGATGTTTGCTTATTCGTGAAAATGAACTAGTGAAATAAACACCGTTACTGATAGGCTTTTTTGCTCAGGATTTGACGGGGCAACGCTTCAATCAATACGGCGAGATCTCGGAAGTACTTTTGAAACGCCGCACGGTGTGACTCCAGGAAGTGCGCCACAGAACGCCGTAGATACTGTGGGGGACCCCAGCAGGAGTGCGAATGACGTCGTAGAACATATGTGTGACCAAAGTAGGAGTGCGCCGGACGCGGTAGAAAGTGTGCGGGACCCAAATGGTGTGCGCAGAACGCCGTAGAAAGTGTGTGTGGACCCAAATGGGTGTGCGCAGAACGCCGTAGAAAGTGTGCGGAACCCAGAGTGGGAACGCGCCTGACGCCGTATAGAAATTGTGCGGGACCCAAATGGGTGTGCGCAGAACGCCTTAGAAAGTGTGTGGGACCCAAATGAGAGTGCGCCGGACGCCGTAGAAAGTATGCGGGACCCAAATGGGTGTGCGCAGAACGCCGTAGAAAGTGTGCGGGACCCAAATGGGTGTGCGCAGAACGCCCTAGGAAGTGGGTGGGACCCAAATGGGTGTGCGGCCAGAACGCCGTGAGAAAAATGTGCGGAACTCGCAGGAGTGGGAACGGCGCCGGACGCCGTGTATAGAAATTGTGCGGGACCCAAATGGGTGTGCGCAGAACGTCCCTAGAAAGTGTGTGGGACCCAAATGAGAGTGCGCCGGACGCCGTAGAAAGTGTGCGTGGACCCAGAGTGGGAGTGCGCCGGACGCCGTAGAAAGTGTGCGGGACCCAAAAGGTGGGTGTGCGCAGAGCGCCCTAGAAAGTGTGTGGGACCCAAATCCCAGAGTGCGCCGGACTGCCGTAGAAAGTGTGCGGGACCCAAAATGAGAGTGCGCCGGACGCCGTACAAGGGCTGTGTGCGGACCCAAAATGAGAGTGCGCCGGACGCCGTAGAAAGTGTGCAGGACCCAAATGGGAGTGTGCCGGACGCCGTAGAAAGTGTGCGGGACCCACGTGGGAATGCGCCGGACGCCGTAGAAAGTGTGCGGGACGCAAATAGGGTGTGCGCAGAACGCGGTAGTAAATGTGTGGGACCCAAATGGGTGTGCGCAGAACGCCGTAGAAAGTGTGCCGGGACCCAAATGGGTGTCGCAGAACGCCCTAGAAAGTGTGCGGGACCCAAATGAGTGCGCCGGACGCCGTAGAAAGTGTGCAGGACCCACGTGGGGAGAGCGCCGGACGGCCGTAGAGAGTGTGGGACCCAAAGGGTGTGGCGCAAGAACGCCCTAGAAAGTGTGTGGGACCCAACAGGAAAGTGCGCTGGGACGCCGTAGAGAGGTGTGGGACCCAAGTGGGAGTGCGCCGGACGCCGTAGAAAGTGGTGCGGGACCCAAATGGGTGTGCGCAGAACGCCCTAGAAAGTGATGTGCGGACCCAAATGAGAGTGGCGCCGGACGCCGTAGAAAGTGTGCGGGACCCAAATGAGTGTGCTGCCGGACGCCGTAGAAAGTGTGCGGGACCCAAACTGAGTGGGCGCAGAACGCCGTAGAAAGTGTGCCGGGACCTAAGTGGGGAGTGCGCCGGACGCCGTAGAGAAGTGTGTGCGGGACCCAAATGGGTGTGCGCAGAACGCCGTAGAAAGTGTGTGACCCAACAGTGCAGACCGCCAGAAAGTGTGAACCTGAGCGGGAACATGCCGACGCGTAGAAATTGCGCGGACCCAAATGGGTGTGCGCAGAACGCCGTAGAAAGTGTGCGGAACCCAGAGTGGGAGGAACGTGCGCCGTTGACGCCGTAAGTGTGCGGGACCCAAATGGGTGTGCGCAGAACGCCCTAGGGGTGTGTGGGACCCAAATGAGAGTGCGCCGGACGCTGTAGAAAGTGTGCGGGACCCAAGTGAGAGTGCGCCGGACATATCAGAAAATTGTGCGGGACTCCAAAGGGTGTGCGCCGAGAGCGCCCTGAGAAAGTGTGTGTGGACCCAAATGAGAGTGCGCCGGACGCCTCGTAGAAAGTGTGCAGGACCCAAATGAGAGTGCGCGCCAGACGCCGTAGAAGGCTGTGCGGACCCAAAATGAGAGTGCGCCGGACGCCGTAGAAATTAGTGTGGGACCCAAATGAGTGTGCGCCGGACGCCGTATGAAAGGGTGACACGGACCCAAATGAAGTGCGCCGGACGCCGTAGAGAGTGTGTGGGACCCAAAAGGGTGTGCGCAGAACGTTTAGAAAGAGTGTGGGACCCAAATGAGAGTGGCGCCGAGGACGCCGTAGAAGGTGTGCGGGACCCAGTGGGAGGAGTGCGCCGGACGCCGTAGAGAGTGTGTGGGACCCAAAGGGTGTGCGCAAGAACGCCCTAGAAAGTGTCAATGAGACCCAAATGAGAGTGCGCCGGACGCCGTAGAAAGTGTGCAGGGACCCAAGTGGGAGTGCGCCGGACGCCGTAGAAAGTGACTGCGGGACCCAAATGAGAGTGCGCCGGACGCCGTAGAAAGTGTGCGGGACCCAAATGAGAGAGTGAGCCGGACGCCGTAAAAAGTGTGGGACCCAAATGAGTGGGCGGACAGAACAGCCGTAGAAAGCCAGTGCGGTGACCCAAATGAGAGTGCAGCCGGACGCCGTAGAAAGTGTGCGGGACCCAAATGGGTGTGCGCAGAACGCCGTAGAAAGTGTGTGGGACTCAAATGAGAGTGCGCCGGACGCCGTAGAAAGTGTGCGGGAACCAAGTGGGAGTGCGCCGGAACGCCGTAGAAAGTGCCGGACCTAAATGGGTGTGCGCAGAACGCCGTAGAAAGTGTGCAGGACATCAGTGGGAGTGTGCAAGATGTAACAGATTGTGCGCAGGACATTAGTGGGAGTGTGCAGGATGTCAGTAGAAAGTGTGCAGGACATCCCAGTGGAAGGGTGCAGGACATCCCAGTGGGCGTGTGCAGGACGTCACCATAGAGAAAGTGCACAGGCTATCAGTTGGAGTGCGCAGGACGTCATATAGAAGGGGGCAGGACTTCAGTGGAGTTTACTTTCATCTAATACCACAGCAGGCATGAATCATGTTAGAAAGTGGGAACCTTTAGGAAAAATAAAATGAGAAATTCCTGAAAGTTTAGGTTCCTGGCAAAAGTAAAGATTCTAGCATGGCCATTTTTTCAAAGAAAAATTAGAAATATACTCAGTTAAAAGGGGAAGGTAAAGAAGGAAATTGAAAAAGGTTTTGAAATATTCCTGAGAACGATTTGGCGTAGAATAATTTGTTTTTCAGGAAATGAAGTGAAATAGTTAAGAAAGTATGATTTGGCAGTCGAGTTTGAAAACTAACTATTGATCTGTAGAAAAGGGGTCTCCCAAGCAGAAGTGGTTTGGTTAGCGTTACAAATGCTTCAACAAAAAGGGAACAATAGGAAAGCCTTGGAATGAGGAGAGTCTACAAAAATGAACAATATCCTCCAAGAACTTCTTTTTCTTTTCCAGAAACTTCCAAACAACTGAAACAAACCGTTGTGGATGGTTCTCTATGAGGAAGCGCTTTTGGCTCCATAAAGGACTTTGATTATGTGAGTGCCGATAAAATATGTATATATGCATGTGAACTCTAATAGCTATCATTAAAAGGGGAGATGATGTTAAATTGTTTTAGGAACCAGTCAATTCTTCCTCGTAAAAATACCACAACGCTTTGTTTCCGCTGTTTGGAAGTTTCGAAAAGAGAAAGAGCTCTTGGAGGATATTGTCTCATTTTTGTAGACTCCTCCTCATTCCGCTTTCCCTATTGTTCTCTTTTTTTGTTGAAGCGACTGTAACGCTAACCAAACCACTTCTGCTTGGGAGACCCCCTTTTCTACTACAGAATTGTTCACTTTTTCTTGAAGTATTACGCTGTAATATCCCATGCAAGAATTTCGAACAAAGCACCTCTTCTATCTCCCTCACTAGATCAGTCCTCTTTTCTCTGTGGTCACAAGTGTAATCAATGACCCAAACTGGTTGTAAAACTATCTCAGAAAAATCGATGTGGCTGACAAGACCGATGTTCAAGCATGATATTAGCTAAGAAATGAATGATATCCATGATATCGTTCCACATGAATTCATTCATATTGATCGCGTCAGCCACATCTGGCCAATAGCACCGGGTGTTATTTGCACCTTCCATGTTTTTCATATACGTATCGAACGGGTCGGCCACGGTGATTTTCTTCTAACCAATCTCCTGACAGGGACCTTGTAGGCCCCGGTTATAGTTGGTCGCCCAGACGTAACCAGCCCGGAGTCGATAATCATGCGAAAGCCTGCTGGCCTACAGCCGGATGCAGGAATCTGCCTGCAGTTCTTCGCTTTCAAATGAAACTAACTTAAAACCGGGACAGTCAGGAAACTACCTTCCATTCCATTCTGGACACTTTCACATCAGTGGAACAAAAGCAGTTTCACATACTCATTCTATTTCGCTTTCTCGTTGCCCCATTCCTTCGCAGAACAGCCGCTTCTGATTCCATGAATCTGATATGAAAAAGCTCTGCTGAGCTGCGAATGGAGATAGTTCTAACAATTTGTTTTTGAATTTGGATGCTAATAAGCAAAGTACCATTTATTGCAGAAAAAAATCCGTAGGCTGGGTGAAGAAGGAAGAGGGAGCACTCAAAATGGGGGTTGTGTGAATGACCCTTACCCAGAAACCTGAAAAGCAGCCTGGAGCAACATGACCTGACATGACTCACATAACATCTCAGACTTTCACTTGCTATGCTTGGTCATCCTTACACTTTCACAAAGTTTTGCAAAGGTGTTCTCTCCTGCAGCGAATTCCGGGGCATAATTTCTCTCGGATGGCTAGCATCGAGTCTGGGGCTCCTGCTCACTTTACGGGGTGGTCTTCACAACTTTTCAGATGGTGAGCAGCAACGGGTCCCGGAACACCTGCCCACTATCCGGGTTCCCCACGACGTCCTGATGACTTCATCAGAAGCTTCGAAGCACTTTTCACGACGTCCCGATGACGTCAGCGAGTAAGCTCCGAAGCACTTTTGGGACTATCCTAGACTGGGGGGTCACCCACGATTTTCCCATGTAAGGAATGAAATGGACAAACCTGATAAAAAAGATGTTTTCCGATGCTGCTATCACTCATTGTTGTTGATGAAGCTCTGTAGAAATACTTCGATTGGATAGCGTTATAGATCGGTGGTTCATTCCATTTCTGACTTTGAATCTTGAGTGTTTCCCACCGTTCAGGATAGTCCCGCACTTCTCACGATGTCCCGATGACGTCCATCAGAAGCCCGAAGCACTCTTGCAGGACTATCCCTAGACGGGGCACCCACGACTTTCTCATGAAAATGAATGGAAACCTTGATAAAAAGGTGCTTGATGCTGCTACTCAGTCATTGTTGTTGATGAAGTGTGTAGAAATACTTTGATTGATAGCGTTATAGATCGGTGGTTCATTCCATTTCTGACTTGAATCTTGAGTGCCCCCCCGTCTGGGAGTGAGGCCCGCACTTTCAACGACGTCCCAATGACATCACTCAAACTCGAAGCTTACTTTCGACGTCTCGACGACGTCATAAAGTAGCCCGAAGCACTTTTACGACGTCCCGATGACGTCCCGCGCGTGCATCAGAACGAAGCACTTTCACGACGTCCCGATGACGTCATCAGAAACCCGGAATGACACTTTCACGACGTCCCGATGACGTCGTCATCAAATGTAGCCCGCTTACTTTTCACGACGTCCCGATGGCACGTCATCAGAAGCCTAGAAGCACTTTCACATCGACGTCCCGATTGACGTCATCCAGAAGCCCGAAGCACTTTCACGACGTCCCGATGACGCTCACCAGCCCGAAGTGACCCTTTTCACACGGCGTCCACGATGACGTCATCAGAAGCCCGGAAGCACATTTCACGACGCCCTCGATGACGTCATCAGAAGCCCGAAGCACTTTCACGACGTCCCGATGATCGCCAGTAAGAAGCCCTGAAGCACTTTCACGACGTCCCGATGACGTCATCAGAAACCTGGAAGCACTTTCACGACGTCCCGATGACGTCGTCAGAAGCCCGTAAAGCACTCTTTCACGACGTCCCGATGACGTCATCAGAAGCCCGGAAGACGCTTTTCACGACATCCCGATGACGTCATCAGGAAGCTCCGGAAGCATTTTCACGACGGGGGTCCCGATGACGTCATCAAGAAGCCCGAAGCACTTTTCACGGCGTCCTGATGACGGGTCATCAGAGCCCGGAAGAACTTTCACGACGTCCCGATGACACGTCATCAGAAGCCCGAGGCACTTTTCACGACGTCCTGATGACGTCATCAGAAGCCCGAAGCACTTCTCACGACGTCCCCATGACCTCATCACCAGAGGCCCGAAGCACTTTTTCACGACGTCCCGATAGCGACGTCATCAGAAGCCCGAAGCACTTTTCACGACGTCCCGATGACGTCATCAGAAGCCCGAAGCACTTTTTCGACGACGTCCCGGGATGACGCTCATAAAGCTCCGAAGCACTTTTTACGACGTCCCGATGACGCCATCAGAAACCCGAACGCACTTTTCACGACGTCCTGATGACGTCGTCAGAAGCCTGAAGCACTTTCTTTCACGACGTCCCGATGACGTCATCAGGAGCCTGGAAGCACTTTTAACTTCGTCCCGATGACGTCATCAGAAGCCCGAAGCACTTTCTTTACGACGTCCCGGATGACGTCATCAGAAGCCTCGAAGCACTTTTTCACGGCGTCCCAGATGACGTCATTAGGAAGCCCGAAGCACTTTACGACGTCCCGATGACGTCATCAGAAGCTCCGAAGCACTTTCACGACGTCCCGATGACGTCATCAGAAGCCCGAACGCTACTTTTCACGACGTCCCGATGACGTCATCAGAAGCCTGAAGCCCACTTTCACGACGTCCCGATGACGCCATCAGAAGCCCGGAAGCACTCTACGACGTCTCCGATGACGTCAGGCCCGAAGACCACGACGTCCCGACGTCAGAAGCCCGAAGCACTTCACGACGTCCCGATGACGTCATCAGGACCGAAGCACTTTCGACGTCCCGATGACGTCATCAGAAACCCGAAGCACTTCTCGACTGACGTCCCGATGACGCCATCAGAAGCCCGGAAGCACTCTCACGACGTCCCGATGACGTCATCAAGAAGCCCGAAGCACTTTTCACGACGTCCCGATGACGTCATCAGAAGCCCGAAGCACTCTTTCACGACGTCCCGATGACGTCATCGCAGAATCCCCCTCACCTACAAATCGGTTAATTACCAGCCTACGTACCTCCTGCCAATCCTTACCTGTCTGCCAAGTTGATTGCCTGAGACCATTGCGGCAGTGGCTATTAGCAGTGAGGACTGAAAAGCGTGACGGCTCCACGGTTCATCGTGGCCGCATTGGCCTACGGGCCCTTCCATTACCTACGGCGCACACCATGAAATTTTCTTGAGCTATCGGGCTCACAACTTCGTTATTTGTGAAGCGATTTTGCTGAAGTTCGACAGCAGGTGTCTTCTGGACCTCTTTCGCTTATATCCAAAAGGAAATTCAGAAATTTTGTTTCCAAAGCATTCTATAAACTATTTTGGCAAAATTCTAAGTGATCACAAGTCGCTGAGGGCCCTGACTGACCTACGGCCTACAGCTCACGGCCTACAGCGCACACCATATGAAATTTTCTTAAGCTATCGGGCTCACAACTTTGTTATTTGTAGAAGCGATTTTGAAGTTCGGACCTTAGGTGTCTTCTGGACCCCTTCGCTTATATCAAAAGGAAATCTTCAGAAATTTGTTTCAAGATTCTATAAACTATTTATAAAATTCTAAGTGATCACCGTCTAAACCAAAGCAAGCCTCTCCAGCCGCCATGGCGGCTTGAGCAAGATTGTTGTATTGTTTGGAGTGTAAAACAACCACTCCGACCGCAAGATAGCGTGATAATAATTCCAACGCGGTATCCTGGAGTTAAGATACGTGTACCATACTATAGAGAAACGTTAAACGTTCGGTTGGAGAATTCAAATCAAGAACTTTTGAACTTTCTTCTAGCCAAATTCTGTGCACAGGTGGTGCAACATAGATACCGTCTGAATTAGTGTTTCCTATCGAGAGGTTGGCCTGTGTTTTCAGCCGGCGTAAAGGAATGTTTTTTCCGGATATGTGACTCGGTAAGGTTCATTTCATACCTCTAACCTTACTCTCTCGGCCAGACAGCGCGGTCCGCTCGGTCAAAGAGGTGAAGTATGAATACAATTCACCCCTCTCCTGCCCTTCCTGCTCCTCCGGTGAAGTACGTATGTGCTCCAGCGTCACCGTCATGACGGAGCGGAAGGGACGTGATGGTGGTCACTCAGATTTCAAGCGAGTAATGAAGTGGCCGGAGCTGACACCGCTGTGAGGAGATAACGTTTTTCTGTCAAGTTCTTGTGTAAACAATAGACTGATAATGCTAATAGATATCTGATACAGGATGAAAATGTACCCATTTCTCATAAATTAATCTTAGTGAGCAGTATGAATCACTCCAGAGGCACGCTGTGGCAGTGGGGGCAGTAGGGGTTTGATGCGCGGAGGGAATGAAATCCCATTCATATTCACTCTTCCTCTTCGTTCGCAAGGACTGGCATTCATATTCACTTTCTCTTCGTTCGCAAGGACCGCTCTGGCTGAGCGGGCAGGTTAGGAAGTATGAGTGACCCTCAACAATAAGAAGGAACAACAAAAGACTGATAGTGAAATTTCGGAAAGCGATTTTTGGGCTAAAAACTTCTAACCACCAAAAATAAATCGTTGTGGTGGCCTGCAGGGAAGTATTTTGTGAATCAGAGCAACGGGCACTCTCTCCTTATCCAAGTACAGCTAAAAAATGTATTCGTTTAGAGTCCTATGCACTTCGGCAGACAGCGTCCCTTTGACGTCATCAGAAGGCCGAAGCATTCTTTTCACGACGTCCCGATGACGCTCAATAGAAGGCCGAAGCACCCTTTTCACGACGTCCCGATAACGCTTTCATCAGAAGCCCGAAGCACTTTCGCGACGTCCTGATGACGTCGTCAGAAGCCCGAAGCACTTTCTTTCACGACGTCCCGATGATGGTCATCAGAAGCCCGAAGCACTTTTCACGACGTCCCGATGACGTCATCAGAAGCCCGAAGCACTCTCACGACGTCCCCATGACCTCATCAGAGGCCCGCACTCACGACGTCCCGATGACGCCAATGTAGCCCGAAGCACTTTCACGACGTCCCGATGACGTCAATCAGAACCGAAGCACTTTCGACGTCCCGATGACGTCATCAGTCAGCCCGAAGCACTTTCACGACGTCCCGATGACGCTGGGCATCAGAAGCCCGAAGCACTTTTTACGACGTCCCGATGACGTCATCAGAAGCCTGAAGCACTTTCACGACGTCCCGATGACGTCGTCAGAAGCACGAAGCACTTTTCACGACGTCCCGATGAAGCGTCATCAGGAGCCCGAAGCACTTTTCACTGCATCCCGATGACGTCATCAGAAGCCTGAAGCACTTTTCACGACGTCCCGATGACGTCATCAGAAGCCTGAAGCACTTTCACGGCGTCCTGATGACGTCATTAGAAAGCCCGAAGTACTTTTCTCACGACGTCCCGAATGACGTCATCAACAAAGCCCGGAAGCACTTCACGACGTCCCGATGACGTCATCAGAAGCCCGAAGCACTTCTCACGACGTCCCGATGACGTCATCAAATGCCTGAAGCTTACTTTTCACGACGTCCCGATGACGTCATCAGAAGCCCGAAGCACTTCTCACGACGTCCCGATGACGTCATCAGAAGCCCGAAGCACTTTTCATACGACGTCCCGATGACGTCATCAGAAGCCCGAAGCACTTTCACGACGTCCCGGATGATCATCAGAAGCCCGGGAAGCACTTCTCACGACGTCCCGATGACGCCATCAGAAGCCCGAAGCACTCTCACGACGTCCCGGATGACGTCATCAGAAACTCGAAGCTTACTTTTCACGACGTCCCGATGACGTCATCAAGCCCGAAGCACTTTTCACGACGTCCCGATGACGTCATCAGAATCCCCTCACCTACAAATCGGTTAATTACTGTAGCCTACGTACTCTCCCTACCAACTTACCTGTCACACTGCCAAGTTGATTGCCTGAGACCATTGGCAGTGGCTATTAGCAGTGAGGGACTGAAAAGCGTGACGGCCTACGGCCCACAACGGCTCCACGGCCCACTACGGCCTACGGCTCAACATGGCCTACGGCGCACACCATAAAATTTCTTAAAGGCAGTGGTCACGATAAAAGTGCTATCGAAAAACTACAAAAATCAGCTTGAATTAAAAACGCTGAAAAACTATGAAGAGTAGCGCGGTGAAAAACGGGCTGGGGTGCGGTTTCTCTTAAAGGCAGTGGTCACGATAAAAGCGCTACCGAAAATCTGGCAAAATCAGCTAGATCAAAAACAGCTGACAAACTATGAAGGTAGCGCGCTGAAAAACGGGCCAGAATTAGACTTTTTAAGGCCCAAAGATGCCAGTTAGTGCACACGTGCACAGCGATGACGAACGCAAGATCGCAGTCACATGCCGAGTAGTCAAAAATCATCGACATTCAGAGGAGGAATTAAAGCAAATTTGCTTCTAATAAAAATCAGCTGAGCAATGAAAAGAAAGCACTCCAGTCAATGTTTTTGACTAGATGTGTACGCAAATTCAAAAGGTACATTGATTGGAATTCAATTTCAAAGTCAGCTGATGTTTTTGATATAAGAGGAGTCATCGATGCCGATGCGATGTGGAGTGTGCTCGTCCACCATCAAAAAGACATGAAAATTCAGGCTTCAAATTCGGCCCAAAACAGTGTTTTTTCAAGGATTTTTCTTATAGGTCCCACTACTCGAGACCCAGAAAAGGGCTTAGAGAGAAGAGAGACAAACATATTTGATCGCGACCACTGCCTTTAAGCCATATCGGGCTCTACAACTTTTGTTATTTGTGCCAAGCGATTTTGCTGGAATTCGGACAGCTTGAGGTGTCTTCTGGACCCCTGGGCTTATATCTAAAAGGAAATTTTCAGGAAATTTTGTTTCCAAGATTCAGCAAACTATTTTATAAAATTCCTAAGTGATCACAAGTCCTAGGTAAAACTAAATTTCTGAGCCGGCTTCGTTATGGCTGGAGCGATTTATATGTGTTTGAGTGTAAAACAAATCCACTCTGACCGCAAGATAGCGTGATAACAATTCCAACGCGGTATCCTGGAGTTAAGATACGTACCATACTATAGAGAAACGTTCGATTTGAGAATTCAAATCAAGAACTTTTGAACTTTCTAGCTAAATTCCTGTGCACAGGTGGAAAACATAGATACTGGTCTGAATTAGTGTTTCCTATCGAGAGGGTTGGCCTGTGTTTTCAGTCATGTAAAGAATGTTTTTTCCGGATATGTGACTCGATAATGTTCATTCATACTCCTAATCTACCATTTCTCGGCCAGCGCGGTCCTGCCCGGTCCAAAGAGAATTGAGTGGCGAATAGAATT
Source organism: Aplectana chamaeleonis (assembly GCA_029168955.1). Lineage (NCBI taxonomy): Eukaryota > Metazoa > Nematoda > Chromadorea > Rhabditida > Cosmocercidae > Aplectana > Aplectana chamaeleonis. The sequence continues at coordinate 16,295 of JAPDOI010000892.1, forward strand.
CACCCCCTTCTGCCCTTCCCGCTCCTCCGGGTGAAGTACGTATGCTCCAGCGTCACCGTCATGACGGAGCGGAAGGGACGATGGTGGTCACTGAGATTTCAAGTGAGTAATGAATGACACCGCTGTGAGAGATAACGTTTTCTGTCAAGTTCTTGTGTAAACAATGACTGATAATGCTAATAGATATCTGATACAGGATGAAAAATTCGCATTTCTCATAAATTAATCTTTGAGTGGAGTATGAATCACTCCAGAGGAGCACGCTGCTGGCGGTGGGGGGGGCGGTAGGGGTTTGATGCGCGGAGGGAACAAATCCCATTCATATTCACTTTCCTCTTCGTTCGCAAGGCACCGCTCTGTGGTTGAGCAGGAGGTTAGGATAAGGAGTGACCCCTAACAATAAGAAGGAACAAAAAAGACTGATAGTGAAATTTCCGGAAAGCGATTTTTTGGGCTAAAACTTCCTAACCACCAAAATAAATCGTTGTGGTGGCCCGTGGCATGGAAGTATTTTGTGAATCGGAAATTGCACTCTCCTTATCCAAGTACAGCCAAAAATGTATCTGTTTAGAGTCCCATGCACTTCGAACGGCGTCCAGCTTTGAGCGTCATCAGAAGGCCGAAGCACTTTTCACGACGTCCCGATGACGTCATCAGAAGCCTGAAGCACTTTTTCACGACGTCCTGATGACGTCATCAGAAGCCTGAAGCACTTTCTCACGACGTCCCGATGACGTCATCAGAAGCCCGGAAGCACTTTCTACGACGTCCCGATGACGTCATCAGAAGCCTGAAGCACTTTTCACGACGTCCCGATGACGTCACTGTGAAGCCTGAAGCACTTTTTCACGACGTCCCGATGACGCCATCAGAAGCCCGAAGCACTTTGACTACGACGTCCCGATGACGTCATCAGGAGCCTGAAGCACTTTCACGACGTCCGATGACGCTATCAGAAGCCTGGAAGCACTTTTCACGACGTCCCGATGACGTCATCAGAAGCCCGAAGCACTTTTTCAAGACGTCCTGACGACGTCATCAGAAGCCTGAAGCACTTTCACGACGTCCCGATGACGCCATCAGAAGCCTGGAAGCACTTTTTCACGACGTCCTGATGACGTTATCCGTAGCCGGAAGCACTTTTCACGACGTCCCGATGACGTCACCAGAAGCCCGAAGCACTTTTCACGACGTCCTGATGACGCCAACAGTCGAAGCACTTTCACGACGTCCCGATGACGCCACTGTGAAGCCCGAAGCACTTTTCACGACGCCCTGATGACGCCATCAGAAGCCCGAAGCACTTTCTTCACGACGTCCCGATGACGCCACCAGAAGCCCGAAGTGATTTTCACGACGTCACTGATGACGCCAACAGAAGCCTGAAGCACTTTTCACGACGTCCATTGACGCCATCAGAAGCCCAAAGCACTTTCACCGACGTGCCTGATGACGTCATCTGTAGTCTGGAAGCACTTTTCACGACGTCCCGATGACGTCATCGACCAGCCCGGAAGCACTCTCTCCACGACGTCCCGATGACGTCATCAGAAGCCCGAAGCACTTTTCTCGACGTCACGATGACGTCATCAGGAGCCCGAAGCACTTTTGACGACGTCCCCATGACGTCATCAGAAGCCCGAAGCACTTTTCACGTCGTCCCGATGACGTCATCAGAAGCTCCGGAAGCACTCTTTTCACGACGTCCCGATGACGTCATCAGAAGCCCGAAGCACTTTTCACGACGTCCCGATGAGCGTCATCAGAAGCCTCGGGAAGTACTTTCTTTCTTCACGACGTCCCGATGACGTCATCAGAAGCCCGAAGCACTTTTCACGACGTCCCGATGACGTCACCAGAAGCCCGAAGCACTTTTCACGACGTCCCGGATGACGTCATCAGGAGCCCGAAGTGACTTTTCACGACGTCCCGATGACGTCATCAGAAGCCCGCGAAGCACTTTCACGACGTCCCGATGACGCCATCAGAAGCCCGAAGCACTTTTTCAAGACGTCCTGATGACGTCACCAGAAGCCTGAAGCACTTTCACGACGTCCCGATGACGCCACCAGAAGCCCGAAGCACTTTTCTTCACGACGTCCTGATGACGTCATCAGAAGCCCGAAGCACTTTTCATGACGCCCTGATGACGTCACTGGTAGCCCGAAGCACTTTTCACGACGTCCTGATGACGTCATCAGGAAGCCCGAAGCACTCTTCACGACGTCCCGATGACGTCATCAGAAGCCCGAAGCACTTTTCACGACGCCCTGATGACGTCATCAGAAGCCCGAAGCACTTTTCTACGACGTCCCGATGACGCTACCAGAATGGCCCGAAGCACTTTTCACGACGTCCTGATGATGTCATCAGGAAGCCCGAAGCACTTTTCACGACGTCCCGATGACGTCATCAGAAGCCCGAAGCACTTTTCACCGACGTGCCCGATGACGTCATCAGAAGCCCGGAAGCACTTTCTTCACGACGTCCCGATGACGCTACCAGAAGCCCGAAGCACTTTTCACGACGTCCTGATGACGTCATCAGAAGCCCGAAGCACTTTTCACGACGTCCCGATGACGTCAACAGAAGCCCGGAAGCACTTTTCACGACGTCCTGATGACGTCATCCGTAGCCCGAAGCACTTCTCACGACGTCCCGATGACGCTCATCTGAAGCCCGAAGCACTTTTCACGACGTCCCCATGACGTCATCAATGAAGCCCGAAGCACTCCCCACGACGTCCCGATGAGCGTCAGCAGAAACCTCGGAGACACTTTTCACGACGTCCCGATGACGTCATCAGAAGCCCGGAAGCACTCTTCACGACGTCCCGATGACGTCATCAGAAGCCCGAAGCACTTTTCACGACGTCCTGATGACGTCATCAGAAGCCCGGAGCACTTTTCACGACGTCCCGATGACGTCAACAGAAGCCCGAAGCACTTTCACGACGTCCCGATGACGTCATAAGAATCCCCACCGACCTACAAATCGATTTCATTTACCCGTCTGCTGCTGATTGCCTTCTCTGACCATTGGCAGTGTCTAATAGCAGTGAGGACTGAAAAGCGTGACGGCCCCGGCTTACGGCCTACGGCCTACGGCTCACAGCCTTGGCCCATGGCGCACACCATGAAAATTTCTTAGCTTTCACTCATAACTTTGTTGTTTAGAACCGGATTTCCATTGAAATTTGGACAGCAGATGTCTTCTTGGACCCCTTCACTTATATCCAGAAGGAAATCTTCCAGAAATTTTGTTTCAAAGATTCTATAAACTATTTTATGAAATTCCCAAGTGATCACAAGTCCTAGGCAAAACCAAATCCTTTCCAGCCGCTTATGGCTTGAGCGACGATAGTGAGCTGCGTAAACGAGGGATCGCATTGTATGAGCTTATCCGTAGAACATATCAAAGCGAAATCACGCGTGAAATGGGAAGCATCAAAACTTTTTCGGGAGCTGTAATGCGGCGGTGCTTCTACGTATTAGGTGAAGTAAAATCAACACGCGTGATTTCGCTTTGATATGTTCTACCGGATAAGCACAGACAAGAGCGATCTCTCGTTTTGCACAACTCTTATCAATAGTTGATTCAACCTTCGACTGCCAAATCATACTTTCCAACTATTTCATTTCATTTCCCGAAAACAAATTATTCTACGCCAAATCGTTCTTTGTGAATATTTCAAAACCTTTTTCAATTTTTTACTCCTTCCCTTTTACATTAACTGAGTATATTTCTAATTTTTCGAAAAAAAGTGGCCATGCCAAATCTTTACTTTTGCCAGGAACGCCCTAAACTTTCAGGAATTATAAATCTTGTAATGTCTCCAACCAAACTGGGTGCTATCTTTAGCGGTGGGGGGTCTATTATGGCTGGATGCACTTGGGTCCCCTCCCATTTTACCGTGCCGCACTAAAATTGAGCATCACTCGGGGTTTCCTCTCCTGCTAAAACTCAGGATTGCAGCACGGAAAATGGGCGTGGCCAGGTGCGATACAACAGTGCCCCCCGCTTAGGTAGCACCCCAAACGGATACATAAATTCTGGATATTGTTGGTAGATATTTTAGAAAATCCAGAGAATTTGATCGTATCGTTTAACAACCACTTATAGACAGTGATAAATGTTGGTTTGAATACTCTTATGAGTATCATATGAAACGTCTCTTTCGTGAAAGTACATTGGGCATAGCTTTGATCTTCATAATACCATACAAAAAAGGTCAAGAAAGCTGGTAGTGCCGCGAACCGGGTTCGATTATGCGTACTGGTCCGGTGTACTTCTTATTTGAATACTCGTAGATTTAAGCTGGATATTCGAATTATTCGTATTCGAATCATCTGATTATTCGGGAAAGTCAAATTTTCGAATAATTCGTTTATTGGAATATCTTCGAGCAAGTCGATCTTTCTTTCTGGAATAATGAATGGTTTATTCGAATATTCGGAGCGAGTCGTATACTAATTTGATTGGGCAAGGGAAGAGAACCCAGCCGTGCCCGTGCATATCACACAGACCCAAATTTGGTGGATATAGCAGCACAAGAAGAGCCATAAACACCAAGGTTCTTTTTGAGTGATAGTAGTGAAGCGGCTCAAGCAGAGATAATACGTACATACGAATCTTACATAATTTCAGTGATTTGTTTCCTTTGCTCTACCAAACATCTTCAAAAGATAAGTTAGCGATAAAATACCCCCATCTTATTTTTCTATATTTTTAGGTAAGCACGTTCGCAAGAGGATAAAAGAAAAAAGCTTTCATAATACTCTCGAATATCGGAGAAAAAACTGTGTAAAAAGATCTCCTAAATACTTATTTACGCCTGTTGTGTTTGGCACACTGCGGACAAAACTTCAAACCAAACGTCAAAAATGGTTCTAAGCTCCGAAATTTTTTAGGTAATTGAGTTTTTCTGTTTAGTGCACCAAAAACTCAGAAAATAGTATGGTTAAATGCCCATGTTTTGATATCAGAATTTTTCAGGATAAAGAGTAATCAAGGATTCGGCAACTGTTCCTCTTGTGAGACGAACGATGGACACCTGTTGTACGATGTGGGCGGGGTGATCCGATGGGTCGGCAGGTCTCAAAGAAATTTTCTACTCCTTCCCACTGGCCGTTTTTCGTGTACTTCCGTACTTACTTCCCTCCTTCAGAGGGACCCAAAGCTTAAGTTGGTGCGAAAAAGACCCCTCGGGCAAAGTCCTTCATCGAGAATACTGCTTTTAACCGTTTCTTTCCATTGTAAGTGGTCACGTTTGTGTATTTTTTTCAATGGGCGTGCCAGTAGAGGTAAAATCCTCCCTGCTGAACTGTTTAAACATACAAATCTAGGAGCGCTTAGCTGACGTTTGCGCCTTACTTCTGACGGCCGCGAAAACACCAGTTTGGATACCTTGGAACGCATTTCCTTTTCATGGTCACGCATGGAAGGGAACGGTCCTGTTTAAAATGAGGCTTCACTGTCGACAATATCCCGATGAGTAAACTGACCGCTCCGCTTCCTACTCCGTCCGGCTCCGTACTTTTAGGAATTCCCAAGAATATATATGGCTCTACTTTTGACAAAATGTAGCTCCACCATGTTACGGTGCCAATGAAAACGCCAGACCTCCATTACAGACCAACTAGACACAGAACATATGTATAGGCGTTTACACTGAATAAATATACATCTTTATACAACGTTCCAAACCTACAAAGAGAGCCATTCAAGTTTAATGTGCACAAAAGAGCCTCTCAATCAATGAGAAGCACAGAATGGCAGGACTTTTCCTCATTACTTCCTTTATATACAAATTCACAATCATTTAGCACTTTTTACATAGTATGACTACATATCGACGACTTGAAAGATCTCACTGCGGATATCACTGGAAAAGGGTGACAGCTGCAGATATGGCCTTATTGGTCCATCACCTGAAACAGTAAAAGCATACAAGTCCGCATGAACCAACCAAACCAAGCCATGAATCAACTTCACTGATCTTCCTGATTTCTCAGTGAAGAAAGGGCATCATCTCTAGGCTCGCTTTTTGGTTCCTCAGGCACATCTCATACACTTCTTCACCTCATAAAACCCTGGGCGAACGACGCCGAGTGTACGCGATCTTTGGAAGGAACCTCGCCTTTTACGGCATCCAGCGCTATATTCAGGGTCATTCTTCCAGCCAATGTGGCTATATAAGAAGCAACTTCTCAATTGCTTATCATGACGTTTTTCCTCGCCAATTAAAGAAACTTCCCCGCGCTCGTAAAAAAGAGAGCTTTGTCAGTGGAAAACACTGGTTAATTTACTTTTAAGCAGAGGAACACCATTGGTCAACGTACCTCAATCCATGATCTGGTCTGTACCGTAACAGAATGTAGATCCAAACGGATTACGATCTTCTTTGAGTGTTCCGCGAAACCACTCACAGGTTGCGGTTCTTCGTACTCTCCACTAGCATCCTGAAAACACGCCACAAATGTCATTGAACTGGAAATAAAAACTCTAAAAAGAGCCCTTCTCTGGTGATAGTGGCCATGCCGAACTACAGGGTGCTTTTTAAATATGGTCGCAAAACTTTGTAACCTTGCCACGCCTACACATGTACGTGCGCCGCTAGTCACCGTGCATAGTCTGTTCTTTTCACCGAATCCCTCTCTTTCTCTTTCACTCTGCAAATGTACAACGTTTCAGAGCGCAAAATGGTTTTCGGAACGAATGGCAAGCGAAAGCCTAGAGGATTCCCGATTTTTCAGAGTAGAACTTGTCATACAGACGGCTTAGGTAGATTTGCTGCACAAGTTTCCATGTGACCGTGAAGAACTGCTCCAATGAGGCAGAACGTTTCATAGCTGAAGTCTTTGGACCCTCTACTTAAAGAAAGCGAGGGAAGATTTGTAAAATCCACTCTTTGGCCCAGGTCAGTGTTCCAAGTATGCAGCTGCATTCGTGCCCCGTTTCTCCGGTTCCTGACGACGTACAGGGGTAAGGTTTTTCGCACCAGTGCACCTAAAGATTTCTCATCGATCTGTATTCATATTTCCAACGCCCTCGGAAAATAGATTACCAAATCGATCGGGATTATCGACTCTTTTCTAAATCAATTAGGAAGTACAACACCTTCGATGAAAAATCTTCAACCGAAATTCCTGGCCACAAAGTTTGCCGCCAGGATTTCTATAGGGAAAGCAAAAAAACGAAAATGTGAGTGCGCTGAATCTCACATAGATCACATACGGAATTCAGCAATCTTGCTCCTGAGATCTTTCAATAGAGGGTATCAAGAATTCAGTTATGCGATACGTTTCTCAAGTGGCCTCCTTCTGCTTCAGAATGACCGCCTTGGGAAAGTTCCCTCTGTCTGTTCGCATACGGAAGTAGGAAAATCATCGAATATGACAAACTGAGCACGATTTATTTCGTACAAATTGAGTACCCCTCCGGGACCTCTCTGCTCACTCATTTATTTCCTCTTTTAAAACGATTTCACCTTCAGAAACTTATAACGGTTTGAGAGAGAACTTCGTAGAAAAGATCAGACCATAGATGGCGATTAGGCTTCGTACTTCTGGATGGGATTAGATATCTGAAACTTTATTACCATATTTATAACCAAACCCTTAAAGGCAGTGTTTACGATGAGGGATTTTCTACTTCCGATATCTCCACTGCTTACGGAAGGTCTAGTGCCCTATATAGCAGGGCATGCTTAAAAAAGCGATAGCAAGGCATGCTTTTAAAAAGGACACGAAAGACGCGTTTTTGTGAGCAAAAATAGTCTCTCCTTGTTTACGTTGATTTTTGAGCGTGGAGGAATTGACCGCTAGAAGGATGATACCTATCAAAGCGCAATAAAGCGATCAGCCTCCACTCTGATCAGCACTTCCTTCACTTTATCAATCCCTCTAATCTGAGTCTTCATTTCTTTCTATTTCAGGGGGCGGATCTGGAGCGATGCGGGGCATGTGTCTGGGACACCAAAACGCTTGTTTGCAGCCGCTGTTATTTTGCGGCTCCTGGCTCGTTTTCTACCGTTGTTTCGACAATGAGAGCTCTCAGGATCCTTCTCGCCTATCATTTCATACTGTGGAAAGACGACGAGGATGATCATCGTGTGGAACGCTGCCTTGAAAGGCAGGGTCCGGGGCACGAATTCTCGATCTCAAGATTTCCTGCTGAGTCGGAGCGTATGCTACAGGTATGTAGTCCCAAAACATGTGCGGAAACTGCGTGAAAAACACTCTTCTTCCCTTTCAATTTATTCCAGCCATTTCCGTCAACCACTCTGCGTCAGGAAAAAAGTGTCTATCGTCCACGAATTCTTCTGGCAAAACTGCTGCAGGCAAATATCGGTCACTGGGCCAATGATTATCATCTCTAATGAATACCGTAATCCCTGAGTTCGAGGCTGTTTTCTCCAGAAGAAAGAATTTATAATTTGCACGGTAAACTTCCAGACGGTGTTCAGTTAGGCCAGCCCTAATCTATCCAACCCGAACTTCGGTATAGCGGCCTAAAATTTTAATGAACCTTGCCTTTATGGAACATCATCGCGATGCACTATAATGACATGCTCACCAGTAGTTTTATGGGAAAACGCAGCACATCTGCAGGAGATCTCTGTTGTAAGCATTTTTCCTATCCTCCCAATACAACGTTTGAAGATTTGAAACTTGCACCCTTAGGCCACTGAAGCAGAAAAAGAGTACAAACTAGTAACCATTTCTTCACAAGGTGCTAATCCCTTCAGCAAGCCAGCTTATAATTCGTAAACAATGTCCCGTCTTTTTGAGTAGCGCACAAGTGGAGCGACGCGGGTGGCCACTTATAACGAGAAATGATGACATTATTGCCCTGCCATCCTCGCGCTTTTTCCCTCCTTTCAGACCACGATATCGTCCCCAAAAAAGACCCCGGACAACGCAGCAACGATACATGGACACAAAAGAACATCACAAAACCGTAGCCAATCACAGCTCACAGATGGTCCGGACCTCGTGACGCCAAAAGTCCTTTACGGCGCAACAGAAGTTGGCTGGAGTGCCAACACATGATTGCCTTTAATTTCTTGGATGAATGAGCGGCTATTCCGATTTCAGCCGACACTGTGGAGCCAGACAGCTGGAAGGAGATATGCTTTTGGTGTCAAACAATGACTGACTACCCTTTCGCAGATTACGATTCCACTAAAAATGATTCGTAAGCCCACATCCTGACCTCTTTGCTCTTCCAGAAACAGGACCTCACCATTTCTACCTCCAAACGGCAATGCCACTAGAATTGATAGCACAAGGTTTAAATTTCGTTCTCTGTTTATCTTCACCTGTCTTTTGGTGATGCTTCATCGCATCCCCTAAGTCCCCTTGAACCCGATGAATTTCCACTTGAACCGTTTTCTGAATGACCAGATGCCTCAACAAAATGGGCTTCAAACCGGCGCAACAATGGGTAATTGTTCGCAAGAGGATGTGTTCGCTTCACGCATCATTTCATGCGAAACAAACGCAACCTAATCAGACACTGGCTCGGCCATACGGAGTAGTATACTATGGAATCGAAACGAACAGATCAAAAATGTAGCATCAAAACTGGTTCAGGCGTCTGGACAGCTCATAGAGCTGAGCTGATAATGACTCAACAAGTTGGAACACACAAGCTCTATGAGAGACTTTGTTCCTTAGCCCTCTGTGAGCCCTCTGATATACCTCAAGTCTGCGAGAAAAAGGATTAGCCACACACCTTCGACGACGTAGTAATTACTGTTGGCTCGTTACCGTCGAAAGACACGCGAAACTCACACCTTGCATATCTGAAAAAGAGACATTACAAAAAAATAAATACAAGATGATTGAGCGAAATGTGTTCCAGCTATGACAGGCTTTGAACTGGGTGAACTTAGCCGGGAAGTCAGGTCGTCCTGCACCAAAAAAGTGTTTATGAAATTCGTACAGACTACGGCAACGGAAATAGGCCGTTCTGCGGTTGCGTACTTCAACTAAACATACTATATGTTGCGCAAAGTTGTAATATTTTTCCTGAATTGTGAAGAAAAAACTCCGGTATCGTTCAAAAACGATAGTACCCCCCCCCCTCACACCACAAATTATCGATACAGCTAAGGTATCATCGTAAATAGATGCAAGAATAACAAAAAAGAAATCGAAAAATTCCAAAAATGGAAATAGCAGAGAATTATGTTTTTCTTGTTATTCCATGATAGAGACTGTAAGTACCAGGTTGTCCAATAATTTTTGTCCGAAAATTTACCATTTTTAATTTTTTTCAACTTTATTGAAAAACAAGTCTGATCAAAAATATAATCACCACAGTTATCCACAACAGTGGCCCATCGACTGGGCAGGTCGCCGATGCCCTTCGCCCAGAACTCCGGGGGCTGCGACTCAAGAAACGGATTTGAGGTTGTCGTAGTTGGTGAATTCTTTCTTCCCCTAAGCCAAATGGTGCTTCAGCGGGCGGAACAAGTGGTAGTTCGGAAGGGGCGAGGTCCGGGGAATACGGCGGATGGGCAAACGTCTCCCAGCCGAGCGTCGCCAACTTCTGCTGGGTCTCCCTTCGCCACGTGGGGGCGCGCGTTGTCGTGCAGGCAGGTGAACCGAGGCCCATCGGGGACGCTTTTCTCGGACGGCGGCGGCAATAGTTTCGAACTGATCGGTGTAGATGGAGGCGGTGACCGTCCTGCCTTTGCGGAGGAGCAGCTCTAGTACAGAATGCCCTTGGTGTCCCACCAGCAGCAGAGCATGATCTTCAGCGGGTGCAGGTCGGCTTTCATGGCGTCGTCGGCGGCCTTCTCTCCGCGCGGGATCCAGATTTGCGGCACGGCGGGCGCGACGTTGCAATCGTAGAGCAGACCCAGCTCTCATCCCCAGTGACCAGGTCCTCGAGGAACTCCTTGCGATTCGGACGAAGGAGGCAGGGACTGATCAGACGGCCACGCGGCTCTGCTTGTTAACTACGCGGCCCGTCAGACGGTGGGGGATCCAACGGGCCAGAACTTTGTAGGTAGCCGAGTAAGTTGAGACGATTGCTGGGATGGTGGACTTGCTGCAGCCGAGCGGCGTCGTCGCCAGTTCACGGGTGGTGGCTTCCGGCTTCTCCTTCGATACAGCGACGGACTCTGATCGTTCATCGACCGTAGAAGGCCCTCCCGCTGTGCTCCCTGTCCCTTCGGGAGGCTCGTGTGGCCGCCGCTGCCTCGAAACGATTGAACCAGCGGCTGACTGTGCGTTGGGAGCCACTGCGTCCCTCCTTGCACGCTCTGCAGATGTTGGGCGACCGCGGTGCCCATGTCGTTGCCCAGCAGCCACCAGTAGTACACGAACGCGTACGAATTCGACCTTTGGTCCATTTTAGATTGTACTGGTAGCTAGACGTGGCGACTGGGCGCCTTATATACCCTTTGCGTAGAACTTTGGAGAACCTTCTAGAAGGTTGCCCTTACACTTGCCTGATATTATAACACTTCTAAGGAAAACTATAGAATTTTAAAAATTTTCCGACAGGAATTATTGGACGGCCTGGTATATTGATGTTTGTGTGTGAAGGTAAATTCAGCGTTTTTCAACTTTCCCGACGTTTTTTCTTGAAAATCAAGAGAAAATTACCCTATCGTCGTCAATTATGGCGCAACCTACAGTATGCCTAATGGAAATACGCCACCGCACAATCTCATTTTTCCGTTAAAGTAGACTGTAATTACCCATGAGTCGTATTTAGTACAGAACTTCCTTTGGTGAATTTCTGTATTGGATTCGGACACAGATTAATGTACCTTCCCCCGAGCGAGACCAGTTGTCGGGAACCACGTGTTAGGTAAACTCTGGAGCGTCCGTAAAAAGCTTTCTAAGCTTCGAACTTCACCAGATGCGTGCAGTCGCGATGCATGCCTTTCGCCACTACATTTGTGATGAGGAGCTTCCAGTGTTACCGAGAAACTTCCTCAGACCGAGAAGCCTCCTTAGCTACATAGATCTGCCCAAGATTAGTCTGCCTAGAACTGTATAAAGTTTGTCCGAATGAGACTGTCCGCCTGTTGGCGGGCGTGCGGATCGCGAAGATGTTTTTCGCTTCTGTGATTTCATTTGGACGAACAGTGAACTATGTCCCAGTCAGCTGTATCTCAGTAGTGGGTAGGCTCGTCCGATAAATGCCTTCATGACGGCCGCTAGACACGCACGCCGACCGTGTGGGCGAATAGTCTCATTCGGACAGCCTTTACACAACAAATGCCAGGTATTTATAGGCGACACATGAAATCTAGAGAATGTTTGCTTTTCTGGAAGTCTAGATTCAAATCCACGGAAACCGTATTTTTGATTTTCTACGAAATATAAAGCAGCAAAAAAAGAATACACACAATATTTTGCTTCGCGCTAACGTTATCATTTGACTAAAGGCCTGTTGATCGAATACACAGAATAAGAGGCGCCAAGGAATGATTCGCCACTGGTAGCAGCTGTGCTCACTTCGCCATTGAAGCGCCGCGCACGTCGAATTTATCCAGCCAAACTGCTCCTAGGCGCCGAATCTTACTTTGCAACACCCGAAGGTATAGTTGAAAAATACCACACAATACACCCAAGAGAGACGTGGAAAACAAATCAAACCCTGCCCAGCGGGCGGCGTAAGCAAAAGTGCAAGCGCCAAGCAGCGGCGCGAGTTCAGGCTTGGTATCACGCCGCGAAGCGGTAAGACGAGGATCGTGAGATAACTGAGCGCTGAAAGGCGAATCCACAGTTAACTTTATGAATACACCAGTTCAAAACAGCGAAGAAACTCCCGGACACGCCGAAACATCGATGCTGATATCCGTACTCCTAAATCAAGATATCTAAATCACCTGGGACGAAGAACAATTGGGATTATCGCACTGCGCTCTGTTTCACATCCTAAGATACTTCTGAGTTTTCCTTTGCTTTCTATGACTTTACACCTTTGTCGAAAAAAATCGTTGCTCTCCTTCTGACGGATACGTATAAACACAGCTTTCTTTCTTCAATAAAATCCTAGCGCGCATGTGATGTAGTGAGAGGAGATGCTTTCGCTGCACACGGTCAGGTTCAATTCTCGCTCAAGGCCAACCAAACCTTATTTCCCTCCCTCCAGAGTCGGTGACGGTGAGTTGTGACTGAATTCATCCGGCAAGATAAAATCACTGACTTAAAAGCCGCAAGTCATTGTATAGGCCCAAAACACATTCAAGCCTCTAAGATTGCCATGTCAAATGTGCGACGCGTCCCATTAGGGATTGAAGACGCAAAGTTTTTATCTTCATCTTTGTCAATATAGCCAAAGATGGTTTGCCTTCTCGGCTTTTCATACCTAATGTTTCTTTGTCGGAACAAATGAATGAATGGACGAAATCCATTTATCTTGGAAAATCGGAGGTTTTCTCCTTTAACACTTCAGTTACCCCAGTGGCGAACAGTAAATCTAGTCTCCCAACAAAAATTCCGCACTCCCTCAAAACCACGCGCACAGCTGCACAAGCGTAACAAAGCGAAGCACAACCATTTAATTCAATTCCAAACGCCCGCATCGAGAACAACGCGATGATCATTACGACATCACGAACACGATGTCCAGTTACTGCAGCCACATAAGAAAAAGGAGTAGACTACGAGACCACCCACAAATTCTGAAAAAAAATGGAGAAATGTAGGTCCACCGCAGATTATGCCGAAATCTGCTTCCTATAGCCGCAGGGAAACCGCAATACAATTCATGATCAAATGTTCTTTTGAATCACTTTCATTACCGCGGTCACAGCCACCACTGAGCACCACACTTCTAACCTAAAGCAGCTGTATTAGAAAGAAAGCCTCCGAAGGTGAAGACGAACGACTGGCTGAAAAGAGAATGGGCGAAATTACGCTAATACTGACAACCATGTTGTTAATTCGAACCCTGAGTTTCGGTGGAAATACAGACCAAAAAAACAACGCTCAAAACTTTCTGCTGATCCGAGTGAATAGTTTTCCCTACACCAAAATGAGACCGTCCGCCCGCGCAGTCGGCGGGAGTGTTGATCATCAGTCGCAAAGGCATTTTTCGGACCTGTGAATCGATTAGCAGGCATATCAGACGAATCGCTAACAGTATCCCAATCAGCTTTATATCAGTCGCAAGAAGGGAAAATGCCTTCCAGACGGCCGCTCTACACGCATGCCGACTGCGTGGACCGGCAGTATCAATCGGACAGACTTTACGTGACGCTGTATATTGATTATAGACGGGGTGTTCGAAAATTATGGGTGCGCTGCTTACTTCACCTTCAACGGAGTTTTGGATATACAATTTCTTGTCTTTTTTGGTCTTTCCGTGTACTTTCCTATGTTAGCTTCGTTTTTTACCATCACTAGTTAAATATTGTACAAGAGCAGCATAATAGCGGCTCATCCGATGCGTAGCACCGTCATCGCAATGGATAATGAAGGGCACACCTCAAGAAGCTTTGCCGGCCTGCTCTTCTTGCCATTAGGAACTATCCAGAATGCAAACAGCCGTGTAGATCAGCTTGCTACACTCTCAGACAGAGTCGGCAGAGGTAGAAGGGTCAGTATTTAAACCTCCAGGGATGTCACGAAGATTTGAAGCCGAGGCGATCGGAACCGCGGCGACCAACAAGGAAGATATCTAGAAGGATGGATGTATCGTCGGCGAGCATGTTGAGAATCGCCAGAAAGAAGTTGAACCCTCGCTCGCATCGTATGAGAAAGGCTCATTTGCTTTCCGCAGACAACCAGCCGAAAATACTGAAGAAGAACAGGAAGCTCCTTCCTTGTTTCACCGGGATCTCGCACAGCGACACTGTCTTCTCAAACGAGGTAATCTTTACGGTGGAGTCGATTGTAAACCGCCAAAGAGATTGGGTTGTCATCAGAAGCACCGGAGCAGCCATGTCGCCAGTAAAAATCAATGGAATTCCACCTCAGTCTCTAATAATTTGGGGAGTCCTCACGAGCGTCGGCCAAACTCCACTTGTTTCCGTGAATTCTAGTGTCAAAATTGACACGGAAGTTCACAAGCAAACGACCCTGGTCAATCCTTCACTTCGCCAGCAGACCCTGCTACTTCCTACAGGAGTTCTCGCGAGCCTACAATGCAAAACCCGTTCAAGTGTGATGTCATCGCGAGCTTCCTGACTTCATCGCCCACGAAGATTGGTCTTCATGCTCATCGAACCTGGATCTTCTAGACTTCTCAATGTGATCTGTAATCGGATTGGAGGTCTGAGAAGCTTGTTTCACAAATTTGAGCTCTTTGAACGCTCCACTTCAGAAAACTTGGGATGAACTAGATGACGACTATCTCCGAGACTGCTACCATGTCTTCCGCAGCGGACTTCCGAGCAGATGAAGGGAATTTCAGGATCTAGTCACTGTTGCCTGTTCACAAAAGTATGAATAAACTTATAAACTCTTGCTATAGTTGAAATCCAATTTGATGCTCAAAAAGCACTTCGATGTCTGCGCACCCATAATTATCGACCACCCTGTAAATCAGGCTCAAGATGTTCTTTGAAGTCACACAGGCCACCCCACATAATTTATAAGAAGACAACCACAAACATATAGTTAAGTGTTGAGTTACTATCTTCTACAAACTCAACATTCATAAATTCTCGACTTTATCGGTCGCACGCAATCGCACCGATCGCAATCTCAAACGCGTCACCGAAAGCCAGCATGTAACGCGATTAGCAACTGTGCGATTAGCCGCGCTACACGATTAATGATGCCGAAACACAACGGCTCTGCCAGATCACCCCAAAAAGGCGCGAAAATTTAGCATTTTCCTTTTGAGAAGAAGTATTCGAATTCAGTTCTCCACCGAAAAACTGTCGGTTTTGTGGGGCCGATTCTAATCCTTTTACAGATGCATCGCCTCACGAATTGGCATGGCATATAGCGAATGGCTACATAGATTTTCCGATAACTGAAGGAAACCTTCACACTTGCAAACATTTGTTCACAACTGAAATTGTTGACTGCCCATGAAAAAAACTTATTTATGAAGGTTAGGCACACCCCCCACAAATTTCTGTGAAGCTCAATGAGCCCATCTTTCCGGCAGTTCCCTCAGTGGGTCGAGGGGAATCGAACTGGAGACAAAGCGAGCGGCGCTAACTCGATTTGGATCGCTCTCTAGCCTATCCGTCTCGTAGCCAACTCTTCCTCTACATGGCTCGCTACTTCAGCGTAAAAAACCTAACAAACAAACAAACTCCCCGAAATAACATTGCTTCCGAGACGGAAAGCATATGCAGGTAAAGCACTTCCACTATACGAATCACATGAGTCACACTTCCCCCTGCAGGAAACAAAACAGACCTGGGAGAATTTTCAGTGAGAAACGAAAAAGAAAGACAGACGTGGGAACCACGCACCGCTGCTTCCCATCCTTTTTCCCTTGCACTCGTTGGCGAAAACAGAACGGCAACTCTTTTTGCAGGGCGAGCCGAACGCGGAATGAGGGAATAGTCATGTGACAGACGTTCAGCATTTCCTTTACTCACACCGCATAATTACTGCAGCGAAATCTCATTATAGTATGTTTTCGCCCAAGAAAGCGTACTTTAATTGGGTTGGATGGAAAACGAGAACAGTCCAAATGGTCTAGTCGTTGAGCTTCACAAATAATGGAGAAGAACTACAATACCGCTCATAGGATTTGGTCAGAAGGCGCGCGAGGTCGAGTTTTAGCGTCTTTTTCGTCTTTTTTGTATAACTCGCTTCAAAGTCAACTTTGAGCGAAACTACGGTGATGCTCGTGATCCTGGTGACAAGGGCTACCCAACTATATAGCCCTTGATAGGGTTTCGTTTAGAACTCACGAAGTTTGACAGGCAGGGTATACTGTATATTACTATTGGTGGAGGAGGGGGCTTGGCGTCCTGTATCTGCGTCCTCCTGGCTCCCACCACAGCCTCTGCAACGCGCCCCCCGTCTGCGGCCTCACTGACTCGCGTGCCGCCTCTCCTCACCACACCTTCGACCAGCAGCGCTGATTTTCGCCGGTCCCTCAACCGGCAATCCATTCGGTGTGGGTGCGTCCATTAACCGATGCCCCAGGAGTTGTGCCTATCACACCCCAAATCGAGGACACTTCAAATATTGAAATGGGTAAATCGAAGATATACGAATAGAAGATATAGAAGACGGGAAACTCTCGGGTTTCAGAAAGCATGGTTCAAATTATGCTTTTACATATTCAGATTTTTTACGAATATTCGACTTTTCGAATAATTCGAGATTTTGAAGTTTTCGAATAATCGTTTTTACGAATATTTCGAGATTTTGGACTTCCCGGATATTCGGTTTTTCAAATAATTCGGGAATTGGCTTCTTTGGAACAATCGATTTTTCGATGAATTCGGGACTTCGCCTTTCTCGAATATTCGACTTTCCGAATAATTCGAAAACGCCTTTTTTCGGTTGAATGATTTTTCTAATCATTCGATTCGTTCAAATAAAGTTAAAGCTGAACACAGTATAGTTGTACACGAGCGAAATTTTCGAAAGATTTTTCGAAATTTTTTTCGTTTGCTTTCCTTCGTTCGAAATTTCGTCGAACGAAATTTTTTCAAATTTCCTTCGTTCGAAATTTTTTCGAACGAAAGATTTTCGATTTTCGTTCGTTCGAAATTTTTTCGAACGAAATTTTTTTATTTTTCGTTCGTTCGGAAAGATTACGAACGAAAAAATTTCGATTTTCGTTCGTTTGACATTTTTTTTCGAAATTGTACAACTATACAACACAGATTTCAGATGTGGTGTTTTGAGTAACCTCGCAGGAGCAGAGTTGAGCAGGGCTGCGGGGGGTCGTGATGGAAAATTCTTGAAAAAAATGAAAATAGGGGGTTGTACAATTTGACCGAAGTTCACCACAAATTTCATCCTTCCCCATCTCTATCACTCTCAAAAAGATTTTTTCATCCTGGAGGGGGGAACCTAAAAATTTCGGAAATTTAAAAAAAAATATGGTCAACACAGAAGGGGGTCGATGCTTCGTCGAAAATTGGCGCAACGGGCTGCTCAACCCTGCGCAGGAGCCAGAATACTAGCTACTTATGGATATATGTACCATTCAAATATTTTGTAGATAATACAATTCGGTCCGAAGTAGTCTTTCTGCACACCTAAAGGCGGTGGTCACGATGAAATATGGCTTTTGGGATTATTCCATGGCAATGATGCTCAACTGTTTCTTCGCCTTTTGCTTGATTTTTCAAAAACAATTTGTTTTTTTTTTCACATACGTCTTTGAAGCGTTGTAGGATGCGTGTTTTGTTTACATTCATTTAGCGCAACGGTCATAAGAACGGTCGACCAAAATATCTCGTTTCTTTCACAAGACCTTATGTACATTCAATGAGATGTATCTGTTCAGAAATGCACCTTTTAAGAAGTTAACCTAGTATTCTGGCTCCCGCGAAGTTACTTGAAACACCACATCTGAGATCAGTGTCCAGTCTGAACTATGCTTTGACCGAATCGAATGATTCGAAAAATCATTCGACTGAAAAAGTCGCCTTCGAATTATTTGGTAGGGGCAATTTTCCGAATTATTCGAAAAAACGAATATTCGAGAGCTTCAGAATCCCGAATTTTTCGAAAAGTCGAATATTCGTAAAAAAATCTGAATATGTGAAAGCATAATTTGAACCATGCTGTTTGCGGCATTCTGAAACCCGAGAATTTCCCGTCTTCTTTATCTTCTATTCGTATATCTTCTATTTACCCATTTCAATATTTAAAGTGACCTCGATTTGGGGTGTGATAGGCGTAACTCCTGAGGCCAGATTCATCACTGCATCAACCGTGGATTTGTGGATTTGGGTTGGGTTTCGCGCCAGCATTAGCGCGCGTGCGTACGAGCTAAACCCAACCCAAATCGACAAACCCAGGCCTAACGCAATGATGAATCCGGCCCCTGGGGCATCGGTTAATGGACGCACCCACACCGAATGGATTGCCGGTTGAGGGACCGGCGAAAATCAGCGCTGCTGGTCGAAGGTGTGGTGAGGAGAGGCAACACGCGAGTCAGTGAGGCCGCAGACGGGGGGCGCGTTGCAGAGGCTGTGGTGGGAGCCAGGAGGACGCAGATACAGGACGCCAAGCCCCCTCCTCCACCAATAGTAATATACAGTATACCCTGCCTGTCAAACTTCGTGAGTTCAAACCCAAACCCTATCAATGGCTATACAGTTGGGTAGCCCTTGTCACCAGGATCACGAGCATCACCGTAGTTTCGCTCAAAGTTGACTTTGAAGCGAGTTATACAAAAAAGACGAAAAAGACGCTAAAACTCGACCTCGCGCGCCTTCTGACCAAATCCTATGAGCGGTATTGTATTTAAAGGCAGTGTCCACGATAAACTTCATCCTTGGTTTTTGGCCGGAAATCAAAAGTTCAGAGTCTCATCGCAGCCCCGGGGTCGAAAGAACGAGAGAAAACGAACCCGAAAGAGCTCCATACGGCTCCGAAGTCCGCTCGCGGTAGCCCTTCCACTCGCGGTCGAGTTTTCCGAGGAACAGTTTGGTACGCTTCTACATTAGCATTCGAGCGCGAGCGCGGCTGAGTTTTAGCATTGGGGCGCAGTTGCACGCTATCTACTTCAGGCTCATGCCCGCGCAACTGACCCTTCGTTAAAATGTGGCTTTCAAGAAGAAGAACTGATTTTGGATGTTTCGCAGCGTTTTTCATGATTCTTTCTTGACTGATGAAACAGTCAGACTCTAGACCTTCGTTTTCTGGTGCAAACTCGAAAACGATTTTTATCGTGGACACTGCCTATAAAGGCAACATACACGCTCGCAAGCATAGTCGAGATGACAGCATAGATAGGTCCGCACGGCCCGTACTATGTCGTCAACGACGTTTGAAGCGCTGAAAACTGTCCAGGATGACAGTATTTGACAATGTTTGAGCAATCTTGCCTTCCACGCCCATATTTTCACACCCCTTCGAGTAACAGAATGAGAATCGATACTTGTGAAAACGTGTGATAATTGAGAGTGATAGCACTATCAAATGGGAGTGCACGAGAGAAATAGCTTGGTGTACTTGAGTATAACATGTCTGCATACCTATTGAATCTCGTCCACTTCCACGAATGCCGCTCTAATTTGGCTGACCTCTTGAAATGGGAGGATTTTATGAGTGCACAAACATGTTATATTGAGGTAAATCGAGTTATTTCTCTCCTGCACTCCCTTTCTATAGTGCCGTCATTCTAAGTTATCACTTGTTTTCTCAAGTTTCGATTCTCATTCTCGTACTCGAATGGGAGTGAAAATACAGGCGTGCGAGACAGGATTGCTCAAACAATGCCGATTATTGTCATTCTGGATGGTTTCCAGAGCTTCAAAGATCGCTGACGAATTGCTAGGGGCCGTGCGGGCCTATTTATGCTGATATCCCGACCATGTCTATGAGCGTGTATGCTGCCTGTAAAGAAGGACTGAACATTTAACATTTCAGTATCAGATTCCAAAAGCACCTGAGAGTACACTACCCGCGTTAAGTTTTGTAACAACGGGGAGCATTCGCCAAACTTGAAAAAAAGCGTCCTATGCTTGTATGTAACTTTTTTCAACGAAAACTTTTTTGGATTCCGAAAACGCTGTGATAGTCACGGCTCAAACTCCTACCTGATAATGTGCTTAATGGACCGAAATTTCCTAGGATCTTCTCGCTTTTGGTAATCGGTTTTTGAGATTGTTTCTCAAAAACCTCGCACGCGGCAATGTGCGACGAAACTCTGGGTAGTAATTTAATGAGCAATAAAAAAAGCAATCCCTATGCTTCCCTCATGAACAAGGTGCAGGTAGGGCGATCTCAACTCTTGCGCAGGTCGAATTTTCGAAATCCTTCATCAAACACGCTTGAGAGCTTTCTGAGAAATCAGACTTGGGTTGCGAAAGCCCCAGACCGTTAAATGAAAGATTTTGTAAAACAAATCTCCAAATTGTCCCATTTGCACCTAATTCATGGAGGAATCATAGAGATTGTTCTTCTACTGCTTAAACGAATTCTACTTAGAGTTTCGCCGCACTTTGCCGCGCGCGAGGTTCTTTAGAAACAATGGCCAAAACAATTTCTCTCAAAAGCAAAGCGATTCTAGGAAACTTCGTCCCACAAAAACCAACACTAACATAAGTAGGACTTTGAGCTGACGTCGTTTTCAAAACCCGAAAAAACCTTGATCAATAGATTTACAAGCATCGGAGGTTTATTTGCCAAGTTTGGCGAATGCTCCCCGTTTTTCGAAAACTTAGCGCAGGTACTGTACCGTTTATTCAGCAAGGCTGAGGAGGTCAAGCAAAATCACTTCTGAAGAGTCTGTGTGCTCATGGTTAGGGCTCCTCATGCTGGGTTTTGTGCATAGACAATATTGGGAGCATACTGCTGCAATTTTGAGTGCGCCAACAAGCTGTTCTTTTGATTTAGCAATAGCGCTAAATTCTTCACTGGTTTTGGCTTTATGCTCGAAACATTTTGAAATCCCTATTAACGCTTAATCGATATTCAAGGGTTGCTAATGGAGCTCGCCATATCTGCAGAAACCCTGGAGTATGGAAACAGTGAACCTATAACTACTATGTATGCCAAACGCAGTTTATAGGTCGAACTTTTATTTACGGCCTGACATTTCGACTTTAGGTCTTCTTCGAATGCCTAAAGAGTGGGTCGGTATCTATTAATTCGTAAATCATCCTGAAAAGAGCCCCTATCTTTGACAAATCTGGCGTACAGTGGGGAGCACCGCAGAGAAAACGAGAAGTAGTGATGTCCACTTCGTAAGCCCTACCTTTTATGTGGAAAACGTCAGCTGTAACTGTCTTAGTGTACTAGTAATTGCGAGTGAGAGTTACAATGCTTCCTTCGCAATAGAATTTAGGAAGGAACACTTATAAACTCACAATGTTGTACCAAGGGCAAGAAAAGGTCACTGGTTACCATGGGACGCTCGACTCTGCTGTTCAATAGTGGGTCCCTGACGTAAATCCAAAACGCCTCCAACGTTTTTTTTCTCTGGCCGATATTTCACTTTGCGAGCTACTCAGGCGATTCTCGGACACGAACCGCCTGACCGTTCAGGTTTTGTTCCCAATATGCGAGTCGGCTTCTGTTGCTGTTCGAGCCACTGCTGTTGGTGTCCGGGCTACTACGGTTCCCCCGAACAGCAACAGCAGCGGCCCGGAGATAGGGAGAAAAAGCCGATTTGTCACGCGGCTCCGATTCCTGTTCGTTGCGGCTCGGGGCCAAGAATCACATCAGTAAAATCGCAGGCACGCCTTATATCACAATCATCACCGATGAGATTCTTCGTTTTGTGTCTCCCAAGCCACGTTCTTGAGTCATTGCGCCTCTTCGCCCCCTTAACTCTTCCCGCCTTCCTTTAAAAAAAGGAGAACATGGTGATTATTATGAGAGCAGATTGATTGATTTGACATGGGCCAAAAATGTGAAGGCGATCACAGTTTTTCCTTGAATAAGCAATTAATTTTAGATGAAATGCGTTCACCACAGTTGAAAATGCGGTTCGAACGACGCCACTATATTCTTACATAATAGCACAAGAAACCACTCTCATTCCCTGAAATCCTTCAGAAAACGAAAAAAACAGTTTAAATCCAAGTTTTCTGAAAACTCATGTTTTGTCATAATTTCACCATTCGCAGAGCCGAGAGTGATGAGCGCTGGAGAACACCTTACACATTTTAGCGAATTGTTAAATTGCCTGGAAAGTGCACATGTCGCCTCCCCGCCACCCCGGTCATCAGCGTATGGCCGGCCAATTCGAAACTGCGCTCGCTCAACCGATGGCATTTACAGCTCCCGAAAGACCGTGATGACCGCAGATTTGGAGACCTGATTGTCGGGAGCTCCATCAACATGGCGCGCAAGTAGCCGCTACCGACGCTATGCACCCAGTTACGGCTCCCCGAAGAGTTCACTTCCGCGCTTCCAAACGGATAATCATCGTAAAGTCGTCCCGTGTTCATGCAGTTAACCGACCAACGAACACTAGCAGACACAGAGTATGTCTCGAATAATGTTCGGTCTATTTCCTCCCACTCTATTTCCAAATGAATACCCTTCAAACTACATGTAATTACGGACAGAAAATGTACCAGCAGATATGTACTTCAAAACATTCTACAACTTCAGAAACTTCTTCACAAAAAGTAACAGAGTGGCGCAATCTACAACACCACTCGCATATTCTGGTAAGAATGCACGCGGCGGCGTTTTCTCTCGTTTTGCGCCTTTTTTTTGAATCTCCGTTCAAATTCATTTTTCTCAATCTGAATAGTACTAGAAATACTTACTAAAAGTTACCCGAACAAAGTGGAAGAAGCTAATTTTACCGCGGACATACAATTCTTAACCTTCAAAGAATGAACGAATTTCCCGTGACTCCCAGTTACTGTCGTTCTCGGAGCGAAATTCTGGTCCTCAATTACGGACTACGGCTGTTGAATCACGCAACACGATGATAATCGTGCAGGGGGAAAGGTTAATCGTGCCAGGACTAAGTGCTCCCAGCACGATTATCATCCTACTGCGTAATGCAATACCCGTTGTCCACAAATGCGGACCGAAATTTGGCTCCGAGAACGACAATGTATACTCCATTAATTTTTCTAGTACATTAGGTGAAATAGAAACCCACGATACAGAAAGCGAAAAAAAAAACGAAAAACCCAAAGCGGAAGCCTACATGGTGAAATCATAGTGACCCGGCATATTCGTATGGAGAACGATCTTGATCACCCGTTTCGTTACAAAGTCGAAGAGCACATCCTGAAAACAGAAAGTATGAGTAAGGAAAGCAAAAGAGTTTCATCTTACTAGCTATATTCTATTGACTCGAGCCCAGTGGATGAGTGGACACGGCTCCCAAGGCAGATACTGCTATCAACTACTTTTTTCCTCAAATTATAGTCCACTGCAATGACCTTGTGGCCATTTGCAGGACAATGAGCTATCTTTACCACGGCTTGTTTTAAACTACCCCGATGTTTTAGAAAATCATGTTTTGGGTGTTATATGTAGTAGGTGTGGCCCTGTTTAGCACCTGGGTTCAAAAATTTTCTAAATGCCCCATAAATTTCGAGAAAATGGTATATTTATAGATCAGAAGAGAAAATGGGTATCCAAGAGAAAAAGTTTTTGAGTGTTCACAAAAATTGTTCCCGATTTGGCTCAAATCACTTTGTGGTGTTGTTTTGGGTGCCGATTACAAATTTGAGATCCGTTTTTCGATTTTCAGAGACTTCGGTTGATTTGGTCCACATATTCCCACTGGAGGAAATTTCGCTGGTCAAACGAGACTTTGACAGGCTCCAGAATGCTACGATAAAATTACTCCAAAACATCATAGTTACGGTGGGTACATGGTAGTCTGGTCGGAGTCCAAAACTTGACTCAAAATTTATCCTTGAGGGTGACTTGATGCGCCAAACACGAATTTGAGGTTTGTTTGTCCATTTTCGAAATATTACGGTATATTACGCCACTTAAAAGACATTAAACCACCCGGAACCTACAGCAAACCTTAAATAAAATAGCGGCAAACAAATACCATATTCGTGCTTAGCGCCCTAGATATTCATCGGTAAAAAGTTCTGAACCGAATCCGATAAAATTTCTCTTAACGTCTAGAGAAGTTCTTAATAGGGTACCCTAACATTTTGACGAAGAAGTCAAAACCATTTTCTGGAATCCCCTGGCGCATTCAAGTATTTCGAGCACGGAATATTTATGAAGTGTCACACATCTACAGGAACTAAAACATGGTTTTCCAAATCATCGTGGCATCGGTTAGAAGTCCATAGTTACTTTATTCGATTACTTTGAGGCACAAGATTTTAAAATACAAACGGTTCATCAGTTCCGTTTTCCCCACAAATGCTGTTCATGTTGTGATTCCACTGGAAGTAATAAATAAGTGAATAAATAAATATTCTATAATTTCGAGCTTATGTCCTACATCAAGAGAAGGCTCCGGATAATGCGTATTTCTTAACGAGTAATGAGGACTTTTATGCAGTGAGCTTCATTTTTTCCTGCTCAGAACTTTCTGGGAAGCTCACGACTTTAAAGTATCTAGGTTGATTGCTTCCACCTAGTTTCATTGAAGGCGCAAATAACCTTCCTCGACCGCTCAATAACCTTACTTCAAGGCTGCATTCACCGCACTTCAAGGCTGCGCAGATGATACTTCAAAGCCGCACTAAGCATACTTGGAATCTGCATTAACCTTACCTCAAGGTTGCACTCATCCTATCTCGAAGGTGCTTTAAGCCTACTTTAAAACGGCGCCCACCATACTTCTACACCTCACTTAAAGGCAGCATACACGCTCGTAAACGTAATTGAGATAACTACGGAATTAGAATGGTATGGCACAGTATAAAACGCCCACGCAGTGTCGAAGCGTCAAAAACGACCCACAATAACGCTACACGAGTGAGAAGTTGGCCCTGCCCCTGATTTGCCCGCCCCTGTATTTGCGTCCTCTTCCGAAACAGTGCTGGGCAATTCTCATCGTCGGCGACGTTTGTGGGCGGTGGAATAGGTAAAATATGTGAAGCACACACATCGACGACGGTGGAAACGGCCCAGCACCCCTACTTTGGCGAGGACGCAAATACAGGGGCGGTCAGATACAGGGACTGGCGATCAGTCCGAACTCTACGCAAGAAGGACAAGAAACCGACCTGCAGCAGTCAAGGCAACCGGAGGAAAGAAGAAAGAAGAAGGATAGAAGATGCAAGCTGCCAGGAGGACGCTAGCAGCGGTTCAGAACAAATGGCCGAGTAGAGATGAGCTGCTTGCATATCGATGGTTATTTGTTAACTATCAACAGACCGCTTTTACTCAACTATGAGTAAACCAATTCTGGTGATTGAAGCCCCTTTCACAGTTTAAAGACCGACATGGGACGATTTGTTATCGAATGCGGAATATCCATAAACCCTTTGCTATCCATCTCATCTGATTTAGCTTATCAAGTCGAGTCGCTTGACGTCGGTCGGTAAAATATGGAGGGGACTCAAGACTACACAGCAAGCCATACCTTTCTTTACTCGATTACTTGTGAGTGAAGGAAGGTCATTAACCAATTAGAGGTTTAAGAAAAACAACTAATTCATTTTACCTCTTCTACGAAACTCTACCTTGTACACTGTCCAAGTAAAGCCACAAATAACACGAAGCACGTACACGTGATAATGGAAATTCAAAACCAGGATGATGGTAATTTAGCGATGAGAGGCGGACCTCTCTCAGAACATGTGGTACCACAAGACAGTGACCTATAGATGATCAATGAATGCAAAGTCCAACATTTAAAGGGCAAAATGAGTACTTCAAGTAGCAGAAAAAAAACCGGTTCATCAAATAATAACAAAAAACAGAGCTCATTTTTGCATTCTGCTCAAATGGAGTAGATCATCAAACGACCACTCCATCGCCTGCTGGCGTCCCGCGGGACTATAAAGGGTTTGACCGGAGCAGTATTTGGACTCCTTGCAGGTTTACCGGCGTACATCTCTATTACTTGGCAAAGTCCAGACTGACGAAGAACAGAGAACGAAGAAAATGAAAAAATATATAAACATGACAATAAATAGCATACAAAGAGGGCGCGCAAATGAAATGATCAGACGCCAAATTTCGGGTTTCAATCAAGGGCCTCCTCCTTTGTCTCTTTCTCTGCTGCTCAGCGCCATGCGTGTACTCTCTCCTGTGAGTGGCCGCAGAGACACGTCAGAGTCGTCAAATGTCGATACGTATGTTCCTTATTCACGCCGTTACCGCAAGCTCACCGCGTCTTTATAGACTCTGTAGTGCCCGTTGTTTGCTTTCTCCGTCTAATCTGTATCCTAGTAGGCTTCCGACACCTAATCAACCCCAGGTAATGCTTAGTGCGAGCTTAGAAATCCACGCAGTAACCATACATTGGCGATGTATGCTTACGACGAGTTTTAAGCTCGCGCGAAAGCGAAACCGTCGATTTTCGGTGTATTAGACGGGTTAAGCTTCCTTTTGGCCGAATTAGACGCAGTAAACTTGCCCAGAAAGTTCTGAGTGCCTAGAGGATGCTACTCAGAACTTTCTGGGCAACTTTACTGCGTCTAATTCGACCAAAAGTGTTTAGCCCGTCTAATACACCGAAAATCGACGGTTTTGTTTCGCGCGAGCTTAAAACTCGTCGTAAGCATACATCGCCAATGTATGGTTACTGCGTGGATTTCTAAGCTCGCACTAAGCATTACCTGGGGTTGATTAGGTGTCGGAAGCCTACTAGGATACAGATTAGACGGAGAAAACAAACAACGGGCACTACAGAGTCTATAAAGACGCGGTGAGCTTGCGGTAACGGCGTGAATAAGGAACATACGTATCGACATTTGACGACTCTGACGTGTCTCTGCGGCCACCACAGGAGAGAGTACACGCATGGCGCTGAGCAGCAGAGAAAGAGACAAAGGAGGAGGCCCTGATTGAAACCCGAAATTTGGCGTCTGATCATTTCATTTGCGCGCCCTCTTGTATGCTATTTATTGTCATGTTTATATATTTTTTCATTTTCTTCGTTCTCTGTTCTTCGTCAGTCTGGACTTTGCCAAGTAATAGAGATGTACGCCGGTAAACCTGCAAGGAGTCCAAATACTGCCTGGTCACACCCTTTATAGTCCCGCGGGACGCCAGCAGGCGATGGAGTGGTCGTTTGATGATCTACTCCATTTGAGCAGAATGCAAAATGAGCTCTGTTTTTGTTATTATTTGATGAACCGGTTTTTTTTCTGCTACTTGAAGTACTCATTTTGCCTTAAATGTTGGACTTTGCATTCATTGATCATCTATAGGTCACTGTCTTGTGGTACCACATGTTCTGAGAGAGGTCCGCCTCTCATCGCTAAATTACCATCATCCTGGTTTTGAATTTCCATTATCACGTGTACGTGCTTCGTGTTATTTGTGGCTTTACTTGGACAGTGTACATGTAGAGTTTCGTAGAAGAGTAAAAATGAATTAGTTGTTTTTCTTAAACCTCTAATTGTTAATGACCTTCCTTCACTACAAGTAATCGAGTAAAGAAAGGTATGGCTTGCTGTGTAGTCTTGAGTCCCCTCCATATTTTACCGACCGACGTCAAGCGACTCGACTTGATAAGCTAAATCAGATGAGATGGATAGCAAAGGGTTTATGGATATTCCGCATTCGATAACAAATCGTCCCATGTCGGTCTTTAAACTGTGAAAGGGGCTTCAATCACCAGAATTGGTTTACTCATAGTTGAGTAAAAAAGCGGTCTGTTGATAGTTAACAAATAACCATCGATATGCAAGCAGCTCATCTCTACTCGGCCATTTGTTCTGAACCCTTGCTAGCGTCCTCCTGGCCTTGCATCTTCTATCCTTCTTCTTTCTTCTTTCCTCCGGTTGCCTTGACTGCTGCAGGTCGGTTTCTTGTCCTTCTTGCGTAGAGTTCGGACTGATCGCCAGTCCCTGTATCTGACCGCCCCCTGTATTTGCGTCCTCCTCCAAAGTAGGGGTGCTGGGCCGTTTCCACAGTCGTCGATGTGTGTGCTTCACATATTTTACCTATTCCACCACCCACAAACGTCGCCGACGATGAGAATTGCCCAGCACCCCTGTTTTGGAAGAGGACGCAAATACAGGGGGCGGGCAAATACAGGGGCGGGGCCAACTTCTCACTCGTGTAGCGTTATTGTGGGTCGTTTTTGACGCTTCGACACTGCGTGGGCGTTGTATACTGTGCCATACCATTCTAATTCCGTAGTTATCTCAATTACGTTTACGAGCGTGTATGCTGCCTTTAAGTGAGGTGTAGAAGTATGGTGGGCGCCGTTTTAAAGTAGGCTTAAAGCACCTTCGAGATAGGATGAGTGCAACCTTGAGGTAAGGTTAATGCAGATTCCAAGTAAGCTTAGTGCGGCTTTGAAGTATCATCTGCGCAGCCTTGAAGTGGGGTGAATGCAGCCTTGAAGTAAGCTTATTGCGCGGTCGAGGAAAGGTTGTTGCGCCTTCAATGAAACTAGGTGGAAGCAATCAACCTAGATACTTTAAAGTCGTGGAAAGCTTTCCCAGAAAGTTCTGAGTATAAGAACACCCCCTCTTTGAGGCACATATATGAGGAATCTATTAACCTTTGAGGAATTCAGTGTTCAAGTACATTGAAATCAGGCCAAACTCCTTGACCACTTTAGTCCAACTCGAATCCGTGTCATCTCAGATGACACATCCTGTAACGGAACGCCGACTAAGTGTGCGTAATGAGCCTAATCGCATTCGCTAATTCGGGTAAACACATTCTCATCGATCTCACTCTGCTCTACGAACACCTAAATTAATTTCGGATACAAATAACAATAACTCTAGCAAGCGGTATTTCATACGGACGGACTGCTGCAGAGCCCTTTATGTCATAGGTTAGGGATGGAATGGCTGGATTTATATTGTTTTCATATATAACTTTAATGTGTTCCAAATTTCATATGTATATATGTATGTGTCCAGTCCCTTCATCTTCGGCTGCATTACAATTTCATCATGCATGCATCTAGTCAGTTCATAGGAGCAAACTCCAGGTATTTCCACCTGCACCAGCTAACGAGACATAGTCGACAGAGTCCAAAAACTACACTGCACCCGAAAATTTGCTCCTTAAAGGCAGTGTCCACGATAAAAATCGTTTTCGAGTTTCCACCAGAAAACGAAGGTTTAGAGTCTGACTGTTCCATCAGTGAAGAAAGAATCATGAAAAACGCTGCGAAACATCCAATATCCGCTCTTCTTCTTGAAAGCCACATTTCAACGGTGGATGAGTTGCGCGGGCATGGGCCTGTAGTAGAGAGCGTGCGGAAATGCGCCCCAATGCTGAAAGTCAGCCGCGCTCGCGCTCCAATGCTAATGTAGAAGCGAACCAAACTGTTCCCAGGAAAACTCGACCGCAAGCGGAAGGGCTATCGCGAGCGGACTTCGGAGCCGTATGGAGCTCTTTCGGGCTCGTTTTCACTCGTTCTTTCAACCCCAGTGCTCCAATGAGACCCTGAACTTTCGATTTCCGGCCAAAAACCAAGGACGAGATTCATCGTGGACACTGCCTTTAATGCTTAACGTGAATTAGCAGTCAGATTTATGTGGTTCCTGCCACTAAATCCGTCATCCGCTACCATAGCGGCGGTCAAACAAAAAACACGATGCATGACAAATAGGTAATCCGTATCCATTACCGACAGCAGGTGTTCAGGCCATGTCAAGTGCTTCTGCAGTCACATCTGACACCGTACAACAGGATATTTGAGCTGGTCAGTCTGCTTGCAATCACAGAACTCAGGTAAACACGACAAGTGCATCAAAGATACTTGGAAACATTAACCATTAGAATAGCTGTTCGAAGTGGTTCATGCAAGGACAGTGTTCTAGGATGCCAATCGTAACAGAGCTTCTGGTTGCGGCAGCACACGTCCAAAACGACTATGATAAAGGACTAGTTTTTTTACCGCCTCCGATATCAGTACGTGACTATGTGGTTTTCCTAAGTCGTTCACTCTGATTATTACATTGGTCCGGAAGACAGGGTTAAGCAGACCATTGCCCCGCACCTCCACGGAGCTACGCCCCCGCCACCCCTCACAGTGACCGAAATTTCTGGAAGATATTCAAAATTTCGCCGCTCCGCAAGGTGAAAAAATTCTGTTGGGAGATAAACAATATGAGACTGAAACTTCTATGAAATTTCGAACTTTTCGTAATTTTCATTCCATTTTTTGTCTTTTTTCATAATTGCCATTACACTGCTTACCCTACTTTCGAGCCTTCAGGAGTGGTTTTCATTTATAGCCAAAATTTTCTATTTCTGAATTTCTTTTGCGTCCCAATCAGGGCTGTGCACGCGTCCCGGTTAACCTTAGGGGGCATATTGGACGTTGCAGAGAGGGCAAAGGGGTGCCTAAACCGACACCAAAAAAAAGAGAAGTTCATGTTCTGTAAAATTTCAGGAGCAAAATAATACACGATTCTCTTCTGGTTTGTCATATCTTCCTCTTCGCTTTTTAAGACAAACACTTACAGAATTAAAATTATTGATAGATATGCAGTTTGTGTTCGGAATAATTCATAGTTGCTGTCGAAGCTTCTCATCAACAACTCTATTAATTGAAGATCATTTATAATGTGTTTGATTGTTTTGATGAAGGAATGAACACTACTCTGTTATCTAGTAGCAAGTAAGGATTGATGTGGTGTAATGTTTCTTTGGTGTAACGTTCAGTGCTTACGCTTGTGGTTACCGATTAGAAGCGAAGATACAAAGACAGCGCTCAGATGAGCTATCGTTCACGTTCAGAAAAGGATTAGCGAACTGCTGTATTATGGCAGACTAAAAATACAGATATCACGGTCAGTATAAAAACAAGCCAACGGAATTTCGTCTATGAGAATGACGTATGAAGAGAGCCGACTGTAAAAATTGAAGACTGCAAGTTCCAGTGAAAGAAGCAAATAATAGTATTTTCATACTTAAGAAGTACCCTGTACATAAAAGCCCGATTTTTACCCACGTAGAATGCCGCAATCCTTTAGAGACCCGGCTCGCCGTGCGATCTGGTGTGTGTACGCAGCCACACAGCGCACACTGGAGTGGACGCGCGCACGAAATTAATTAAAAATAAGTTTTATTACAGAACGGGGAAGAGAAAAGGATCGAAAGTGGAGTAAATGGAAGAAGGCAGAAATAGGTTGCTTTCAACGTAACCATCTCAGAAATTCAACGTAAAGAAACTAAATTCGAGCAGGGTGAATTTTTCGGACTTGACAAGGTTCATTCAAATGAACTTTGTGGATTAAAAACAGCATTAACCATGAGAACTAAGAGCATTGGGAGAAAGAGGAGAATCTGGAAAACACTTTAGAAACGGGCGCTTTGATATTCAATGTGATTCAAGGACCTTGAAACTCGTCCCGGTTTTGTCCCGGTTTTGTCCCGAAGGTCCTTAAATCACATTAAAAACGATCTTGTTGAAGCTAAATTGTTTGCCAGATTCTACTCTTTCCCACAATATCCTTTTCTCGCATGTTTAATGCTACTTTTGATCAACTAGGTTCGTTTGAATTAAACTTGTCACGGCTAAATACTTACCCCTGCTCCAACTTTGTTTGTTTACATTACATTTCTAAAATGGTTACATCCAGAATAGACAATTTTCATCATCTTCCAGTTCGTTCGGTTTCAATCGTTTTCTCTTCCCCGTTCTGTAGTAAAATACACTTTTTTTATTAATATTGTGTGCGCGTCCACTCCCGTGTGCGCTGTGTAGCTGCGTACACACACCAGATCGCACGGCGAGCCGGGTCTCCAAAGGATTGCGGCATTCTACGTGGGTAAAAATCGGGTTTTCCACTCCCTACGCATCTCATCAATCCCTAAATGGTTCCACAACACAAAATAATTCTGAAAATTTCTTCATCAAAACGATCAAACACGGATGAATCCTTCTGTACATAGGTTCAAGGAAAACATTCGATAGAAAACATTGATTACTGCAATAAAAGTAGCTCTGTTGTTGTTCGTAATTGCTGAATTGTAATGAATAAAAAATTGTTTCATCTTTTGTCTTAACCTATCTTCTTATTGAAAATTTTCTTCATAAGATTGTTTGGAAGTTTAAAAATTACACCACCTTTTTTGTTGACATTTTCGGAATTTTCCTTATTTAGTGCTTTTTTTATCCTCTGGTTTATCAAAATATGGAAGTCAAGATCATGGCTGTCGTGCTCGACTTCTCGGAAAACAGCCGATTTCGATTTCCCATAGGGGGGTGCCTGAAAATTACCAAGCTAAGGGGGGGGGTGGATGTTCAAAATCGCCCTGCCGGGACGTGTGCCCAGCCCTGGTCCCAATGTTCCATGGGACAGTAACCGCTTGACCCTTCCGAAAGACTTGCACCAATTGTAGGTCAGCAAACTCACCCTTGCCCACCTATGATCTCTGGATGAAGTGTAGTATAGCGCTTGTTTGAAACCTCCTTCCTTACCCTATCCGATATCGTTTACCGTTACCCGAAAAACTCGATCTGCATCGAACTTTCTATCAAAATGTTGAGGAAGCTTTGGGATGCGAAAGCCTTTGAACGCCCGTTTCTATCTTCTTTCTTCTCATCAGGGTTGCTCAAGGTGTAAGAACATCTGCACTGTGTGAGGGCTAAATTATAGTACCAAAAGCATCACCGAAAATTTTTCTAATGGGCGGATCCTGCGTTTTCCAGACATTTTTTTTGAGAACCACTTTCTTTTTCTCATAAAATGTATCCCATAATCTTTTTTCTCCAATCAACTGTCTATCCTTCATTATACAACGACTTCTAGATGCCCTAAATCATGGTACGTATTACGGATATGGACTTACCTAATTATATTTAACTTGTTGATTGCCGACCATTTCTTCAAAAATTTCACTTCACATTCTTTAAATTGCCGAAAAATATCAATAATTGACAAAAAAAATTTACATGAGGTTCTATCAGCCATTTTCAAAACTATTAGGTTGGGTGCCCTAAGGTCGTTGTATAATGAAGATACTATAGAAAATGTCATTTCCAAGGAAATTTGTCGAAAACACGAAGCTCGTCTTATTCAGAATTTTTCACGAATCCTCGGCTTTGCTACTGTGATCTAGTATAGACAGGCTAAAATGTTTCATACATTCAAGCAGCCCTGATAGGTAAAAGGAAACTCACGAGTGATATTCAGAGATTTTTCTCTCTACATTTTGGTGTAGAATTCGAAGCAGAATGAGTTTTTCGAGTAACGAGTAACGCTGTTTGATAGAGGATGAGTTGCGCTTTCTGAATGATGTGTCACATTTGACCGTAAGACCAGACGAACAAGAGCCAATTCGTTGACCCCATTTGGTGCGAGACCTTCGAGACAACCTAATACAGAAGGAAACTTGCGCTATTACCGCTTGAATAAAAACACTTTCAAAACAAGTTTGAAGTCACAAAAGAACGACCGCTCGTCAACAGATACATCTGTAGCCGGTTGTTCAAAACTGCTCATCATAATAAATCAGTTTCATTACTATCGCCAGTTTCGATTGAACTCAAATTACACTCCTATGCCGACATAGGTTTTGGTTCCGCATTACGCCCCACAAAAGAGGCCTACCAGCCGCTCTGACCGCCTTCCGACCACCTTTACCCGTCAGGTCAAAAGCAATGATTGGCCTGCGGATCCTTGTCGAATAATTAGCGGCATGTCTTTTAGTCAAGTGTTTATTCGTCATCATTAGCGCATCATCGGCGCTTCAGCGGACAATCATTCACTCATCACAACCTCAGCTGCTTCCAAACATAACCAGCAACAGGACGTTAATCACGAAGGCTAATTAACCTTCAACCCCTCGCTGCAAACTCTACTAAACACGGCTTTTCGTAGAGGAAAACACTTTCCGCACGAATGCACTTGGCCTAAACCTTTTACCTGTTGTTGTGAGCTGCGCCGCACTGGTCCGGAATTCCCCTAAGCGATGGCCTTTTCACAGACTACAACGAACTTTTTGGGTAAATTTTAAGAAGCGGTATGTAATTTGAGCGCCACCTAGAGTTAAACCAGATCCGATCATTCACCTTCAACTTTCGAGACCATTAGAGTATGAGCGATTTTTCCTCTAGGCCTGGAGCAGGTTCTGACTACGACTGCAGACAAAATCACCACAAAAACATATTTAAGCACCTTGACGCATATCACCCTTCAGCTTGCTTTCCCATGCTCTAGAGACGATACGGATCCAACGAGCTTATTATGCTGAAACAGGTTCAGGACAATATCGTTCAGGATTAATGAGGCCAAGAAGGGGTATGATTTGTAGCACATCAGTCTGGAATCCTATTCAGTCGATGACTAAGAAAGTTACAAGATGTCTCAAAGGACGAGAATCATTAGGCGAGCTACGATATGCAATAGTCTACAGAAGACCTCGAGAAATTTCTTAAAGGCAGTGTTCACGATAAATCTCGTTTCCGAGTTCTCAGTGAATCGATAAAAACGAAGTGAAGATTTTGTTAGCCCAGTACGCCTGCTTAGCCCGCTCCGCCCCCCCCCCTTTTGACGAGCTTGTGGTGCCGCGGACGTTTTCGATGGCAAATCGCCAAGCACCTCTACCACGTCCAGCGTGATCGACTCGCCCACATTTCGCCATTAGCGCGCGCTTGCGGACAGGGGGGGGGGGGTGCGAAAAATTTTCGAAACCGAAAACAAAACCGAAATACGAAAAATTTTTTCGGTCAAAAATTTGTGGAATGCTTACCTACACCATGTTACGTTGCAAAAATACACTTTTTTCAATTTTTTGTTTTTTTTTCGTTTTTTCGGAAAATCAATACCGAAAAAAAAAACCGAAAAATTTTCGAAAAATGGTCGCACTCCAAATGACCCATCTGCACCAAAAAAATGGTCTCGAAGCGAAAATCGTCATTTTTCGATCTCGAGTTTTCGAAAAATTTTCGCACATCCCTGCTTGCGGAAACTAGCAGGGCCCGTATGCTCGTCCGCACCCTGAACCTGTATTTACGTTAGACACCGCTATGTTAGCTAATTCTGAGCGATTTTCGAGATTATTTGCTAAAACAATTACTTGGTCCCCGATTAGAGGTGTGATGACGGAGAAAATGGAAGCAACAGGTCAGAAGTATATGAAAGACTCCACTTCTATACTCTCAAGGGAACTGTTCGTTGAGGCAATCGTGTGGCCATTTTTTTCCAACTTTCTGCTGCTCCAATTCAGCAAGTTTCATTCTCTGGACCTTGAAGTCCACGTCAAAAGCTCCGTCTCCGAGTTTGTACTGTAAATCCAAAGACTCGTAGACCTTAGCTAAAGAAAAAAGTCAAAAAAAAACAGCTAGAAAAGAACCTGAATTAACTCTATACGGCTCTCAACTTCAATGTAGAACACACACCACGCCCACTTCCCTAACGGTCACTGATAAAAAAGCGACTTAAAAATCTATTTCAATTAAACATCCAATGATCAAAATATGTCTTCTGATCATTGGATTACTATTACTATTTCATCATCATCCCGGGCTTGAAACAAACATATGCCACTTGATTATGGTTGTTTCTTTTTTTTTAGCTGTTCGCTTTGATCGGTGGTCCTTGGGGAAAGTGGACGTGGTGTGCGTTCCACGCTAAAGTTGAGGACCATGTAGAGCTATTTCGGGTTGAAAAGGTCCCCGGATCATTCGATTTTAGGTAAAAGATCGAGGACTGTTTTTATCGTAGAAAATGCCTTCGAAAACTTCTGCGATGAACAGGGCGCGAATAGTGGCAAGCTAAAAAGATCTCGCTTTCAGACGAACGAGGCTATACCTACCCGCAGTGAAGGCTACGAGTCAATTCCACAACAAAGAAATGTGACAAACCACTTGGTCACATTAGTGTTCATTTTACATCTTATACGAAGGTTTCCTTCTCCGCTTGTTCTTATTCAATTTCACGATCGCGTGTTGTTTCCCCACGATGGCTCTCGTTCGCTATTCAACACTCATTACATCCCATACCATCGGAAAACAATATTCCACGAAAATTCCTCCAGCAGTGTTCATTCTCCAAACGCTGGGTACTAATACTAATCCTTCAGGTTTTTGACGTCGACATCAAAAAGCGAAAGGATTACTTGGATGGAAAAGCAGCACCCGCCTTTCGGCCTCATTCCACGATAATCATAAAAGTGAAACAATGGTCGGCTACGGTACATGTCGACGTTCTCGCTCGCGTATGACTTCTCCAAAAGGTCAACTAGCACGACGAAAAACTCAAAGACTCGTCACGCATGTACGCCTACCAACTTCTTTTGACGAGCGAACACCACTCCAGCAGACCACCTGTCGCTCCGCAGATTGAGCTACAAACCGATCAGATTTCCCACAATACATATGGTCCCTACCGTACAGAATTGCCGAGATGAAAAGGCAGGATGAAGGCACGAAATTAGCAACAATCACGGGAGGTATGTTGGCAACTGAGGTCCGTTTCGCTCATATCTGATCAAATTAGGTTCTGAGGAAGACTAATTCTCGAAGCGTGGATTCCTTTGCAAATACAGAAAACTAGAAAGAACGACATTTGAACAAATTTTTAATTTGAAAAGTACTGCGCAGATGTGTGCTACATCTAGCTGCACTCATAATGGAATAGACCAATGGAACATTTCTCTTACAGAAAGCAAGTGATGCAGATCCGACTCTTGCACTAATATAAAGGTTAGCGTGTAACCCAGCTATCTTACATTACTCATACACCTTATCTCATACCTGCAACATACAGAAGCAGAGTATAGCAAGAGAAGTCAAGAAAGTCACATTGACAGAGGCGCCTCCTGTTAAAGGCACAGGACACCCAGAAAATTAATTTTCAGATTTCATGCTCATCTTGGAGAGAGTCACACGCTGATCACAAAGGTATCTCTGAAATCGTTCAAGACCCCCTAAGAACAGAGTTATGGCTCCTCGAAGATGCCTATATTTTGAAGGTAGAAAATTGTTGGACGAGTTGTCTCAGGCCTGTATTTCTCTTCATTGGCAATCGTTGCGCGAGAGCGAGCCACGATGAGGAGACAGCCCGGCAGTGGGCTGAAGAACTACGACTTGTTGGAATTCATCCATCCATCGAGCCGCTATCGTGTTCGAAATCTGCTTGGGGTCGGGCCTGTGGTGGTCGCCTATATCTCGCTTATTTGGAGGAATTGAGATCTCGAATTGGCACGTGTTAGGCAGGAGGGGTCTTCTACACAATTACATGGAAATCTCAAAATCCATATCTGAGGGTGTACTATGCCTTTAAGGTTTGTAATGTTCTGTTTTTGACTGATTTTGCTCAGAGCCCCTCTCTGACTTGCAATTTTCGGAAACTCCTTTAGGCTCACTTTTGACTGAACTTGGTGTGTCAGTGCTTGAATAGTTAGCATGCGTGCTTCATATGTGGGGGCTCTTTTCCAGTTTCGATTCATATACTCCGGCATTTTTCTTTTCATCTCCGGTCAGACCCCCCCCCCGTGATGCATCACACTCCAAACTCTGACCACAAAAAAGCCTCAACATTTTGCAGTTCATGATTGAGAAGTGTAGTTAGGTCCGTGGCTAGTTTCTACAAGAAAAAAATTTTAATTCAAACCGCGGAAACAAGCCACAGACCTAACCATATACATATTGGACACCTACAAAACAAGGAAGACGGCCAGATAGAATTTTGAAAACCCGTCCATGGAGGGTTGTGGGGGGGGGGGGGAGACAAAAGACACATTGAGGTTTTCTGTCTCTCTTATAGGTAGTGCGCCTAATTAAGATCAAATACGGAAAGTAATATGTTTATTTCAGAAACTAAAGTTTTTCTGACTCCGACTTTGTCTTGATATATAGCAGGACCAAGATTAGCACACAAACCATGTAGTGGGAGAATGGACCCCATATTCATGGTGAGCTCGTAAAATACCAGGTACCAAGACTTTTCTTGGTACCTGGTATTTTACGAGCTGACCATGAATATGAGGTCCATTCTAAGCCCTTCGGGAATTTACAGCAGATTTATGCAGCTCAGTGGTATTAAATACGCCTTAACCCACCTTTCGAAAACCTACAAACGGACCTCACGTTCATATCGCGCGCCTTAAAGGCAGTGTCTACGACAAGTGTTTCATTTTCCACTAGGAATGGGTAGTGGAGGGGCACAGGGTAACCTTGAAGTCGATGGAATGCATGAAAACGAGCTAGGAAGAGCCCCAAAAAAGCCCGAAGTTGCCACTTCGAGCGCAAGGCAAACCCCAAAAGCGCAACACACGCCCACCGACGTGAACAAATGAATGCTCAAGGTCGTGAGATGTGCGATGATTTCCAATCATTAGCCCCGTTCTTCCCTTCATTCTCAACTTCTCTCTTTACTCAGGTCAGCTCGCATACATCGGCTGCAAAAGACGGAAGCTACAAGCCTCGGACAACTCGTCCACCATGTTTCCTTAGCTAATTTTTTGAGGGACCATAGCTCCGTTCCCAGAAGGTCA
This sequence comes from Aplectana chamaeleonis, assembly GCA_029168955.1. Classification (NCBI taxonomy): domain Eukaryota; kingdom Metazoa; phylum Nematoda; class Chromadorea; order Rhabditida; family Cosmocercidae; genus Aplectana; species Aplectana chamaeleonis. Next base: position 55,411 of record JAPDOI010000892.1, read on the forward strand.
ATCCACAAAATTTTACCTTTCTGATCTTTTTGATCTCCCAAGGTGCATTAGGACCAATTCGAAAGCTTATAAATGTTTCTCTCTAACTTCCATTCAACTCTCGATACACTGCCTTTTAAAACTTTATTTAGCATTAGGGGGCTATCTTATTAAAATGTATTGCTAACGCTCCGCTCAGGTAGAACAATTTAGACCGTTTTTTTCAGGCGTTCTCAACACATTGGCGACCCCTAATCTCCAGCGAAATTCCCCAACACTTTCAGATGGACATGGAATTGTGTATTTCAAACGAGGAATCATCCATGTTAGGACAACAATTCGCGATGAACGGGCCCCTCGGCCATTGTTTTCGCCAGCTAACCATTCAAATCGCTAGCTGCACACGGCGATCCACTCGTTGAATAATTTAGGATTTGTTCACGATGAGCTAAAGCACTTTGTATACGGGAGCGGACACGCCTCACCCGCAAGCAAAGACCACGACTTCTGAAAAAAAAACTCCTATGATAGATTCAGTGACGAAAGCGTGTGCTAATACGAACACCAAAAAAGGATCACCATAGTTTTTTTTTTTGCAAAGAAGGACATTAAATGACCCAAGTCAGCACATTTCTTGTTCTTTCCCACTTTGATAAACACTTCCAAGCCTGCTAGCATTCTTCGTCAAGCTCTCTTTCGCTCTGTCACAATGAACTGATCAGGAACGACTCAACAACGATTTTCACCGTAAACAGCTATTTCCATTGCCGAAAGGTTTTAAACGGCTTTGAATTGGCTCATAAAAGGGATGTTTATGAGATGTTTCAAATTGATAATTGCAAACGATGAAACAGAAAACCAGCTGATGCGTAACTTTTAAATAAATTGTGATGGAAGGTTGGCAGAACTTGCACACAGTTCTGAGGAAATGACCAAACGAGCCATGGGTCGTGGAAAGCCTCGGAAAAACCTGCCAGATTCGTGCATAGTATGTATGAAGCAAGGTCTCTGAAGTGTTCCAAAAAATTAGCAGATTCGCAGCAAACTTCAGGCGCCACGAGCCTCGAAACCCAAGATCGCGGAATCAAAGTTTTCGCGCAGGGTGCGTAACGTTATTTCCGACCTCCTCCGACTTTGCCACTAATCAAAAGTTAACTTGCTAGAAAAACTAAGTTACCTGGTGTTATGCGGTATTTTCTGGTGTCGTCCGCCCGAAGGAGACTGTCTGTATGATCCAAAGATTGTTGGACATCTCGTAGATTTGATAACTATTTTTTGTTCTTTTGTTTTTGTTTTTCATCGATCGGCTTCCCTGAATTCATTTTTGATGTTTTTTCTGTTGTCTGGCGCACCCTGATTGCAAAATGAATGAATGTATATGTTGAAGTTTGAAGGCGGTATTGTAGCTTCAGTTTCTTGTCATTGCGAGCTTTAGGATTCTTGAAACTTTTCTTTCCAGATTAAAATCGTAAGTTTCTTTCCAAGTCATCCACAGAACTCATTCTGAGCTACCTATAGCATAAGCTGGTCAGCCAATAGCCTCATAACACATCCTCATCATTAGCCGATTTCGACTAAACCAAGCGAACCGGTTGCATTCAGGTGCTCTCCTCTCTTTCTCTGACACACAACAGCGACTACAAATTGCCAATCGTTCGCCACCGGCCACATACACACAAGCGAACTCAACTATTCATATAGGTCGCGCGAGGTGTGAAATGCATAATGACGTCCACACTTCGGACGAGCCCCAACTAACCATCGCCTCGTTAAAATCACCTTTCCCTCGCCCGAAATCGCACAAAAGCACTCGCGCGATTCACAAAGTCGTCATTCCATCGTATGATGATGGTGATGGTACCGTATCCAATAAATTACCCTCAACGAACGAGTTCTTCACATCGTTAATGAGATCGAGTCCAATCACCCTTGCGCACACCACACAATACGTTCTGCTTGCTGGAATCTCGCTTCAGTGATGGACGACCTTCATCATAGAATACCCTCGCTGATGACGTGATTAATCAGTTCCCTGCGGGTCCAACACAATGCTGGGAACATATATCTAAGATTTTTTTTGAGTTCTTCACAATGAAAAAGTAGCCGCACTGCACTCACTGAGTTCACAACATGTCCAATGAACGACACAACTATTTAAAGATTTTTTCTCCAAAATTCTTATCCATACTTTTACGTGAGCGTTCTTTCATCGCGAAAGAAAAGGCATAAATGATCTTTTTACGATGGAAAGGTTGCCCGTTTTTTAGCTAAAACGTGAGCTTTGAGCCCTTATAAGAAAAGTAAGAACGGAACTGCGAAGAAAAACTGTCGGGAAGTGGGTGAAAATCTCGTGGGCCAGCCGGCCCATTGGGTCACCACGCCCACGTCCTACAACAGTTGTCCTACGTTCGTTTTGCCGTAGAAAGAAGCACCGAAATTTCGAATATTTTTCATCGCGAAAGGAAACGTATAAATGATCTTTTTGAGATATTTCTTTAAACAGTTTTTCTCCGGTATTTGAGTTTTTTGTAGCGACTTTTCCCTATTAACCTCTTCTTAGTAGATTACCAAAAAAACATCGAAAACTAAAATACGGTTTTTATCGTGGCACTGCATTAAAAAATGAAGGGTTGTTATATGTCATCGGTGGGAGAAAAAAATTGTTTGAAAACATAAATCACCCACCACTAGAAGACCTGACGGTCGTACAATCACAGAAACACTATCTTATTTTTTCAGGTTTTGTGTAGGTGTAAATAGACCAACAAAATAGACAGGGATAACAACAAGGTGCCACAGAATCCTCGATTTCCGGAGAGGAGACCCTTCAGGAAATCCCATAGAAAAAAAACAGAAAATCCCGTTCGAGCCTATTTTGTGCAAATGGAGTAATGCAATTTGCAACGTAGGAAACGATTATGAGCTTTGAGCTTCTCAGGTATGTGATATCCTTTATTTGGGAACCAAATTTACTCTATTCCTCTGCGGGCTTTAGCGGAGCAACAGGAGTGACAGAGAGAGAGTGTGGGGGAGAAGGAGAAACAGCATACGGGCCAAAATATATTTCACTTCGAAATAGTGGACACTCGAGCTTACGCCACCTTCAAAGTGCATTCAACTCTGTTCGCATGAAGTCTAAAAGCGAAGAGAAATCAGAACCTATGCCAGAAAAGTTATTACGCTTTAGAACTATCACAAAGAGACAGAAGTTAGTTCAATTTACGACCGTTCCCCTCTCGTTAGAAACTATTCCGGATGGTGGCAATGCAGTTTTAACACAGAGCAGTTTTGACACTCATTTAGCGTTTTGTATTGGACATCAAATCAAACTATTTAAATTTGTATTACACTTTCCATGCGTGAGTGAAATGTTTCATGCACCTACTTGGTTAAACCTATTTGGTTCAATAGGCTCCGCTCACATTTTTTTCTTTTCGTTAGTCGAGTGTTTTTCTTTGTTTTTTTTTTCTCTGTTGTTCTCCGTTTCGCTTTGTATTACACCTTCCATGCGTTCACTGAAAAGTTCTTGAGCATCTTAGGCCTATTAGGCTCAATAGACTACACTCCCTTTCTTTTCTTTTCGTTTGTAGATTGTTTTCTTTTCTCTGTCATTCACACGGATTGTCACTATTCGATGAATATGAACTGTAATCTTTCTTCCAATGTGCCCAATTACCCACTTGTCACACCGTTCCGCTACCGTTCTGGCAACTAGTCGCCCTCTGTCAGTTGATTCTCCATACCACGACGGGAGGTCAATCCTGAGGGAGTGGCGCGCGCGGCAAAGACACACCGCCAGGTGACCTTATGCCTTCGCAATCAGAGACGATCATTTGTTAATAGGTCGGAACTGCCAACAAAAAGGCTGAACACGCGTGTGTGTGTGTGCGTCGGTAGAAACATAAGGGAATAGAAGTTCACCAAGGACCACGAAGACTTTCAACAGGCCTGCACTTCTATTAGACATCTCGACGCCACACTGCCATCCACTTAATAGATAGACTCATCGAGGATTCACGCATCGTGAAAATTTAATGCCCCGTGGTAACAGCTCGCGCGCATATGACCCTTCTGATGAATTCTGCAGAAATTCGACGAACTATTAAAACATTGCGAGAAAATTCGGATAGCTGAGGTCCTTGCGTCTGACTCTACAGCACCATTTACTAAGTTGTCAACCAACTGATGTTCTTTTTTGACGCTTTATTGCCACCTTATCAAATCGATCTTACAAAACCGCCTTTAGGTGCTAGGGTCTCCACAAGCAACTGTCTCAACACTGCCAACTCCAAAAATTTGGCCCAGATCGATACATAGGGAGCCCTAATTTGTCACACAACCACCTTGTCTGACGCGGCAACGAAAAAAGCTACATATAACGCTATGCATTCAATATATCGACTATACACAACATCCAAAGCAGAATGCCCTCCAGTGACGTATTATATCCAAGAAATACGGCCGCTGCTGACAGACGTCACGAATTCATCACCTTCACCCCGCGTTCGGACGTAACAACCTCACCACCACCGGGGATAATCCACGCTAATTAATCAAACAGGGCTGTCCGTGGAGGTGCAGCCTTCTGCACCAACTCCACCACAGGTACCCATCAGCAGAAAACAGCAGATTCTCTTAGGTGTTTACGATAGTTGTTGAGATATGACTGGAAGGTATAACTAAAGACACAGCTGTGTAAGCAGTGATATTCCAGACCTTTCCGAAACTGATTGAATATCATGTAAGAGTAATTTTTTGTTCATGTTAGCAAGAACCTAAAGGTCCTAAAATCATAATTTATGTCAGACTCTGGGCAATTTTATTAGAATTCTAACAAGCGTTGCTTAATTTTAAACCTGTACGGCAAAAACAGGATCTGTCTCGATCAGATACCAGCGAATGAAACCCTCTACACCTTCCACAAGCCACCCATCGCTGACTAAGCCTATCCTAAGCTCTAGGAGAGATTTCAAAAAGAAACATGGTCTATTAAGGGTTGTTGGGAAGATCAAGGAAAAAACAGCTTTCCAAAACTCCTTCAATGCAACTGGACCCATATTCATGAACGATCGATCTAGCGTTGGAATTTCCGCACTCCATACGCCATTCTCACTCTACCGCTCAAAAGCGAGACACGCACATGGAGCATAGAAATTGCGGAGATTCCGAGAAACATTTACCTCTACCTCGCGTTCAATCTTTTATAAATAGAGGCCCTAGGAAGATGAAAAGCGGCCAGAAAGTAAATTTTCACAGGTTTCGAAAAGGCAAAGAGCTAAACTACATTTCACCACAGCAATCTACCGGAAAACTAGGACCGAAGATCATTTTCGTGTTCGACGCTCCCTACGTCGGGGTTTGGGCCTAAACTAATTCAATTTCAGAAATCCAAAGAAACAACGTTTTTGGAGCCCTTGATCTACACTGGTGCACTAAAGAGAGTTTGGAGACATCAAATTGCTTCCTTCCGTCTCAATTCCCATATATACCCGTTTCCAAAAGCACATTCTGTGTTCTGAACCATCTCTAGTAAGAACAAAAACTCCAAGTGACCGCGCAGTGGCGAAATAGCCCAAGTCTGTGGAGTTTTTTTTTTGACTATTCAGATCCATTTGGACACACACAACCATCGTTAGAAATTTAGGAAGCTTTACTCTAGAAGTATTTATTTATTTATTATGCTTCCACCCACAACTCTTTGAATGCAGTCCTAGTTCTAGTTGAAGACAGTTGTAGTTTTAAAATGGAAATATTGTCAATTTTTTCGAGTGTTGTGTTATTGATGAGATCTGAAATGTTCAAAATAGCTAAGAATCTGATTTTCCTTTTGTTTCTGCAACATGCAGCGAAACGAATGAATTAATGATACTTTCTGTTGCACTATTCTTTGAGTCGAGAAGAAATTCTGGACAAAGTTTGCTCAGTGTGTGTTATTGTGCTCTGTATACGTGTAATTGTCACTTTCCCACATTTTACACATGCTTGAATTGAATGCCATTGCAAACAATTCTTCTCCGGACTTTTTCAAATCTTTTTCTGATGTGCTTAGACATCCTGAATCAGTCCAACTTGCACTAAAATGGCGCCAGATATCTACCATCTAAATGTGTCACAGCTAGCATACATCATGCTCATCTACCGACAAATGACTCGAATGATCATCCACTGACCAAAAGGCCATGCCGAACGCTCCCCGGGATGGGGCAGATTACTAGACATGACCAGCGGCGCAACATTGCGCTGTTCAAAGCGGATGATTCATCATAGATGCCCTCAGATAACGCATTAAGCTGCCGGAAACAGTTCGTCGAACCCATTCGGCAACGAGCCCTGCGTAAGTACGGAGTCGATTAGCATATTAAGGGTCTCCGCGCAAAAACCGCAACCGATTTTTGTGCGCAATTCCACATTGGGGGTCTGGCCGGAACATTCCGTAAATGAGGCGCCTCCACATTACACTGTACTCGAGTCGAGTAGGTCCACATAAAGTTAAGAAGTAGACGGCTCCCTCACATCGATTACCTGATTCGGTAATGTAATAAATCCAAGAGTTACTGCATGACGGTATTCGCTTTAAAACAGACTTTCACTCCATGACCCTTGCTGGCTCACTTTCGAATATTCAGTCTCCGACCGTATAGACTTTCCAATCTTCAATAGTCTTCAATACCAGTCATGCTTCGGCGTCACAATGTCTACTAACCCAGATCTGTCTCGTACACATCAATCCAGCAATGCGAGCCCAAAAACCAACCGAGGCGTACTTAAAATCCACCTTGTGATCGTCTAAATATACCTTTGTTACGGCTATTAGCGGATTTCCTCCAGCGCAGGTGGTTGCTGTCACCGGAAATCGCCGCTAGGGTCGTGACAACGTCGAGTTGCTCTTCCCGGGCCTCAATTCACCTGCGCTTAATCGTGCGGATAGCGGAGGCAGCGTTTCTTGACCCTGCTACCATATGCCGATGGTGTTCGCCAAATACAGCAATTATACTCCACCGTCTGTCTGGAAATGATGCTAATGCTCCCATACCATTTCTTGGCCGAGCATTTACAACTTGGCTGAACCCAGCCTGATGTTAATGGTTTCCGGCGATCTCGCTCAGCAGCAGCCGCAAAATGTATTGCCCTAGCAGGAAATCATGCCTCCTTTGTAACTTTTTCTTCTTATAGAACGCTCATTCCCTTTTTCTTGTTAGCAACAAGAACGAGTTTTTTTACGGATTGATACTTCCACACAGAAACTATTCGACGCTTGCGCAAAGGAATATTTAGCTGTAAATTGAAACGTATTCGATGAAATCGTTTGCAAGAACTTGCACAAAAATTTCCCCAATCTGAAGGGCTGAAGGGTGCTGTTTCCAACCATCAAACTTTGGAGAAGGGGACTCTCTGCCAGAGTTGAATGCGAGATTGAGTATAAAAAGTATGATTCCCTGAGTGGACGCTCTCCTCATAATACCTCCCAAACCTTGAATGTTCCTCAGAATGACCGTGGGATCTAGCATTCAAAGTGGCGCTGAGTGAATAAGACATATGAGATATTTACAAGGTCGGACGCATAGCCCCGGGCCATGATGACCATCGGCGAACCAGCAGACTAACGACCATTGTGCATCCCGCCCCCTCCCACCCCAAAAACATCTATCGCTGGCATAAGACCGAAGAGAACGAGACCAAAAGTCGACCCCCCCCAGAGACTGGCATTAGGGTCATTAAATTCATACGTAACTTTTGGCATATTCTATAACAACTGAAACTCGAAAAGTCACTTTGCAAACCTCTTCAAAAAATCATACACCTCAACAAATCTCTTAAGATAACATAGAGACTGTTTCAGGTCAAGTAAACCGTTGTCTAGTACATCGAAATAACTACGCCCCTTAACTGGTAACCAGAATTTTCACAAAATGTCAAAAGTTTCTACGTTCTCTCCTAGAGAAACCATTTTTCGACGATTCCGGAAGATAAAGTCCTCGGGAGAGGAAAAAAATTGAAATTTTGCAACGTTTCCTCATTATTTGAATTTTTGTCTGCAATTTACACTACCTCCTTACTCTTGCAAGCAGAAAAGCATATTTTATTTTTTTCATGTTTTTGTATAGTTTGGCCTCTGTAGTAAACGGAAATGTCGAAAGAGCCCCTGAAAAAGCTTCACTTGTAAAGAAACCAGTTTAATACACTGTAAAAAAAGAATTCGAAGTTCGCGCCAGAACTTTTTTGAAGTTTTTTCCCGAGTTTAGAGACCTGGTCATTGCCATTTTTGAGGTTTTCCCAAATGTGAAGTTCGTACCATGGCTGTTTTACATGCCGTTTGACGGTCGCATCAACATTTTATGAATAAGTGCTAGATGGTCGACACAACAGCAAATTTCAGATCGCCTGAACTTTTGAGGGGCGTACTTTCAGAGCCCCAAGTTTCGTGGTTGTTATCAGCTAGCCAGAAGTGTTTAATTGTGCATAAAAAAAATGAAAAAAGATTTCCAGAGCGCACGTTGCCTTCACTAGAGCTTAGAGAAGTTTCAATCCAACTACTTTTAGGAGCATTCCTCTTTTTTATTACCAGTCCAACATTTTACGTCCCTTCACTCCAAAATTACTTTTTCTGAATATTTTTTTGTCTCCACCATTTTCCCGCTGGACAGTGACCGCATGACCCTGGACTGTTCACCTTCAGAAACCAAAGCCTGCCCTTAATAGCCCATCTATGTATTTCCACGAAGTCAGATTCACGTATAACTTGTTTGTGTGTTCAAAGAGCTAATAATAACTCTGAGGGCGACCTGCGTCATTCAAAAAAAAAACCTATTGGGCAAAACGTGTTTGCATCATAATTGAACGCGACCTCGCAAACCACCTTGTGTTCGGACGTTGATGATTTTTTATCAACAAAGAACGAGAACCGATGGCGGTCATTTACTATTCTATTTTATCGATTTCGATTAGATAGTTTATCAGGAATCGAAGGCTATGCAATTTGAATTCATCAACACTTCTCGAGTGTTAGGGGACTAGGAATGACAACGAGGCGAATACCTCTGGTTCAACTCTTCATCGATGAGTTAAAAACGCTGATAGAAGCGCCAGAAAATCGACAGATTTCTCAAATACTCTGATTACTGCACGATGCTGCTCAGAAGATTGTAGAGTTCATTGTCAAGGAATCATTCCTTCAAGGTTCTCGGATGAACTATGATTTGAGAAATCTTCGCCTCCTGAGTATTCATGACTTAAGCTCGCTTGAGGACACACAAGAGCATCATATTCCATGTCATCTCGTCAGGAGATGTTTGTTCTTCTTCGATTATACATTCAATAGTCCATGTAATCGCGCCCTCCTCCACGGCCACGCCTCTCGGATGCGAGATGGCACGCCCCCTCATCCAGCGGCCATACCAGCCACCTACCACCCGACTGCGGTTCAGCATTATGGGTCCAATAGCATTATTATTACTACTGTTATGGTCTGATTCAACCTATGGAATCACCGAATGCCCTCGTGAATGCGAATGCGACGCAATACCACCCAACAATTCCTCATGGGCGGTTTACTGCCATCGCGGTGGCCTCAACGATTCAATCTTCGCTGATATTCTGAATCGCCTTCCACATTCGCTGAAATTACTAGACATTCATGCTCCTAGCTGGCGTCCTCCTAATAAATTCAAGTGGAGCGACAATTTGAACCGTTTCGGCCAGCTGAAACACCTTCGTTTGGTTAACTGCGGTATTCCGGCTATGAGCAGGAGCACCCGACTTCCATCATTAGAGTTACTCGATCTTCGAGGCAACAATATCGAGCACGCCACCATGGGTAATTTTCGGTGGAATGCCGAATCTGCGATTCCTCGACCTCAGTCACAACCATCTCAGCATTCTGCCTACCGGCGTTTTTACCTTTCTTCACAATCTCAAGTCTCTATCACTTGCCAATAATTCGATTACGGAACTTTCTGCGAACCTCCTCCGCGGTTTGCGAACACTGAAGTCACTGCGCTTGGATGGAAACCGCATTCCAATCAAGCAGATCAACGACCTTTTCGACGACGTGCCACAGCTTGATGAGCTACATCTGAATGACTGTCGACTATCCAGCATCGCCAATCTGTCACTGAACGATGTCGCGCAATTACGTCATCTCGGACTGGCTAATAACAATCTGCGCACGATACCCACTCAAGAGTTACGACAACTGGCACATTTGGCCGTGCTTGACCTCAGCGGAAATAGCATCGGCGAGGTTGGGGCATGCGCTTTTTGCTCGAATAATATTTCTCGACTGGATCTGTCCCATAACCGACTCGGTCTCGTCAGACAGCCATTCCATGCCGATGCATTCCGCAATATTCCCTTAGTAGAATTGGATCTATCCTTCAATCACATGGATGAGTTTCACTCCAGCTCCCTTGGTTGGGCTCAAGAAAGCCTTCGCACACTCAGTATGGCCGGCAATTCGTTGGGAGGTAAGAAATTCGCCGTCATTCCTTTCCAATTCGTTTGTCCTTTCTCGCCGAGTCAGTTTTTTGTTACCACTCCGAGCCGAACTTGACATTTTCGCGGTCCTCCAGGGATTTATCGACTTCTTTATACGCTGTCATTTGTAACAACTCGCAAAGGAAGCTCACGCTATGCTATTACAAAAACTTCCACCAGCTCGAAAAAAAACCATACTTATTTTTCATCTGACCTTGAACCAGGAAAAGTATCTCCAACTGACTAGGGACTGCTCTACCAGCACCGCGACGATTTGCAAATCCATGTTCTCGGTATGTGACAGAACATAAATGCCTCGTGCTTGAAATTCCCTAAATGCCCCCGGGTAAGGGGACATTTTCATTGCTTCACGGAAGGGTAAGGGTACCCTCAGGAATTTTTGGGGTGTTCAGAGAAAAATCTTCGGATTCGGTCCATAATTTACAGCTGAGAGTTATTTAGAGCGCTGAACGCGAGTCTGTGGTCTATTTGTCTCCAGACTTAAGGTTACTGTAGGTTACGGTAGGCATAATGCCTTTTAACTGGCGTTACCTATGTACATTACTTTTTCAAAAATCGAAAAAATAGACTTCAAATTCATGTTCGGCGTCAAAATAACACCCACAGAAAAATTCTGAGTCAATTCTGAGACTTCGACCAAGCTACCGTTGACCCACCGTTACATACCGAAATTCAAGGGAAATCGATAAACTGACCAAAGATTTAGGTTAGGCAGCCTGAATAACCCCTATGTAGAAGTTTTAAGGTGATTTCATTGTAGCATTATCGATATCGTCAAAAGTCGCGTTTGGCCAGCGAATTTACCCAAATTTTGAAACTTCGGATCAAATCGGGCGGAATTTTAGGAATATTGACAAATGGACCTCATAATCGTAATCAGCACCCAAAACAACCCCTATAAAAAAGTTTAAGCTCAATCCGAGATAATTTTTTTAACACCCGAAAAATTGCCCGCCGTGTACCCCTTTTCTCTATGCAAAGCTATGAAAAAGGCCTACTTTTCGAAATCTGTGAATCTTTGAGGCATTAAGGGGAATTGGAAAAAGGACAATCAATGCTGTGTCCCATACCTACAACTATCAAAACATGGTTTTATAAAAGCCCTCAGCAAATGTGAGGTGTGCCCTAGTGAGTTCAGTCATTTTCAGGCTTCCATCCGGACATCACAGCCACGCTACTGAATCTTCATAGCCTTAATATGGCCTACAACAATATTGATCGTATTCCACTAGTACTTCCACCTCAGTTTTATCATCTAGTATTCCTGAATGTTTCTGGAAACGCGCTCAGCTCTCTGCCTGAGAACCTCATTTACTTACTGCCTAATCTAAAGGTAAGGAAGCGTCTATGTCATTTATTTTACTAACTTTTTGATATGATTTTTTGTTTGATTAATGAGAAATCGTCGTACAACCTGGGTCTGTCCTTTTGGGAATGATGAATACATACTCGTTACTCTGTTGAAGACATCCACCCCCAATGCTAACGAGTATATTGCCGTCATTTCGCTGTGAATGTCCCCTCATATTTGCATAGGCCTAGCAAATGTTCCTCCAGCGTTGAAATGCAAATGAGATCCAAGGCATCCAATGAGAAATCGACACTTCGTTCGAAATCTCGACCCTTCCCCCCCCCCCAGATTCCCCAAATCCAGTTGGAGCTACAAGCAAACCAAAAAAACGATAAGGGCTACGGAAACGTCGCCTCTATTTTGGTGCTCTTGTTTTTCAACGAGTACCAAATTAGCCATCAATCTCTGCCACCATTAGAATGTCAGTTATTGCACAAAATGTATCTCACCTAAAAAATTAATATGAGCCAGACCCGCCAATCATCTGCCTGTAGCTCAAAATTGCGAGCTAATAGCTGCCATAGCCTTGAAATCAATAATAACTTTTAGTGATGGCATTCCAGATGGCTTCCCCCTCAGGGTCGAGCAGACCGTTGTCCGAGACCTTCAAGGAGCTAAGTCCTCCCCTCCTTGGTGACTGGAATTTTGGAGAGAATTTTGACAAATTTTACGCGCCTCATAGGTGGAGCATTTTTGCTAAATTTAAGACTCAATTTTTTATGAAAAACAGTTTTATGAAGAAATTTTTTGTGAAAATTTAATGATGCACACTTTATTTTTCGTTTTTTTTTTTGGATTTAACACTACGCTCTACGCCCCACTGACGATCCTCACCGTGTATCAGTTCAACATCTGTTTGAAAAAATCCACAAAACCTTGATTTTCGATACAATATTCTTACGCCCCTACTCTAAATGTACACCGCTCGACCATGTTACCTCAGGCTTTCGATGCCCACCCGTTTAGTTAGAACCTTCAAAAAACAACGAATTTTGCAAGTATTCTTAGCAAACAATCTTGTAACAATAAAAGTTACGTAAGCGTCCGTAAAACCCTCTTCCAATGAAAATCAGAAAACGTACTCGAGTCGTTGGGCAAATTTTCGAGAACGGAAAGTAATGTCTTTTTTGAGTTATTCTTTATTTCTAGCCCATATTGTGATTGGATTTCGAGTAAATTCACCTCTTCACACCCAATTTTTCGAGTCTTCTTTCATTAAAAACTGGAGCTAATGAATTGATATCTAAGAAATCCTGTTCAAAATGTGGTACGCGAGACCAAAGTTTAGTTTGATAGCTCGTTTTTCTATGGTAAGGGAAGGTACGAAATATCTTGCTTTGTATATGTAGTGGCATCGTTCCTTCTCTCATCAATTTTAATCTTTCAAGAAAAACCTGCAATGAAAGCTCTGCTATACTAAGGGTTTTTGAGAATTTTTTGGTATTTTTCTCGACAGTCTGTTTTGTGCTTTCATTTCTTCCCATTGCCCATAGTTGTAACGAATTATCATTACATCTTTCGACAATGTAATCAGTGCCCGGAATTTCTGCTAGAAAACCCGAGCTCTATGTAGCAAAAGGCATATTTTTACATTATGCAATGTAGGGTCTCCTTATCAAGTTTTGTATAATGAAATAATTTGGCGCGATCATTGCGACAGGCCATGCGGCGTTCGCGATACCACCCACCAACATTAGAACGTAAAGGCCAACCGAACATCGCTCGACACGACGCGGTCGCGTCACGGATTGTTCGGTTGGACTTTAAGTTCTTATCCGACCAACGGGGTTTTGATCGCGCGCGACGATCCACCTCCCCAACCCCGTCCACCCAAGAAACTTATTTGTACAAGGACTCTAGATAACCCGCGATACCCTAAATCCCATGAATCCCACTACCCTCAACTGTAAGACCATACTAACGCTTAAGGAAGCACAGCTCCATAGAAACTAAGGATATCAGAGGTCCCACCATCAGCCCAAAGGTTTAGGCCTCTCAGGAGAAAAAATGTACAAGCAATTATCGTGCCCTGGCAGCGATATCGTATATGATATGTAGCCAGCACGCCGAAACATTTAAAGCGTTCTCGTGATAGAGTTTTTCGTTTCATTTCATTCTCCGCCCTAGAATTTTCGTGAATGAACGCGCTCCGATTTCAGGAATTGGACATTTCCAACAACGAATTCTCCACTATATCACAATCCGCCAGCACCTACATCGATCAACTCGAACGAGTTCATCTGGGCGGCAATCCGTGGGACTGTTCCTGCTCTATCCAGCACATCCAACAACACATGCGCGATCGTTATGCCATGAGACACATTCTTCGATATCACGACGCTCGCTGTGCCGAACCACCCCTAGTCAAGGGACAACCACTTCAGTGTCACCGATGTAAGCATTTCATCAGCTCCAATTTAACAAACTTTTCATCAGTTTAGATGATTAGCACAAAATTATCTATATCAGTCTGTGCCGATCAGTTATAATGCCTGCGCTGTTTTGTAAAAACGTGGAGCATTTGGCCAACTTGGTAAAATAACGTCCGATGCTTCCAGTTCTTTCTGAACAAGGAACTTTTTCAGATTCTAAAGACACGGTACAATTCACAGCTCAAATAGGTTACCTATAATAATGTGCTTTGTGAGCCAAAGTTTCCCAAATCTCTTTTTTCAAATATTTTTACGATTATTTCTCAAAACCGTCGCGCGCGGCGAAGTTCGGCTAAACGCTCAGCAGAGCCTGTACAGTTGATAGACGAGCAATCTCTATGCTTTCTTCAGAAATCAAGTGCAGCTGAGGAAATCTCCAGATTAAAGCAGGTAGACTTTTCGAAATCCTTCATTGACCACGACAGGAAATTTCTTAAAAGTCGGACTTGTCTTGCAAAAACCGTTACATGAAGGATTTTAGAAAATCAACCTGCACAAATCTCGAAATCGTCCCACCTGCGCTCAATTCATAAAGGAAGCACGAAGACTGCCCGTATATTCCGCGTACAATCACTTCTCGAAGTTTCGCCGCACTTTGTCGCACGCGTAGTTTTCCAAAAAAAAAACGACCGTAAAAACAATCTCCTCCATGAAACAAGTGATTTTAGAAAACCCCATTGCACAAAGCACATCTTTAAAGCTGTGCTATGATAGCGTTTCCAGAAGCCAAAGCTGTGAAGTTACAAGCATGGAACGGCCAAATGCTTTGCCAAATGCTCCTTTATTCACAAAACAGCACGGGTGATGTACAACTGAGAAACTTGAATGACCATGATCTCCAGTCTTTGCTTCCCTATGTTTCGAGCCCTACCCCTACCTTCTAGCTTTCTGTGCAGTCTACATGTTTCTCTTCAGATTAACGAATGTGCGGTGCTATTTGGTGCTCGCTACGGTCTGTCACAGAGCAGCGAGTTGTTCATACTTCTTGCCGCTCTGCTATCAGCCGCCGTTGTGCTGTCCGTACTACTCATCGGCCTCTACTTCCTACGCGAGCGACAGTACAAAGGCTCTTATGTGACGAGGAACATTCCCGAACTCCGCTCACAATGGCTCATCACATCAGTTGCTCTTCAAGTACCAGTGGAGCCAGTGAACCGCTCACACCACCCATGCCACCGCCTCCACCAAAGGCCACGGCAGCCTATTTCGGTATCTGAGTGGACTCTTTTAAATAATTTTACAAATGCTTTAGGGTGTGTAGATACTCCAGTTATTTGCGTCAATAAGGGTGATTTCGAGTGCGCATGTTGTATATGATGTCATTTGTTTTCTTCTGTTTGCTGTCATTTTCTACAATCTTGTCGTCTTTAGTTTGTTTGTTTTTTTTCAATGCCATGCATTTACTTCCTGTACTTGCTTTTCCATGCAGTCCACTATCATCCCGATGCTCAATTCACGTGCAAAACGATTTTTCACGACCACCACCATAACCGATGAGGAATAATCCCAAAAACGACGATCTCATTTTCTGTTGTTTTCTCTCGTTCAGCGTTTTGGGGATATCCCTTCATACGGCACTTCCAGTCATTTTCCAAACTTCAAAACGCGGTGTTCATTTCGTATAGTCCTACTATACAGTTTATTGTACATATATGTGAGTATAAATTTTGTTAAGTTTACCAACATGTCTGAGCCAACCACTTATCGTACAACAACCCGGGTAAGCGCGAATTCATTTGCATAAGCGATATTGCGACAAAGTGCAGCACGTTCATGCATAATGAAGGCTGTTGTCGGTTGCAGGTGAAACTGACAGCATCAGCTCTCAACTTGAACCACTGATTCGGAAATTCATAAGAAAATAGCTGCGGGTCTAGTAAAACTCACAAGTCTAAACAAATGAATCGTCGCTAATGATAATAGTTAGTTAACTTTATCAAAAGGCAGGGAACTGCACGAGGTGTGGAGAAGGCCAGGTTTACTCAGATCCTCACCATGAGCGTGATTTGGTCAAATTTTTGGCGAGTTTCTTATACCTCTCTCAAAGAAGCGTGACTTGGTCAGCTTTTTCTGTAAAATTTAGACCTTCGATATAATCAACCTTTACTATGATTGAAACCTTCACTATAGCTCAGGTAAAACAACATCTCGTGTAAATTGGGAGGTATAATAGGATTCTTCGTAGAGAATCTAATCTTTAAAGGCACAGTACACCCTCAGATATGAATTTAGAGATTTTCATGTAATTCTGTAGAAGACCCCTCCTGTATAACACGTGCCAAATTCGAGATATCATTTCCTCCAAATAAGCGAGATATAAGCCACCACCACAAGCCCGACCCCCTTCGCTCACCACCACAGGCCCGAGCCATAACTCTGTGCAGAGGGATTCTTAGACGATTTCAGGGATACCACTGTGATCAGCGAGTGGCTCTCTCCAAGATAAGCATGAAATCTGAAAATTGATTTTTCGAGTGTCCTGTGCCTTTAACGGTGTGTACCCCATTGAGAAAGCCCAACTTGGTCTTCCGGCGGAGCTCAGATCACCCCCTCCCCTGAAGGACCTCCACAACCTGCGCCGAACCCTCGTCTATAGGTGACTCGGAGATAACTTTATGTTCATCAAAAAAAGACCAATAAAGCCCCCAGTTCTGTTTCGGTACGACTGTCCCTACGGTTGTCCAAATCTCCCCATAGCTGCTCTGTGAAGCTGCTCCAACCTGCCAACGGACCCTACGGAAATGTCATTCCGCCCGCCGTAATTTCGCATTTTATAGAACTTGGACACTGACTGAATTTCGTCAAACACTGGATAGATCTAGAAAGTTTGACGTATCGTAGTCAAATGGTCTGACTCAGGTCACACTCATCGCCCACGACAACTTTTTCACCAGGCTTCCCTGCTTAAATGTGACCTCCTCCCTGACTAAGATTGTTTTACTTACACCCCTATGTAAAAAAAACCATATTCTGCATGTTGTAGGCATATGTAGTTCTGCGCATAATATAGACAGGACTATGCCTGCATTATAGGTCTGAGACTCATTTGTCATTTTTTCTAAAATTTCGGCTGATTTTGTGCTTCAAGCTTCAAATTGGGAGAAATTTCGGTGACCAAACGTGACTTTTAACAAGTTCCTGGAGGCTCATTGTCCATTTTTCTTGGACAACGGTACGTATGTAATGGTGGGTAT
Source organism: Aplectana chamaeleonis (assembly GCA_029168955.1). Lineage (NCBI taxonomy): Eukaryota > Metazoa > Nematoda > Chromadorea > Rhabditida > Cosmocercidae > Aplectana > Aplectana chamaeleonis. The sequence continues at coordinate 72,861 of JAPDOI010000892.1, forward strand.
ACAGCGGCTTGGTCTTACTCTTACCGTCTCATACTTCGCCCGAAATTTCTCTGAAATTTCGTCTGATTCTGTCCCAAGCTTCAAAATGGGGCAAATTTTGGTGGCTAAACGCCAAAATGGGGCAAATTTCGGTGGCTAAACGCCAAAATGGGGCAAATTTTGGTGGCTAAATGCCAAAATGGGGCAAATTTTGGTGGCTAAATGCCAAAATGGGGAAATTTTGGTGGCTAAACGCCAAAATGGGGCAAATTTTGGTGGCTAAATGCCAAAATGAGGCAAATTTTGGGGGCTAAACGCCAAAATGGAGCAAATTTTAGTGGCTAAACGCCAAAATGGGGCAAATTTTGGTGGCTAAATGCCAAAATGAGGCAAATTTTGGGGGCTAAACGCCAAATGGAGCAAATTTTGTGGCTAAATGCCAAAATGGGGCAAATTTTGGTGGCTAAATGCCAAAATGGGAAATTTTGGTGGCTAAACGCCAAATGGGGCAAATTTTGGTGGCTAAATGCCAAATGAGGCAAGTTTTCAGGGCTAAACGCCAAAATAGAGCAAATTTTGGTGGCTAAACGCCAAAATGGGGCAAATTTTGGTGGCTAAACGCAACTTTTATGATTTCATTAAATGCTAGAATGAAATCGCCTGAAACTGATCCGTAGGGTTACCTTGGCTTCCTAACACAAATCTGTGGTCGGTTTATCAACTCTACTTAGATTACGGTATATAACGGTGGGTATACGGTAGCTCGGTCGAAGTCTCAGATTTGGCCCAATCTTTCCCTGTGGGTGTTGTTTGCGACGCAGAACACGAATTTAAGTCCATTTTTCGATATTCGGAGATCATACGTGTTAGGCCGGGATCATACTTCCAGCGACAAGCGACGCGACGCAATGTTAACCACAAAAATTGACCGAAAATCGATATGCCTGATGTGCACTGTCGCTCTCGCTGGACGCGCGAAGGATGACCCCGGCCTTAAAGCGAAGTGTTCACGGTAATCTTCGATTTTGAGATTAATCGCTAAATCGATTGTTTGGCACCCGTTTGGCACCCGAGTAGAACTAAAATTACGAAGAAACCGAGAAAATCGCACCAGAAGGGCACGTAATCCTCCACTCTCATCGCGCTTCTTTACTCTCAGTGGAACTGTTTGTCGTAACAATGAAATCGTTTGTGGACCCGTCTTTTGCAATTCTCTATTTTGCGTTGCTGCGTTCTTTCCTTCGGGCCCTAACTAATCCTGTTTTGCCTGAAAGATTCTTCCAATTTTTGGTAGCCTCATTTTTCACCGGTGACAACCACCGTGAACATGTTAATTCAACCGGACAACTAGTCCAGCCCAGAGAATAATATCTTTGAAGTAAGACGATTTAGTGCGCTTCTCGTCGTTTCATCGTAATTTTGGTAACACTTGGTAACCAACTCATTGTTTTGAGCGGAAAACTCGGGAACGAAAATCATCGTGAACACTGCCTTTAAGGTGGGTAACGCCAGTTAAAAAGGCATGACACCTATCGTAACCTACAGTGAACCTAAGGCAGGGATCAAACTTCCCGCGACCAGCGACAGTGCACATTTGGCATATCGATTTTCGGTCAATATGGATTGTGTCGCGTCGCTCGTCGCTGGAAGTGTGATCCCAACCTAAGTATAGCGACGAACAGACCCCAGATTCTCGTTCAGCGCCATAAATAACCCCCAGTTGAATGTTTTAAGACCAACCTGAAAAATTCTTCTGAACACCCCAAAAATCTGATGGCTATCCTTACGTTTTCGCAAAGCTATGACAACACACTTTTCTGGAATCCCCGCAGACGTTAGATGTCTCAGCCCTGCTTGATAACAGTGAATTGGCATTCTGATGAGTGGAAGTAAGCCAAAGGGTGGGCTAAAAATGTTTGTCAGTTGCAACATAAGAGTTCTCCAACGTGTGTGTGTGTGTGTGTGTGTGTGTGTGTGTGTGTGTGTGTGTGTGTGTGTGTGTGTGTGTGTGTGTGTGTGTGTGTGTGTGTGTGTGTGTGTGTGTGTGTGTGTGTGTGTGTGTGTGTGTGTGTGTGTGTGTGTGTGTGTGTGTGTGTGTGTGTGTGTGTGTGTGTGTGTGTGTGTGTGTGTGTGTGTGTGTGTGTGTGTGTGTGTGTGTGTGTGTGTGTGTGTGTGTGTGTGTGTGTGTGTGTGTGTAGAGGTCTGCAGAGTTGAGGTCGCGGCGTTGCTCGCAACGACGAACAGCACTGGGTGATGTAATATCGATTACATTCGGCGACGATGGCGACCAGCGCGGGGTGAAGGGCGACGAGGGGCACCGCAAGTGTATTGACTCCGCGACGGCCCTACATCACTGCCAGCGAGAGGCAACCGACGCCGCGTCGATAATGTTTCGAAACATTTCTGTCGCCGCATCAAGGCTGACGCTCGGCGACCACTCGCCAGTCTCTGCAACTCTGCACACCCCTTGTCCCGCCGATCTTGCGAATGGCCGATCAGAAATGTTATGAAATGGTACCATTATGTAAGCGGGTAGGACATATTTGGGTTCCCAAAAAATCAGCCTGAATCATCTCTTGCGCGCCTCGAGGCAACCGACTTTGTCCGTGGGGCGCTCTTCTGGCCATGGGTCATGAAAACTTCTATGAGTCGTCTAGCGCTAGAAGGGCTAAGCACTCATCAAGGCGGTAGGTAATCGCCTGGGTTTGCGGGTATGCAGGGCGTTACCGAAAGTGTGCAGTACCTCAGTAGGAGCGTGCAGGACATTATGGAAAATGTGCAGGACCCCAGTGGGAGTGTGTGCAGGACGTCATAAAAATGCGCAGGACCCAAACGGGAGGTGCAGGGCGTCATAGAAAGGGTGCAGGACCCTAATCGGAGTGAGCAGGACGTCATAGAAAGTGGGCAGGTCCCCAGTGGGAGTGTGCAGAGCGTCATAGAAAGTGTGCAGGACCCGAATGGGAGTGCGCAGGACGTCATAGAAAGTGCGCCGGTCCCCAGTGGAAGTGTGCAGAACCCCAGTGGGAGTGTGCAGCGCGTCATAGAAAATGCGCAGGACCCAAATGGGAGTGTGCAGGACGTTATAGAAAGTGCGCCGGTCCCCAGTGGGACTGTGCAGGACCTCAGTAGGAGCGTGCAGGACGTTATATAAAGTGTGCAGGACCCAAATGGAAGTGTGCAGGACGTCATAGAAAATGTGCAGGACCCCAACGGGAGTGTGCAGGACGTCATATAAAATGTGCAGGACCCTAACGGGAGTGTGCAGGACGTCATAGAAAGTGTGAAGGACCCTAAAGGGAGTGTGCAGTACGTCATAGAAAATGCGCAGGTCCCGAGTGGGGGTGTGCAGGAGGTCATCGAAAGTTAGCAGGGCCGAAGTGGGAGTGTGCAGGACATCACCAGGAGTGTAGAATTCGAAAAAAAAGGTTTTTTTTTATTTTGTTCTTGCTAAATCTTAACCTTTTTGTGGCAAAGAAAGCAGATAGGAAAACATGAATCTTGAGAGACATGCGACGTGTTTTGAGAATCTCAGGAAAGAAATCCGGAGACATTTCGCTGCCAGTCTTAGGACACAAGCAGCAGCTCCATTTCCGCACCTTCTCTGTTCGTCACTCATTGCTTCCGCTCAATCATTTTGATTTACTAACTTACAGTTCAGTTCCGCAATCGCGTTCAGTCCTTATTATCACAATCGTAGGAGCGAAGCGGTTGTTTTCAAAAAATCAACTAGAACCATTCTCCAAACAACTGCTTCGCTTCTACGATTGTGATAATGAGACTTTGTGGACTGAACGCGATTGCGGAACTTGATCATATATAAGTTGCAAGTCTGAGCTTATCAAAATCGACACCACAAAAACATAAACAACCACCTACTTATTTCATTCATAGAGAACAAGGGCATGGTGTTGATCAACTGTGGAAACATCATATAAAATGAGAATGCGTTTGTCCTCATCATGACAGAGATGGTAAAGCTGGGGAACTTTACAAATCGAAGGAAAGGGCAGTGGGTAGCGACGTACGGGAAGGAAGGACGGAAGGGGTTGTGAATTTTATGCCGTTAGCAGCCGACGATCTACCGCTGGCTTATGATTCAATTTTTGATCCCACATTTTTATACTCGACGCCCTGCTGTAAATGTCCGGCAGCCTGCTCTGCTCAGGAGAGTCCATACGCACAGCAACTTTCGGGCAGACGGAAGTCTGTCAACACCGTTCTAACAAACTAATCCGTCTTAGGAAGTTGGCTCACGCAAAAGTTTCTTTTGAGCGAAAACTTCGCCAGGGCCTCGCTATTATTTACTGCCGTTGATCGGGCGCGTGTGCGTGCGCATGCTACATACGTCTCCTTCTGCCCCGACACTTTCTCGCTTTCTGCCCACGCTTCGCACAAGCACGCAAAGGAACAAGCTGAATTGGCCTCCAAAACAGAGGATGCATACGCCAAAAATCTGGACGCCATCGCCCCTCTTTTCAAAAAAGGTTGCTTCTCCGCAACTAGGATTGAAGCATCGTACTTCAAAGAAGTTTAAAACCACACGAGGAGGTCACATTTCCTCTGGAAAAAAATGAGAAAAATTTTGTTTAAAAAACCTTGAGAAACAGTGGAGCGGAACCAAGAGAATTGAAAGTCTCAAGGCATAAAAACAATGACTCGGACTGGTTTTTAAATGGGGACAGTATAAAATAACTTGAAAATGCACCCAAAAAGTCACCTGGTGAAAAATTTTAATGCAGGATCACTTTTAGGCTTACAAATTCTATTTCACAATTTTCAAATTGATTTAATTCAAATTTCGTTCAAAAAGTGACACAGTCCGCAAATAGGACTTTAACAAATCAATCTTTTCTTTTTATTACACTCCATAATATTCGCCCCTTATACTAAGTGAGCACCATGCAATGTTACCACAAGATTCAGGATTCCGAATGAAACCACAAGACGTTTTCATGTTCAGAAATCTCGTCTCAATTCCCTTTCTTTCCTAACCACTTCCCATGCCCAACAAAAAAAGCATAATGGGGTAAACCTCCAGTCACACTTAACCCTGTCAAACTCCCACTCGAGCCTCTCTATGGCAGATGATTTATGCTTCTATACCAACAAGACCTCCTCCTCAGTCACATAAAGACCTCTCAGTGGCATGCACTATTGTAAATTTGGATAATCTTGACAATAGGATTTTCGGAGACGGAAAGCACCACGCGCCACAGATAATCCTCGCCTTCAAGGCTACCGAAAAACAGCAGGAGACCGGCCATTTTGAATTCTTATATGCGAGAAGACCTTCCAGAAAAACTACTACATTTATAAACTTTAGCAGTAGCTAAAAAGAGAGCTTAGACACACTTGATACGATCGAAAATGGAACCCTTCAAACACAACTATGATTCATATAGCTCTAATGAATTGAATTTTACATAAGCCAAATCTCAGACAGTAGGATCCAATTTCCACCTCTCATCCATTGGACCCTAATTTATGCCTACACGTACTGTACCTTTGGACCATGCATATTCCCGGGGCGTGAGAACATTTTTAGCGCAAGCACTTTACGAACGGAAATCCACAAGGTACCAACAAAAAGCAATGGTAAGTTCTAGCGAATTATACAGAACAAGTCACACGGAGAGGTCAAGAAATTTTCTCCTTATCTCGTCACCTATCCACTCATCGCACTCCATTTACTGGTGACATAAGCCGGCCATAAAGTCTTCGATATTACCTCATCTGATCCTTCTCATTAGACACCACATCCCGCCACCGCGGCCTTCTGTTATCCCCCTTCATTTACACCTCATCTCACCTGCGCGTCAATCTAATTGAACTGACCACGCAACCTGGATAACTCATCCAATTAATACCCGCATCCGGAGTTACACAAGCTAGAGGGAACCTCGGTTCCTAGGTAGGTAACGCAGTTTCAGCTCCAGAACTAAGGTTAGAGGCTGGGATCTCATCACGCCAAACATCTGGATTAGGTAGAAACTTCGAAGACAAATTTGGGGACGTAAACCTTTGTAAAACAAGACTTGTAACGGATAAAATCAAGCCCATCATGTGGCTTAAAGGCAGTGTTCACGATGATTTTCGTTCCCGAGTTTTCCACTCAAAAAAAGCGTTGGCCACCGAGTGTTACAGAAATTACCAAGAAACGGCGAGAAACGCATTAAAACGTCATATTTCAGTGACATTAATCTCTGGCCTTGACTAGTTGTCCAATTGTATGAACATGTTCACGGTGGTTGTCAACGGTGAAAAATGGGATCAGTCGAAATTGGAAGAATATTCCAGGCAAAATAGTTTTAATTAGGGTCCGAAGAAAAGAACGGAGCAAAGGAAAGCAAATAATTGTAAAGGACGGGCCCACAAATGATTTAATTGTCACAACGAACAGTTCCTGTGAGAGTAAAGAGGTGGGGTGAGAGTAAAGGATTTCGTGACCTTCTGGTGCATTTTTCTCGATTCCTTCGTCATTTATGTTCTACCCGGGAGCCAAACAATCGATTTAGCTATTAATCTCAAAATCGAAGATTATCGTGAACACTGCCTTTAAGCAACAAGAATGCTGACTTGAGTTCATGTAATAAAATATATACATTTATCCTGACTGAAAGTAGAAAAAGACGACTTCTAAAATTATTTACTTCCATAATCTCTCCAGAAGGCAGCTCTCTCGTGTAGCTTTGGGATAGAGCAGATATAGAATGTTTCAATTTGACTAAGTGCTCGGGAAGCTTATCTCACGAAATAAGATCACAGGTCAAGGAAGAAGTGGTCTATGAGGTTTCCGCCTTTGCTACCCTCAAGGATGTGGATATCTTTAGTGAGGCCAAAGAAATACATGCGCAGAAGGAGAAATTGGAGCATCAATCTGCGCACGCGAATATAAATTACAGGAAATCGATTCGCTAAAAGCATCGCCCGTGCTAAAATCGATTTTTTTTGTACACGAGATTTTTACCTAAGCCAGGCTGAGATCGTTCTCCGAAATAAGGGTCCTTAAATTTCGCCCACTTCCCCCATAAATTTATGGGAGCCTGGAAATGGCCAAAACCACAATCCTCACACGCTTACAATCCTACGATACGCTCAGTGTCGCGCGCGAAGTCAAGCCCGCACTAGGATATTCTCAAAAAGACTGAGTGGGGGTGGCTCTCATTGGAGCCACCTGATAGGAGGGCAGACACTGACGACATGAGGATAAAATATCGGTACGATTCGATTAAAAAATGCATGCTTTTGTTGGAAAAAAGACTCACATTCTGCAAAAGAAAAACTCATAACTGTATTCACTGACTACTCGATGATCTTTGAGAGCCAAAAATTTGAAATAATTGACTGAAATTTTATAAAAAAAATGATGCGGGTGGGGGCCGCACTCACTACCAACGTGAAGGAAGGGGCCGCATCCCTGTCCGACCAATCCCAGCCCTGTGCTTAACCCTAGTCGCGCGTACGGTGAACGCGATAAACCCTTCATCGTGTGGACGAAGTCTCAGCACCCTACACAAGGAACGGCTATAGAAAGTAACACAAAACGAAGCCACCAACTTCGCATCGCGTAACCACCGATTACGCCGTGCGTGAAACGCACAGACCGCGCTGCATATGAAGACGGTTGGGCAATGTCCGCCGCTTCTCTGAAAATGGTTCTGTGGATCCGGAATCCGGATAGCCGAGTCCTGGGTCAGCCGTCTATCACAGTGACCGACCCAGGACTCAGCTATCACATTTATCATAAGAGTCCTCCATCACAGTCGTAAATGGTCCAGTGCTGGATACTCAAATTATCGATCCTATCACCCCAAAATGTGCATTTGAAGCTCCTCAACCGAAAAAAAAACGGTAAAGTAAAAAAAGTATCCACTATCTTTCGAGTTCCAAGCGCAATATCATTTCCGACCTTGCAGATTCTGTTAACGCCAGACACAAAAAATAATCGTAGGAGTAGAAGTTGAACGGTTTTTTGACTGTGAGATGTGAAAGTTGCTTTTCCGAAACACTGATGATTTTCTGGGGCCACTTTCGCTATATTTCAAGCGATGAAACGTGATGAAACAAAACTTGAAAATTCAACATGGAAGCAGCTCTGCTCACGCAAGAAAAAAAAACAAAAGCGAGCCAAGACTGACTCAAGAACGTAGGATGAAATGGTGTCAATGCCTGTCGGCTTCCAGCTAACGGAGGAGAAGATTTTTTAAAAAAAATTCCAGCCCCTGTAGAACCAAAAAATGGCCCTTCCCATAAGATTTCTCTTCAACTTCTTCGCTACTTCCTAGCAGCTCAATTGATGAAACTCTGGATGCACTCCCGCCCTGGCCTTACCATTCCTTAGGAACAATTTATAGCCTGTGGTGCAGCTCTCCAGAGTCCTATAGCTCAATATGTAAGCACTCCCCTTCCAAACACCAACAGTTCCAGCATCCAAAATAAATCCTTACGATTGCAATACGCCTGCGAATAACCTCCCAGTGAGCAATTAGTCCATCTAACTCAAAGTGTTCGCAAGCCAGGTCTCAATCACTACGCAGGACGTGTCCTCCAAGGCCCAGAGGTGTCGCCGAAGAAATTATAAATGACTCCGAGAAGCGCGAGTTTCGACGATTCGCGTGCGCACCAAGACGCTCGTAAATCACAACACATCGACACAAATGAATATGAGCTGCCCAGAATACGCTGAGCTACCACAACGCTGCACTACGGGGTTTGTTTGATGAATGGAGAGACGTCAAAAACGTCTCCCTTCGAGGGCAGCCAGTTGTAACAACGCTAGCGCTTGAGTCCACGAACATTAGCCTTGAAGGGGGGGGGGGGGGACAACTGCTGAGCATAGCTGAGGAAAGTCTCTGCTACTCGGCTACTCAATGCACCAGGCGCCATCATTGCGGCTGGCCGTGCGGCGTCGGCGTTATCACCGCCGAACGGATTTTCGATCGCGCGCGGCCATCTACCGTCGCAGCCTTCCATTCACTAGACTAAACTGACATCGTAAACTCTAGAACTTCGTCATGGCACGGGCATAAATATCGCTCAGAAATGCAAGATGGTTGTCGCTACTCCTGCATGAAAACTACGGAGAGTGTACAAATATGCCTGGAAATTTTAAAGGCTCTCATCGATTTTTTTGACGCAGCCGTTGTCAAGAGCACTCAAACTCCCTTACGCAAAAAAATGAATACCACTTTTACCGCGAACGCAGCCTTCACTTGATCGCAGTTCGCCTTGACCACGAGTGATAGACGGCAAACGAGCCTTTTAGTCCCTAAATTTTACAGCTTGACCGGTACAGCTAGATCAGTCGCTTCCTCCTGTATACTAAACGTTTACATACTCTTTGTTTTTCATCATTCAAAAGTGACGCTTTTGCTTTATATTTTTCTTAAATCTAAAAATACTGTCGTATGCTGGGGTGGAATTCATGAACGCGTGTGATTAGGGTAGGGGTAAAGGCATCGGACATTTGATGATTGACTCGCCCTCGTACACCAACCAATTTTTTTTGGATGCCCATCCTCTGGATCCGGGAAGTACCTTAGCCCAAAATGTTGCACCTAATCCACAGCCAAATGTGATTTTTGGGGCAGATTTCATTTACAAAACAAATATTATAACAACTTTCGGTGGGACACCTCATCTAAAAAATTTGTGCAATAAAAGTAGATCTCAAATGCTGCAAATGTTCCAGAAATCGTTTCTGCCAAATCGGGGAAATGTGCTATTTCCGCTCTGATCACCTCTGCACTACTTTTTTCGACCTCACACGCGTACTGTGCAGTCTCTCCACATAAACCATTTCGCATACGTTTCTGACTTTTGTAAGACGTAAACCATTTCGCATACGTTTCTGACTTTTGTAAGACGATAGGTCAGTCAACCGTTATACCCTAGTCACAGCTATCATTGTCTTAGTTAAAGGCATCGTTCGCGCTGGAAACCAATTCCCATTTTTTAGGCTCGATTTCACGAATGAGCCCGGCAGACCACACCAGTAAACTTCAGCGACTAAGGCAGCGTAGGAACGCGCGCTCTCGCTGTTCTGCGCTCCTCAACGCTCCCCAACGCTGATGGGTACCCGATACCATGACAAACACCGACAACCATATCCTGCCTCCCGTTGATTCGATTGTTAACGATTAACCTGTTGATCAGTCCCTCGACTCGACTCGTTTGCAGCTCATGTACCACGGTTTGTGACAGTCGTGGTGGGTCTAGGGCAAAAGAGAGCATTAGTTATGAACAAGGTTCGACACTTGGTGCTTTAAGAATGGAGCCATACGCATGAATCTTACATCTCTTTCTAAGAGCGCGTGAGCGAGCGAGGGCGAGCGTAAGCGCGCAAGAGCGCCTAGCAAATCGTGTGCCATTGATGACCATTGATTTAGCGCAATCGCGCGATCTCGCAACGTATGGACGCTTACTAAAAACGTAGGGTAATGAGGTTGGAAAGAGTCAGAGATGAGGATCCGCCAACAGTTCTCACCACTCATCTCCCACTTTTTCATAGAATGTTGATGCGACCGTCAAACAACAAGAAAAACAGTTATGGTACAAACTCCACATGCAGAAAAGCTTCGAAAATGACAGTTACGAGATCTCTAAATGCAGAAAAACTTGAAAAAAAAAGATTTTGTCGCAAAATTTGAATTCAATTCTATAGCGTGTTCAGACGGGCTTTTCTTTACGAATGAAGGTTTTTCATGGGCCCTTTCGACATTTTGCTTCACTATAGAGGCCAAGCTACATAAAAACACAAATAATATACGACTTTCTGCGTGTGTGATGCCTTTAACCTCTTTTTTACCTGAAAGGTATGATAATAGTAATACTTATTTCATGCACTGTACAACCGTTCTCTTCTCTACTGAACTGACAACTGTTTCATGATAACACCGACGACGACCAACGGCGATGGTGCCGAGCCGATTTTACTCCAACTGAATTTCAAATTTCAACCTCTCAGCCCCCCCTCCCCTCCAAACCACCAAAAGCTCAGACCGCCCCTGTTAGGCATCAAACCTTGAGCCGTACCAAGGCTTGAGACAACTGTATTCGAGCTGACCAATTTCAAAAAACCCCCTCTAGACCTTTTTTGAAGATAGATTTATCAACGAAGAACATAGGTTCGAAGGCGTCATTACCAGTATCGTAATTCAGAAAAATCTCTTCTTAATAGCCGAATCGACCAGTTGTGCTTGCCTTGTTGAAAATCTTCGAGGTTAACCTGCACAGAATGAAGATGCTCATTGTGCATTGTTGAAATTCTGCCAATTTGTAGTACCAAAAGTATGGCCAAACGATCTCTAAACTATGTATACAGCCTCCAAGCATTGGGCAAGCAATACTTCACTTCTCCTCAGATCCTCGGAATCAGGCTAATGACCGAACTGGCGGCAATCTGCCACCCGGAAATTTACGACGATACTGGCACGACGACCTCATAACCCTGTGATGTGTTTATAACAGACGTGGGAATTACGTAATCCCCGACAAAACCAGCCATTACCACATCCCTTCTGGGAGCCTCCGAGCTCTGAACCTCTACAGCCAGTGCCTACTGGTACCTACTGGTGTATTATCTAGGGATGAAAAATGGAAAATTTCGACCATTGATTGTCTTATCCTGCAACACAGCCTGAATTCATTCAACAATGAGGAATGAAGCCTATGCATCCATGAAACAAAACAATAGCACGTGCACTCGCAAGCTGAAAATGCACTTTCGACCTCATCTGGAAATAGCCAGCTGTCTATAAATCCTCCGAGAAATTACTCAAAAAAGGTACTGCGTATGTCGCCCAGCAGAAGCTGGAGCAGCTAGGCACAAAAACTCTCCCTCATAATTCTGATCAACCCGGTCTTCACCGATCACTACTTCACACTGGTTCTCGACCCGAACTTCTGAGACAGTAACATTCATGCATGGTTGGAAACACCTTCAGAGGAATATAGCACTACAAAGTTTTCAAGAATGTACATTTGTCGTCAAACATTAATTGCCCTCAATTTGAATGCTTAAAGGCAGTGTTCACGATGAAAAAAGTTTTCGAAATTTCACTAGGATTGGGCAGTGTAGGGACACTCTGCAACGCTAACGTTGAAAGAACGCATGAAAACGAGCCAGGGAGAGCCCTAAAAGAGCCCGAAGTTGCAACTTCGAGCGCATTGAAAACCCCAAAAGCGCATCACACGCCCACCGACGTGAACAAATGGATGCTCGAGATCGTGAGATGAGCGATGATTTTCAATCATTAGCCCCAGTCTTCCCTTCATTCTCAGCTTCTCTCTTTACTCAGCTCAGCTCGCATAGATCGGCTGCAAAAGACGGAAGTTACAAGCCTCGGACAACTCGTCCACCATGTTTCCATAGCTCAATCTTTGAGGGACCATACCTGCGTTCACAGAAGGTCTTGTATGATTTCAGAAAGAACATTGGAATCAGCATGGGGCCGTTTTCAAGATAGGCGGAAAACAGAAAACGATTTTCATCGTGAACACAGCCTTTAACTCCCATTTTCAATAATGAATTTTTTCAACCGCGCCTGAGCCATTTTATGTTCACCCGCTAAAAACCGTAGATCTTCCATCCAGTCACGTGTTACAACCCTTTGGAAAAACATGAAGAGGGCCAATTAATGTAAAATTCAATACTTCTGGCAAGGGATTCTTTATTAATCATAGTAACTATTCGAGATGAAATGTACTTTCTAAAACCATTTTTGGACGAAAAGTCCGAATATGCCCATCGCAGCTGTCTAGACCAACTCTGAAAGAAGTTATGAGCGTTTTTAAAGGTTCGCGGCAAGGCAAGGGTACCCCCGTGGAATTTTTGGGGTGTTTTTAATTTTTTTTCGGATTTTGCTAAAAACATGTATGTAGGGGTAATCTGGTGTGCTGAACACGAATCTGGGGTTCGCTTGTCGAAATTCTAAGGTTTACTGTAGGTTACGGTAGGTAACATGCCATTTAGGAGGCAAAGCTACCTTTATAATTCGAAAATCGACAAATGGACATCGATTTCGTATTCAGCACCCCCAAATAACCCCCGCATAGTAACTTTGAGACAAATCTGAGACTTTGACCAAACTACCGTAAACCCACCGTAATCTACCGTAGGCTGTCAAAAATCGATATACTGACATCAGATTCGTGTTTAGCACTCCAAATAACTCCCAGAAGAACGATTTGAGCCACATCTGTAGCCACATTCCGGAAATCGTCAAAAGTCGATTTTGCTGTCAATTTTTTCTGCCGGTGGGAAGCTTTGAACAAATTTAGTCGAAAACTTTGGAAAAACGACGAATAATCCTCAGATTCGTAATCAGCACTCCAAAAAACCACCCAGGGCAAATTTTATGTCAAATCTGGAATATTTTTCTCAAACTCTTCGAGAGCCCTCTAATTGGTATAAATAAACGCCCAACCGAAAATCCGGAGAAGTCCAAAACGCTGTCAGTCTGCGCAAAGTTTGGAGAACGTTCTTTCACCCAAACTTTGCCTAGGGGGATAGTTTTGGGCGCTGAACACGATTATTAGGTCCGTTTCCGAATTTTTGTAAAAATAATGTGCTTTTTGGAGGGTACAAAAAATACGAAAATCAGAGAAAAAACGCGTATAACTTCTTTCAGAGTGGGTCTAAGCAGCTGCGATGGGCATATTCGAAATTTTCGTCCAAAAATGGTTCTAGAGAAGTACATTTCATTTGGAATGGTTAATATAACTTGTAGTGGTTCCCTTGTGAGTAGAAAAAATCCGTCATTTTGCTCACAATCAAAAACTTAGCGCATATCAGACTGTCGACAGACACAATCTCAAAAAGCCAATCAAAAGTACTTCACCAACAACTTTTCGTACCAGCTGTGGTTAGCATACCCTTACCTGCAGCCCTACATGCAGGGCCCGGGCAGAAATTCGTATTCAAGATTCCTTGTGTCCAGCTAGTTCAGCCTTATCTACCTCGCTCGCCGAATTTGCGGAAAACTCAAATTCTGACCTCACCTTGCCCTCAAGCCCTGGGTTGCTTCCATAGCAGGGTAAGGCATGTCACGGTGAATTGCCCCTGAGAGATGCGGCCTCTCGCCTCCGGCTCAAGAATGATTCCGGCCCCGTTCTCTCCCGAATAGGTAGTGAAAGTAACTATCATATAAACAAGAATTTCTGTGAAATTTCTTGATTTTATGAAAAAATACCAAATAAAATAAATGAAGTTTTGAAAATAAAGAAAGACCTGAGACACGGCTGCTAGCCTTTGAAAATTCTCCTTCTGACTATTCCTGAATAGTGAAAGACGGGTGGCCTACGCCCCCCATCACTCGGGAGCCCAGAGCCGAAGCTCACCGAAGGTGTTTTACCCTGGACCATAGTCTAACATTATCATATCTTTCTCTACTTTCACATGTTTCCCTGGTCCATTCACTCCCCGGGGTGTCGTTGTTCTCAAAGTGGATATGCGGCCGCCAGTGCCATCAACTTCTTCGGCGCTCAAAACTTGGCAATAAACGTGATGAGCCCACCACAAATGGGTTCACGGGAGGCACATATTCATGCCAAACATCTTTGCTCTTTAGAGCTAACCACTATTTAGCTTTCTTAGTACATAATATGGAGCACTCCTAGAAATCATATCATAATATGAAACCCTAGTCGCAACCTTCAAAAAATTAACAAACGTTGGTTGTGGCCATGTATCTACGCTGCAGACACCGTTTTCATTTTGTTGTTGAGATATGCAACAGCCGACATGAATTTATGACCCCAGAGCTCGAAAATATGCTTGCATCCCGATGGATGGCTCGATAAATAGGTGGCGACAATATGGATTTATTCGTGGAGGTTGTATACATATATCTCGGAATTCTTTAGATTCGTAGGACTAGCTATTTCGTCATTGAAAAATGAATACAAAGGGGATCTCAGAACCAGACTGCTCGCAAAAAATGGGATTTCTTAAGATTGAAACCTTTGAAGGTTGATACTGCTAGCATGCTCGACAACCTTATACACATGAAAATTAAAGGAATCGAACGCACAGAAAACCGTCTCGGGAAACAGGAAAAGGACAATGAGAAAAGCAAAACTATCATAAATATCAAGGACTACAGTATATTCTTTCTCCTCCGACTAACCTCAGAAAACCAACAATAACGCCATTCTCCAAACAAAGGCCCAATCCAAGTCACAGCGTTGTTAACTTTAGCTCTCACCCTTTTTGAATGATTTTAATGTTAAATAAATAAGACATTTTTTTTTGAAATATCAACGACAAAAAAAAATTAGAAAATATATTTAGCTCAGCCCTTCTGAAAAAATACAGAAATGTTTAGAACTTGAATGTTGATGCCCTTTATCTTTCAGAGGTGTAGATCCCAGAAAAGCGATTTCAAGTTCTGTTAGTGTGCTACTTCTTCAAAGCGGAGCCCATAATAACTATCTGTCACATAAAGAAGCCTGAATAACAGGAGGCACAAGGAAACTACTAAAATGGGATTTTCTCGAAATGATCTGCAGAAGGTGCACGGGTTCACCTAGGTGATCAATACGGCACTCTTCATCCGCGTGACGAGGAATTGCACTCGCGTAGTCTGCATTTCTGCGAGTCTGTGTATGTTCTGAGCGGCCTCTATGTCCGGTTGAGAACGCACCCAGCATTGTTATCCCTGTCGGCCGTATTCGGCGTTATTCATACCCCACAAAACGAACGCCTCACAAGCAGGTGTGGCGCCAGAGTATGAATGGCTTGACGACCCGCTATGGCGACGACGGCCGTCACGATTTTTGGTACACGGGGATATGGGAGTACGGAGCGGGGGTATTCCCTCCGTCGGCCAACGAACAAAGATCTTTCCACCCCTAGGAAGTTGCCAACTGATTGACAGAGGAACAACCGCCCCGTACTCCCATCTTCCACGATTTTGCTTGCTCGCTAAACTTAAGGCTCAATTTCCGCTCCGCCATAGCGTCGCCGTTGAAGTATTCATAATCTCCGCGAGCTCGTCACGCGCCCAGAAAGTGTTCATGCTCCAGCGCCAGCCCCGCGGATGACGCGCGTGACGCGCCCGCGTTGAGAAATACGAGTAGCGCCTTAGCAGACTATGTAAACATAGGGCAACAGTAACTCGAATGAGAAGCACAAGCAAGTTTACATGTTCGGAACTGAACGAGAACTTTTCGAAAAAAAAGTAGAAATAGAGAACAAAAGCCAAAAAATGCAAAAAGCAGAAAACAGGATGGCATCCCCTTCACACTTCGCTGTCACAAATACGCGCTCCCACCATGATGTCAAACTGTCCTATCGAGTTTTCGAAAACATACCCCTTTTTAAATGAAAGATTTCAACAAACAATGTATGATTACGTGAAAACTGGTCCGCACCGCGATTTCGTAAGCTCTAATACCTGGCCCTACTCAGATATTCGTGGGGAAGTTCCCGAGAACGACAGCAGAACTTCCCTCGAAACAACTGGGGAACTTCCCCCGAATTGAGGGGAGGCGGAGGGGACCTCTCAAAAGCAGAGTAATTAGGGAAGTTCCCACAACAGGAGTTCTCTTGTTCTCCCGACTGCAGGTCTTCCCGCGACCTTCCAACTGCTGATCTTCCCATTGTTCAACGATTGATTAAAAATCAGCTTGCTAGAACTCGATGTTTTCGACAGTCTCCTGTTCCTGAAAAACTGCGATCGGTCCAAAAATATTCACCTGTGACTAAAGGTTATAGAGAGGCTTATTAGCTCCTCTGAAAACCAGGCAGAGATGCCTCACGTAGTCCTTGAGTGGCAGATCTACCCCCTCAACTTGCGAAGTCCGAGGCCACCTCTCGACTAGCCCGTCTGCATCACCGTATACGCTGCGGCTTTGTTTTCGCGTTCATCATGTTCGGGGGGAGGCCATGGGAACAACCGTGGAGCGAACTTCCCTTGTTCTCCCCCGAGTTGACTGTTTCGAACGCCTCATTGTTGTGTATAATTCGAGAGGAGAGTGACGAGACGTCCCCCTCTGGGGGGACGTCTCGCTCTCCTCCCCTCGACCGACTGATAATGACCAAATCAGGTCTATTGTCCTCAGGAACTTCCCCACAAATTTCTGAGTACACTCAGATAGAAAATTTGCCTTTGTGTGAAAAATCACTTCTTAAGCCCTTAAACTCTTCTGATTTTAGGAGGGGAGCGAAACCCCGGGTTGGTGAGTAGCTCTTCGTGATGAAAAATTGGGTGCGGACCAGTTCTCCGGCAACGAACAATGTATGATCACTCGATCACCAAAATGAATAAAAAGGGGTTGAGAACCGCTTCTGAGTAGCATACCAGGTAAGACTGATACGACGCGAGCCCCTCCCCCAGGGCTAACAAGAGAGTAATAGTTTGGGAAAGTGGTCATTTGAAATGGAATATACGTTTCTAGGACCATTTTCGACGTCAAATTCGAATTTTCTTATCGTAGGTGTGAACTGGTTTGATGACCAGACGCATCTGCTGACATTTTCCGTTACTTTAACGTGCAATTGTTGTTTTTAAAGAATTAAAGGCAGTGTTCGCGATGAAAAAGTTGCCCCTTTTAAGATAAAGCGTAAGCTTTCTTTCTTTCTAAGAAGAGGAAAAACGGAGAAGCGAGGAAAAATGGTCGAGAAAAGGGCGAAAATCTCGTGGGCCAGCCGACACATTGCGCCATCCCGTCCACATTTTATAACAGTTGTCCTGCGGTCGTCTTACCGTGGGAACAGGCACCGGATTTTCGAATATTCTTCATCGTGAAAGGTTCTAACATCCCAGCATGTACACCCCTCTGATTTCTAACAAATTTTCCGTACAAGAGACAGAAAGCAAAGCAACTTAATTAAGAATGTTGAAGCGCAAAACCATTTCCCCGACGCCAGGTTCGATGAGGTTCCGCAGTCTCCCGAAACACACAAACAGGCATAATTATTTTTCAGAGACTTCTTTGAACAGTTTTTCTCCGGTATTTTAGTGTTCTTTGGGGACTTTTCCCTACTAGCCTCTTCTCAGTGCTTACCTACCCAAAAACATCGAAAAGTATAATTCGGTTTTTATCGTTAACACTGCCTTTGAAGGCAAGGTTCACGATGATTTTCGTTCCCGTATTTTCCACACAAACGAGGCGTTAGCCATCTAGTGCTAATATAATTACGAAGAAACGGTGAGAAACGCACTAAAACGTCTTCTTTCATGGACATTATTCCCTGGCAAGGACTAGCTGTCCGGTTAAATGAACATGTTCACGGTGGTTGCAATTTGTGAAAAAATGGGGCTAATCGAAAATGGAAGGATATTTTAGGAAAGACAGTGTTAGTTACGGTCCGAATAAATGGACGCAGCAACAGACAGTAGAGAATTGCAAGAGATGGGTCCACGAAAGATTTCATTGTCACACGAACAGTTCCTGTGAGAGAAAAGAAGCGGGGTGAGAGTTTCAGATTTCGTGCCGTCCTGGTGCGTTTTTCTCTCCCGGATGACATTATACCAAAATTAACACCAGTAAACTTAAGAGTATCGAGAAACGGACCACAGATTCGTGTTCAGCACCTTTAGTAACCCTTACTGACAAGATATAAGCCGAATACAATTTTTATCGTAACACCTTTAAACTTGCCTGATAGGCAGCCTAACCTTGTCGCGATTCTACGCCACAGAATGGTCCTAGAAACGCGATGACCAAAACCCTTGAAAAATCGAAAGAGTCGATAAGGAACTCACCAATCCCATCGAAAAGTAGTTGAAAAAGAAGTGTGGCTGAGGACTCAGCGTCTCTTTACACCCTCCTCGATGGATCGACATTTTATCCTCGGATTTGTAGAACACTTTTGAGGGTGCTCCTAGAGCTGATAAAACTCTCTGAAAAGGGATTCCTCCACTTCATACAGCATATCCTCCAGAAATTAAGCCGAGTGGGAGACCGCACCGCGAGATTGGAGCCTATCAAAAGTGAAGTTTCCTAATCTTGCTGACGACTTTTATTTCATAGCCTATTGGACTGAATAATGGAAGAAGAATCACAAACAATAAAGGGAAAACTAAGGAAACGGCATGACTAGGAAAATTCACTTGTGATCTGCTTCAGCAGCGCGTCGCGGTCACCCGCCCGGACTACTCTGTGAAAGATAGGCTGTACTCTGGAATAAAAGAACAACTCTTACGTAGATACAGTCAGCGCGGAACGCACTGACACTTTGCGTTTCCTATCAAGGTTTGACGCAAACTCGATGCACGTATCTTGTAACACATGGCACCGAATTCGCTCCAAATTTAAATGGGGACACAAAGTATAAGACGATTCGTGCTGGCTGTACGTCGCAACTTACGGCAACGGAATCCCCAAACGACACTGTTCGCATAATCTTTACTAGTTCGAGCTCGCCGTTGATACGTGAAGTCACGTTGCCATCTACAAAACGTACAAGTCACAAGTTCATAAACAATACAAACCCAATTGGGTACAAAGAAATGCCCACTCTGCGTCTGGAACAACACATCAACGCCAGTTATTTTCCCATTTTTCCGAGCACATGATACAAGAATAGTACGGTTTTGACCGCAGTATGCAGCCAGTGGCATAACTACCTCCCTGAAAAAAGGGAAGCAACACTTAAACAAAACGTTGAGCACCCAGATTTCTGCCTATTAACATTACTCGCTCACTCGTTCTTTCCAACAGCGGTTCCTTTGAAAATTGACATTTTCGTTAACCGAGGCTGAGTCGCACTGTCAAACTTCAATGACCGTAACGGACCAAAACCAGGCTGCAAAGGATTACTGAGGATTCAGGAACAGTTTTAGAATAGAAGACAGTCACACAACAAATAATATCTACCTAGATTATAGAATACGACCCTAAAATAAAACGAAATTATCACTCACGGTAACCTCGACATTAGCGCTCTCTGCAGTTGGGAAACAGAAAGACAGCCCTCGCCAGCTTTTCACACATATTTTCTGTTTGTCGTCGTAAGCTAAAATTCCATACAATTATGACAACCCGCTGAATATACAAGTAACCTCAACCCATTGTCAAGTGAGGTGAGTTGGATTATTAATTCGTCCACTTTATGGGCTCCAAATGCGATATTTTATTTTTAAATTTTATCCAAATTGTTATTTGGGGTCCTAAAACATTAACAGTTAGTTCACTTACGATTTTTCGAATATCACTTCGTATCCGAAGTTTGGTCAATGTCCTCGATTTGATTGAAACTTCTGTCATGGAGGTATTGAGGGGGTGACCACGAAACATATGGTTACTGACCGCTCAGCAGCCCGCACGCCTGTCACGTGCGCCGGTCGATCGTCACATTCCTAGCGGGCGCACCCGACTATGAGAATTTCAGCAAAAAAAAATAGCCCGCCAGGCTCCGCGGCTGCTTCTGGCAGGCTATACCTCGGTTATTTCTCGGTTTTTCGGAAAAAGCCGAGCAGTAGCTGAAAAATGACCAAAAATAACCGGTACGCAGCCGGCACACAGACACTCGAGCCGTTGCCGGCTCGAAGAGGCGCCATCCGGGGCCGCCAGCGGTCGGGGGGGGGCAGATGCGGAGCTGGGTTCGAGCACCTCAAACTTGGGTAATTGAACCGAAGGATGTGTTAAAAATCTGAATCATGCCTCAAGAATGCATCGTATACTTCCTTGGAGAAAACAATTTCCCGGCTGTTTCGCGGCAAGCATTACTTGGCGGCCACTTCCCGGCTATTACGCGGAAAGCAAGTACTCCGCGGCTATTTCTCGACTAAAACTCTCAAAGGGCGGCGCTCAGGCTGTTAAATGGGTCAGCAGCCATAAATTTGGCGGTAACCCCCCCCCACTATACCTTGGGGGGGGAGGGGTGCTGATCACGAATCCATGGTCAGTTTCCCGATTTTCGAAGGATTACGGCGGGTCACGATAGCTGAATGACAACAAAACTACCGTACTCTACCACAACCCCTTAGAAAAGGATATTGGAATCAAGATCGGCGCCTGAAGAAACCGCCCACTTGTGAAGTTTCAGCAGCCACTAAAACGTCGACCTATTACGGTACAAGTACCGTAGTCTACCGTGGTCTTCCGGATATACTGGGAAGTTTTACATTTGCGTACAGCACCTCGAATAACACTCCCCACGAAGACACTTCAGGTAAGATTTGACTGCTGGAGTCCCCAGAGTGAAGTAATGCCGATTAGTCTCATTCAAATGGCAAGATTCTGCTTTCGAACTTATTTTTGAACTAAGGGATGCCCCATGTTTACCTAATAGACTTCCCTCATAGTGTCAATGGTGGTCAAACGCGTCAAAAACACATAATTCGCCATACGTCAACAGCTTCAGTAGGAAACCGCTTTTATTTTCCAGAAACGGCTGCTCACAACAAACGGCTGATTTTTGCATGAAACTCGACGCTTACTCAAGTCGTATATTACCTCAGCTGGAAACCTACTAACAACTTGCAGTTCTCACCCGCAATTTCGGAAGCCTTTTCTATGCCCTCTTCGACAATTTCAGATATAAAACAGAAAAAAAACTTGGCCAACCTCCTGGATGTGTTGATCCAAAGAACTCGTCAACTTTATCCATGTTTACCTCTGCCCCTGGCTCCGAGAATACTTTCTCCCTGAAACAACCAGCACTTCAACCCACTCCGTTCGCTGGCCACAAAAACCGTAAAAATAGTACAAATTATCAAATTCTATCTCACACTGGCCGATACAACTTACTTGTATTTGAGCACAATTTGGGAGAGGTTATCGACTTCAATCAGCTGCAAAGAAAAAGAAAATGAGATGTAATTCCATCAGAGAAACAGAAGCTGTATCCCGCAGACAAAAACCACAACGAACTTACTCGAAGCAATTGCGTAAATGGATGGAAAACCAGGCGAATTCCATCGTTCCCCAAATATACGCAAATATCTCGTCCTAGAGGATCCTGGAAAGATAGGACAATTGAACAACGGGAAGCAACTCTTTCCTGTAAATTATTGTACCTTTCGCGAGTACATCAGCTCAACATTAGTCAAAATCCTTGCATTGTGTTGAATCAAGGTTAGAACCTGGATGGACACAAACTTGGGCAACAAAAATAGCAAAATGAAACTATATACAATATAATTATCAGTTAAGCTCTATAGATCGCACCTGATTCAGAGGCACTCCTAAAATGAATTCGATATTCTCGTTCTTCAATCCTTCTTGTGGGAGCACCTGAAGGATGAACTTTTCAAAACTTCTCGACGAAAAAAAAAACACATTTAACCCTAGAACTGAAATAGCGCAAGCTTAGAATATCGCCATATACTATATACTGAAAGTGTTGACAATCCGTTCCATTTTCTGGTAGGGTCAGGCAACCCTTTAGACACAACGCTACTCTGCGATTGCCACTCTACAAATCGGACCTTGAGTTCCAAGACAACAAGCGATGAGTTCGCGAAGAGTGGAAGGTGGCGGCCGAGGAGTGAATCCAAATCATTCATGAGCAGATTTTTTTATGAAATGTTGAAAGACTTAATGGGCAGTTCAATTGCGAGGTGAGGAAATCAAAAAAATCCTAAAACCCCAAGACCAGGATATTGGGAGCCCTCTCACCCCAGATTCTAAACCAATCATATGGCTACATCAGATTTTCATCCGCATTTTAAGGTGTTTTTGGGAAATAATAAACAGGAAAACCAAACCAAAAGGCATCGAAAATCGTCAGACGTATTTACGCGCACAAGCAATCCAACCTCCTCAGAGGGCTAAAACTGCTCTTTGGGCGAACGCTCTGCCTCGGATGCAAAGAAAAATTTGTCGTTTTTCCTGACCTTGAAAGGCATGAGTGGCTGGGTAGCACCTTCCAATTGGGATTTTAGTTCTCACTTTCATCATAATGAGACCCTTGTAACAATCTGTACATCTCTACCCAGAATTCCAGATCACATATCCGACACCCCTTCGATGCCCAATTTTCTGAGCGCTATACTCAGATAATAACACCGATCGGATCGCGGGTGCATGTCGGGCCGAACAACACCCACCCCTCGATCCGAACGTCATCGTCCTTGGAAAATCCGGCAAGGAGACTACTCTCTAATGCAGCCCGCGATCCGACCGAAGAACTCCGCATGGGCCCGCGAAACTGCCCCCCCCCCGGAACTTCAATGGTCGTCGTCGATCCGACCTTCGCCTCAATTCACGATGAATATCCTATTCGAGTCCGACACAAAAATGGGGTTGTTTGGTCGCGAGTTAACGGATAGTGAAGAAACAGTGAAGAAAAGCGCCCAGAATAAGCCAAAATATAGGTTTCTAGCGTACGTACAAGTTCAGGGCGCGGATGAGCTCACGCACCATGCTAGTTTCCATAAGCGCGCACTAATGGCGAAATGTGCGCGAATCGATCAGACTGGACGTGGCGGAGTGACTTGGGAATTCGCCAAAGAAAACGTACGCGGCGCCACAAGTTCGTCAGAACGTGGAGCTGGGTGGGCTAAACAGGCGTACCGGCCAACGAGATATTCACTTTTTACCGATTTCTGGCCCATTTCTTCTGCTTTCTCCGTTCCTATCCCCTCTCAGCGGCATCGGTTCGACCGGTGTTACTAAATGCCTAACGTTGAAGCTACGACACTTTTGAGCTGAAAAAAAAGGAAAACCTGGGCCCATGGCGAAATTAAGAAAGCTGAATATCACTCGCGGACCAGTCTTCGGTCAAAATTCTCCACACTTTTCTATTAAACGAGATAGTTTAGGCGCTTTAAGACTTTTGGCTTAATTTTTATGAATCAAAGGTGCTCCCTCAAAAAACTCAAACAACAAGAAGGCTTACAGGTTTAAAAATAGCAACGATCAACCCCCAGATTTGTCCAGGTGTGGAAGGGATTTCTAAGTTCGTTAAATTCAAACTTACTGTACTTTCGATTTAACAAAAACATTGTTCACCTCAAACGTCAGAGGATCAGTGCGGGGCGTCATGCTCATACTCGATGGACGAGATGACGTCGATTTCATGCGCTTCTGAAACTCATAACACATGTATTAGTTCTACCTACACCTCAGTACAAAGAGTGGCATAACGATTCAATGCAAACAATGGACGCTTTTTCGAGAAAAGAAAT
Source organism: Aplectana chamaeleonis (assembly GCA_029168955.1). NCBI lineage: Eukaryota > Metazoa > Nematoda > Chromadorea > Rhabditida > Cosmocercidae > Aplectana > Aplectana chamaeleonis. Next base: position 96,920 of record JAPDOI010000892.1, read on the forward strand.
AAGCCAGCACTGGAAAACAACGGAATAATAATTAAATTCGAACAATATATTGAGAACAATAAAATTAAAATAACTTCAATCACATTTTAAACGTTGTAGAAGTGACAAAGTATTAGAAAATCATTGAGGAAAATGATCCGTTAGATGTTATGAAAATCTTTCACTCAGTAAAATTCAAGACAAGGAAACAAAAGGATGCATTAAGACTTCATCAATAACTGTCGTAAAGGAAAAGCTGAAAACATATGACTGGCAATGGAGCGCAGTAATAGCAGTGGAGCACCTTTGTAACTAGCGGTGGAGCGCTAAACTAGCAGTGGAGCACGTTGGTCATGACTCGAGAGATCATCACGGCGCTGTAACCGTGCGTATATAAGTAACTTTCGTCAGCAGGGATCTCAGCAAACGTTAGGAGGGTTTCTTGCATGGATTAAGATGAAGCTTTTTTGCTAACAAGAGTCTTCTCTCAGCTGGGCGCGATTTTCGCCAATATGTATGTTTTCCGCTCCACGAGGCCGTTTTTTAAGGATTTGGAGCCAGTTCACAAAAGTCCGGTAACATTGCATCCACATGCAGCGCAGAACTTCTATCTCGTCCTGCTTTTGACTTTCGAAACAACCCCGCTTGTCCCCGCAACTAACGCCGAGAATTCAACTCGCACTAACTTTCACGACGACTGCGGGGTGTAACTCGTCCGTGCCAGGGATGAGCGGAATTCCGATTTCTGATTGTTTTGGGCATTCCGATTTCCGAAAAAAACTCTTCAATTCAGAAGAAATCGGAAATATTCACGAGATTAGAAACTTTTACAGTTTTCCTTGCCAAGTCCCTAGGGAGTTGATTCGGACTCTAAGTTCGGATTCAAGGTCCGTTTTAACTTTTAGAAAGCCAGAGTTGATCGTGTTTACACGAAAATTTTCAGTAAATAAGGATGAGTTTGAGTTTTTCTTTGTACGAACAGTCACCAGAGGAGGGATAAGAAATTCACTGAACGTATTTCCGATTTCCGATGGTTTTTGGGGTTCCGATTTCCAAATCCGATTTCCGGATCAGAAAGAGTCCTTCCGATTTCCGAAGTTCAGAGAAAAATTTCCGCTCATCCCTGGTCGCCCCACCCTGAACTCAAATTTGCCAGCCAAAAGTGACAACGGTGAGCTGTACTTCTTAAAGAAGCCGGGACACGAATTTGGACAGGAATTGCTCTGGCATTGGAAATACAAGCCAAGTTCAGGCTAGTGTGAGCGCCAGTGCCGAGAACAGCTCACCCTCTATAAAACGTCGAAATTCACATCACTCGAGGCGCGAGCGGCGCGCGCGACGCCTCGGCCTCCGTCTGCTCTACGCTCTCTCACTGTCTCTAACCTCCGCTCCACACCAGCACGCGTAGGAACCAAGTGAATTTCTCCGTTTTATAGCCTGTAGGTTCTAATTTTTGTCGATTCTGACGTGTGAGCGAAGCGTGATCGATTCCCGCGAGGGAACGGAAGCCCTAGTGGGTGAAATTTTCACATGGGTGCAAAAAAGGACCTACAGTGTATGGTTAATGTATCCGCGAAAGGGATAACTGCGGGCCACTCAGCAGGCCGAGCGCCTATCGAGTGCGCCCATCGATGACCACATTTTTCGTGAGCGCACACGACGCAGCGCAGTCTGCTGAGGTGTCCGCAGCTATCCTTTTTCTGGTTACCCAAACTATATGGATTGTGTATATCTGTTCCGTTATCCGGCGATCCCCAGTGAAGGGCGGGATTCGGACGACTTCCATTACGCAGTTGCCGCGATGTTTACCTTCGAAATGATTCGACTTCGACTTGTAATAAGATATGTTTCAACTAATCGTTGGATAGCTGTTCCCGACATTCATCTTGTGAACCACTTGTCGCCCACTGGTTGCTCCAGGGACCCTAACTCACTGCTTCATCTTTGCAGGAGCGAATGCCTAATGCGCCCCGAAATTAGGGTAGCCATGTTTTCCCAGACGATAAGGGGTCAAATAGACTCCCGCCGCTGAGAGGCGCGATGGGACTCTATTTGCCCCCTAAGGCACAGTTCCTCAGACTTTGAAGGGATTCATCAGCGATGATCAAGAGCGATGAGAATAAATTCAGGAGAGGTCACATGAGATGGCGCAGCAACCAGCTGATTCTAATTATATATATATATATATATATATATATATATATATATATATATATATATATATATATATATATATATATATATATATATATATATATATATATATATATATATATATATATATATATATATATATATATATATATAAGGGGGTGTGTATACAAGTCTGTTGGTACCTGCTCGTTGGTGCCCCTGCTTCTACTGAACCCAGCAGACGTTTGAGTGTACACAGGGAACGTTCGAGCGATATAGCGTGCACAACTATATCGCGAAAGTATCCCGCACATTGCATAAAGGTGTCGCCGTCCGGCACACTAAGGCCTCTGGTCCATAACACCTTAGGATCCGTACCTAGGGAGTCATGGAGTCTTTGGCCACAAGCCACAATTTCGCCACCCTGAACTGTCGATCGCTGTCGAGTGATATCCAAAAACTGCGCTTATCCAGACTTCTGAGCTATTTCCATGCACCGTTTGCTGCTTTGCAGGAAACCCGCCTCAAGGATAGACCCGTCATCAGCGTCGGAGAGTACACCATCTACTGCGGTAACGCTGACGATAGGAGAGTGGGAGGCTGTGCAATAGCTGTAAGGAAGGATTTCAATGGTATGGTCAAGGAGTTCGGCTCAACGTCGTGTCGGAATGCATTCGTACGACTGCGGGATCACAGAGGATTCAATCTGTGGATAGTGAGTGCTCATGCGCCCACTGAAACCGCCGAAGACAATTCGAAGGATGCGTTTTATGAGGAACTCAATACGTTGCTGGCCAGGATACCTTGTCAACATGCTGTTGTCGTGGGGATTGACGCAAATGCGAAGATGGGACTTGGTCAGGAATCCGAAGTACTCGGTAAATGGTTCTACCCAGTGGAGCAAACATCGGACAATGGCTACCGCCTTGTCGACTTTTGTGAACGCAGTGGTCTGATTATTGCATCGACATTCATGAGGAATCATCGCCGCCATCAGCTTACGTGGCAGGGACCAACCCGGCTATCTCCAGAAGAGCAGCGGAAGCGGAAGATGACAACTTTGAAACTACAGCTTGACTATGTCCTGACGAGGAATATTCCAGTATCGGACATTCGAAGATCTAGAGCTGTGTGGGATGTCGCATTCGATTCGGATCACCGTCCTGTTCTGTTGAACTTCACTGCGAGGATTCATAAGAGGAAGCGAGGGGCTCAGCCTCTCCAGAGGATTGACATGACAAGTCTCAGAGATGAAGAGTGCAGAAGGAATTTCCGACAACGCGTTTCTATTCACATCGGAGTACGGACTAAGAAGAAACTTTGCGACGCGGATTCTTTTGTCAAGTGCATCCAGGACGCTTCGAAAGAGGCACTCCCGGTTGTACAGCCTAAGAAGAAGTTCGCCTACGTCTCAGAAGAAACAACATCTACCTACAACAGAGTATGTGCTCTCCGAACTGCAGGAAACTTCGTGGAGGAGAAGCGTCTGAGGAGGAAGTTGCGTCGGCAGCTTCAAAGTGACCGCGAACGAGAGTGGACGTGTAGAGCTGAGGAGTTCGAGAAGGCTTGGGAGGAGAAGAATCCGAAGAAAGCCTACACGTTGCTGCGACAGTATAGCGGGAAGATGAAGAGATGTTCTCCTGTCTTGAACACTACCAATGGAGTTGCAGTTGGTGATGCGACGCTGCCAATATGGAAGGATTACTTCAGTTCACTACTGAATCGTCCAGCGCCATCAGTACCTGAGCTCCCGCATGTTCAGAGAGCACATTACGATGTCAGTGAGGAACCGCCGACTGAGTCTGAAGTTTTGGATTGTGTCCGGAAAATGAAGAATGGAAAGGCAGGTGGAGATGACAACATCACTGCTGAAATGCTGAAAGCTCTTCCTCCGTCTGGGATTCGTGAAATGACCAACACCATCCGTGCCATATGGATGAGCGAAAGGATACCCGATTCGTGGAGACATGCGATCATCGTACCTCTTCACAAGAAGCTATCCGTCACGGATCCTAAGAACTACAGAGGAATCTCTCTACTTCGTGTCATGTACAAGGTTTTAGAACGTATCATTCTCGAGCGACTTATCAAACATCGTGAAGGAACGACCAGAGATGAGCAAGCCGGTTTTCGACCTGGAAGATCGACCATCGACCAAGTGTTCGTCGTGAGAAGAGTAATTGAATCGTGGCAGCGGTTTTCGAAGCCATTACAGCTTGCTTTTTTGGACTTTGAAGCCGCGTTCGACTCTCCTCATCGTGATCGATTGCTCAATGCTCTGCGAGCAGATGGAGTCCCGGAAAAGTATGTTCGGTTAATCGAGGACATGAACAAAGGAACAACAGCAGCAGTTCGTACACCTGTCGGATTTACGTCAGCTTTCGAGGTGAAAACAGGAGTAAGGCAAGGAGCCGTTGCAGGACCTTTTCTTTTCAACTTCGCCGTTGATGACATCATGCGTAGAGTTGCAGAACAGTTTCCTGCGGATGTGATCCTAACACCATCAGGACGCTCTCTTGTCGACCTGGAGTACGCCGACGACATTGTGTTATTCGCTGAAAACAACGCAAAACTGCAAAGGATTGTGAACCTCGTTTCGAGGATGCCGCAGCCTATGGACTTCGTCTTCGTCCCGACAAATGCAAGCAGATGTGGGTCTCTCAGAGGCCTTCAACTGGAGTTTGTGTGGACGGACAACGTATCGAACTGGTGGACGATTTCTGTTATTTGGGCTGTTTGCTGAAGAACGATGGTAGTTATGCAGCGGATATTCGACAACGATATGCGAAAGCTACGTCTGCATTCAATTCTCTAACCAAGTGTTTGTGGTCTACCACCATCGCGAAGGAAGTCAAGTTGCGCGTCTACCTATCCGCTATTCGCCCTATCATGATGTACGGATCGGAGACGTGGGCAGCACCGAAAACGCAGATGGAAAGGTTGGATTTCACGGAGAGGAAGCTTTTTAGGCGTTTGCTTGGATATTTCTGGCCGCGTGTATGCCATAACGAAGACCTTTACAAGGAAATCGACGCAGTACATCAACGCTTGACACGAGGGAGGTGCCAGCATCTCCTAACGCCATCTCAAGCAGCAATGGAAAGTCGACTTCGACTGCTCGGGCATATACTAAGAAGAACGCCGGATCGTCTCGTACAACACGCTTTAAAAATGCTTCCAAATCCTGTCTGGAAACGGCCACCTGGGCGTAGGCGAAACTTCTGGACGGATGTGGTTAAAGAGGATTTAAAGTCACTCGGCATCGAAAGACAGTTCAGGCGCGATGTTTCGTTTCGCAGGAAATGGAATAGTGACAGCTGGATGGAATGTGTTCAAATTGTGGCTGAAGACCGTGAAAAATGGACACGGCTGACTACTAGGACGGCACACCTCGGTGAAGATGCGGAATGACCGCGTCAGGCGAAAGCCAACCGATTAAGTCAAGTAAGTCAAACACCGGCGTGCCATATTCAAGAATTGGCCTCACGTAGGTGGTGTAGGCTTTTATAAGAACAGATGGATTACGTGTTGCCAAAGCTCTGAATCTTTTGTTCACTGCACAAGTAGCTTTCCTCGATGTAGTCTCACAATGCACATCAAAGCTAAGACTCCTGGTGATGACGAACCCAAGATCAGTTATCTGATCAGTAATCTCAATGGGAGTCCCTTCAATGTTATAATTGAAGTTATGATTGTTTGCAACGAGGTGGAGAATTTTGGTTTTTTCCTTGGACAGGGGCAGATCCCAATCATGAGACCACAATAATTGGCCCAACCTCTTCTTCTTCTTTGCAGCCTCGGAGAGAGTAATTGCTACAGGTTCAGAAACTGGGCGACCAGCGTTGGATTCGTCCAAAGGTCTATTGTAGTCAATGTTGTAGGGTTTTTTGGACAGTTGAATAAGTGTAGGGTATTGTGGCCAGGACCACAACAGTCCGGGCAAACGTCGGGAGTGCTATGGTCGATCCTGTTCACGTAGGACTTCAGGAGCGTTGAGTGCCCACAGCGCAACGAGGCTAGAATGCATCTGGCACGTCTACTAAGCTGAGACTCAGACTCAGAAACTCGAGGCGGCACAGTACCCAGAATAGGATTAACAGCCGCTCTTTCCAGATACCCTCTGACGAAATGGGTGCGCTCCTCGCGCAACAGACGGAGGCGTTCTTGATATGAATCGTGCCATAATTGCAGATCGACTTCATCTGGAGCATCGGCAAAGGATTTTCTGATGCCTCTCTCTCTTACAGGCTCAAGTACTCTCCAAGATGGGTGGTTGGGCTGCTTGACGATGTTAATGTACAGCTGCTGGGCCTGGAGCTGTTAGTGCTCCTTTACTGGTAGCACCCGTGTCTCGGCGTGTAAATGCTTGATTGGCGAACTCCTAGCACATCCGGTGGCGATCCGAAGAGCAGAGTTTTGTACACGCTGCACCTTAGTCCAGGATGAGTCCGACACTAAGTGCTGCCAAACCGGTGCCGCATACTCTAGGGCGGGCTGCAGTATAGCCTTATACGTGGTCAGAATAGTTTCCTTACTGCTGCCCCATGATGTACCTCCCAGTGCCCTTAGCACATTAAGTTTAGCTCTTACAATTGCTTGCTTTTGCTCGGTGTTCTTGTGAAACTTCAGCGACGGATCGAGTATAAGGCCGAGTAGTTTGACGAAGCGAGCAGCAGACAGGCGATCTCCACCCCAGCTGACATCGGGATAGGCGCTGTGCTCTTTGGGGTCCGTTGTGAAAACTGATACTGATGACTTGGCAGCTGAGACAATGAGCATCTTGTTATCAAAATAGCTTTTCAAACCAATCAGGTACTCGTTGATCTTGCTCGCGGCCACTTGTATGTCGCGGTTTTGGCACATGATAGTCATATCATCAGCGTAGGTGACAACTTTAATGTCCTGGGGAGGTGCCGGAATGTCCTCAAAGTACAGATTAAACAGAGCGGGCGATAAGACTCCGCCTTGCAGAACACCGGCAGCTATGGGGATACTTTTAGAGACATGATTTTGAAACATAACTTTTGCCCGACAGCCCTTGACGAATGCTGTTATCCAACGCTTCTGCCACGGTGGAATAGAGGACTTCAGTATGTTATCCGATAGAATACCCAGGTTGACACTGTCGAATGCCTTTTTCAAGTCCAGGGCTACAGCAACGGCCACGAAGAGGGTTTTTGCTATGGGAGAGATGCTGGCTGGCCTCAGTTCTCCTAAGGATTCTCTTGGCCCAACCACATGAAGACACAATGGCGCGTGTCTCATCTTCGTTAGCCCAAAACATCTCCTCATTGGTACAGGCCCGGCTCCGAGTGAAATATGAAAAATTACCCTCTGTGGGTTGACTGTGCCTTAAAAGGCAGTGTTCGCGATAATTTTAGATCCCGAGTTTTCCACTCAAAACAATGCGTTAGCCATCCAGAGTTACAAAAAATACGAAGAAACAGCGAGAAACGCAGTAAAACGTCTTATTTCAGTGACATTCTCTAGCGTGCACTAGTTGTTCGGTTGGAATAACATGTTCCATGTGGTTGTCACCGGTGAAAACAGGGCTCATCGAAAATGGAAAAATATTTTAGGAAAACAGTATTTGTTAGGATCCGAAGGAACGAACGGAACATCAGAAAGCAGATATGTAGTTGCAAGAGATGGGTCCACAAAAGATTTACTGCCACAACGCACAGCTCCTGTGAGAGTAAAGAGGCGGGGTGAGAGGATTTCTTGTACCTATGGTACGTTTTTCTCGATTTCTTCGTCATTTTATTTCTACCCTGAACAATACAATTAGCGGTTCATCTAAAAATCGAAGATTATCGTGAACACTGCCTTTAACCGACTGTGTAGTTGCTTGAAGGTACTGAGCTTCTCGGGGCCAAATTCCGGTCCGCAATTGCGTCTCGACACACTTTGCGGCCGCGAGCTAAATTTTCGAGCCGAAAGAGTTTCCAGCGCCGCAGCTGCCGATCTGTTGACTCATGGTGGGTTTTAAAAACTAGAAACTAAACAAAATTGGAGAAAACTGTACAAAAAAACCATATCGAGTTGGCTTTGGCGCTGGAAACTCGACTGAATCGAGCGCGTGCGGCCGCTATTGCGGACCGGAATTGGGCCCAGAGAGAAGCACAGTACAGTCAACCCTCAGGAGGTAATTTTTGATAATTCACTCGGGGCACGGCCTTTAATTAGCCTGCAAAACGGGAGATATCAGTTCCCTTAAAAACATGAGAAACCCCAAACCACATTCCCCGCCCTGGAAAGGAAACCGAGAACACTGCTATTGTGAATGTTGCCATTGAGCTTCGCCGCACACATGAATTTTTCCATTTGCAAAGATCTTGTTTCCCCCTCCTGGGGCCGTATGCATATCGCCCCTGGCCGGAGATGGGGGCCCCCGACACGGGAGAGCGGCACCCGCCGGGGACTCCCGCGATGCACACTGTTTTGGGAGCCCCGGCGGGTGGCCCCATCTCACCGTCGGGGGCTCCCAACCAGGGATATGCGGCAATTGCCGTTTGCCGTTTGCCGGCCGTTTTTGGGCGATTTTTGTCGATTGTGGTTTGCCGTTTTTCCTCTCAATTTTCGACAAAATTCGGCAAAAAAGTGCGCAATAGATAACAAACGCCGCGATTAGGACGCGCATAGTAAATCCCATAAGCCTTGCAGCGACCGGCTCGAAAGTAGGGAGACAGGCTATACATACTTCAAAACTTCAAGCCAGTTGGTGTTATCTACCGTGCGGTCATATCAAAGCAATTACTAGTATTGTAGTATCATGCTCGTGTGGGTCCTCTTGTCTCGAAGAGTACCGAATTCACCCACTCTCCTTGCTGAGGCTTGATCAATAAATGTAGGGTTCATCGGGACAAGAAATAACACCCCAAACGTTTCCAGGAGAGGGCACAAAGGGTTCAGGGCTCAATTTCTTTCAGACATTTTTCAAAGCGTCGTGTGGAGGACGTTGGACTTCACCGGCAGTTTGTGGTGTTATGCACTTTGCCATTTCCTATTATGCTCACAATTACGCTGAGAAACATGCTACCAAGTTGAAAGTTGGAGTTCTGAGTTAAAAGGGTGGGGGAGGATGTACACGTTGTGGGGAACAATCGTTTCGGCTAAATTCGCTGCCTGACTATAAACTGGATTGACGGAGTCGACGGTGTTCGGATTGAAGGGTGGCGTACAGTTTGGGAAGGACGTGGTTTGAGCAAACCGCGGTTTTTTGGGAGTCGTATCGGTGGAAAGCTTGAAAAACTACCCCATTCAATGTATTTGAGTTATTAGCGCGCAGTTCAGAAGAAATCTAAAAGGTCGCAGAGGGAGAGATGCCGAAGATTTACCCGTTTCTCAGCAGCGTTTCCAAGGCAGTTCGGAAACGTGCGTTTTAGTTGTATTTTTCACGTGATTATCTTTGATCTAAATTCCGGTTAAACAGTAAACACACCGTGAGGCACCAACGAGTACGCCGCGAACCCAGAAAGTTTCCTAATCAGATAAATGACCTAACAACCGCAGGTGCACGTTTCTGTTCGTAGGCCCCGCCCAGTTGTAGTATGGCTCACGATTAATTTTATATGAGTTACTCTCAGTTGGTCCTATTTTTGTAAAGGCGCAGCCACCCATCGCGGTGCCGCAGCTGCACTTTCGCGAAGCCGCCCTGGTACCTTTCGCCGGGCCGGTATGGCTTTATCGTGGAGTCGCAGCGGCGATTTCCGCACGAGAAGGGCTGCCACGCTCGTTAAAAAATAATCAAGTCAAGTAGGAACACACTGCCCTCTTCCTTTTTTTAAACTACTTTTGAATGCTCATCCCCTTGAATTTGATTGCGCAGAATTTCGTGCGATACATTTGAAACACGAAGCAATTGCATGAGTACTACATATTCCGAAAAGGGTTGATATTAGAGAATCGCGAAAAATTACCATGCTTTCACCACAACATTCTCATTACCAGTGTTCAATAGAATGCCCATTTCGGTGCTGCTTTTTATATCAGGTATTGTACCAAAGTAAGAGGTTGAATTTCTTGTGGTATTACTGAAAAACCTAGTGGTGTTATTGAACTAGAACAAAATGTCGAGGTTCAAGGACAGTCGGCCATACACTATTCAGAAACCATTTCTTATATGGCTATCGAAATACGATTTGTGCATGATAAAGAAGTATTTTTACTGCTACTTTTAGAAAATTTGCATCGTTTTTGTACGAGATTTTTTTTATTTTGCCGTTTGTCGATTGCCGATTGCCGGCCATTTTCGGACAAAATTTGTCGATTTCCGTTTGCCGATTTTTCAAAATCGTTCGCCGCACATCCCTGCTCCCAACGTCCCCCTTCTCCGGACTAGGGGGAGATGGAGAATTTCAGCATTCTTGAGCAAATTTTTCTCTTTTGCGTACAGTTTTTCGAATGATATTCTCCATTTAGGAGATGAATGATTTTTTTTGTCATTATTGCAGCTATGCTACAATTTTCCAGCAAGAAAAACTTTTATAAGATAAATTTTCCGGTGTATCCAACACACTTGATTTTAGTTCCAAGAATTGATGTTCTGAGTTCCTTCGTCTTTTCATTTTTTTTGCTGTTTCAACAGAATGGAATGTTTTTTGTAGTCAGAATCCAAAACAAACCGCATTAGAAATTGTGGTTTTGTAGCTTATCGTGGGTCTAGGGTTGGGTTGCTTATCATGCTCCAATCGTATCGCGTCAAGAACGCGACCTCCGGTGGTTATTCGCATTTTATTCTCCTACCTATCGTCGATCACTGGTCGAGAGATCGCCGCGTCGAACACAAAAGGCACGCACGCAAGCGAGGAGGTACTCAGACAGTCGGTGGTACTCGGACGCCGACTTCTAGTTGCCGTGTCCGGTGAGCGCACCTTGGAGTGAGCGGGATGAGAGACGCAGACCGGTAGCTACCCTAGCGAGACGGCTATGTCGATTTTCCCGGACGCAGACCAACAACCGTCAAGCGACCAACACGAGAGTACGTGTTAAGGGATTAGTGCAAACTATACTTCGGCGACTCGACAAAAATTTCGAATAATCGAGTTTTCGACTAACTCGATTTTTCAGAATTTCGAATAATCGAGTTTTCGACTAACTCGATTTTTCCGAATTTCGAATAATCGAGTTTTCGACTAACTCGATTTTTCAAAATTTCGAATAATCGAGTTTTCGACTAACTCGATTTTTCAAAATTTCGAATAATCGAGTTTTCGACTAATTCGAATTTTCAAAATTTCGAATAATCGAGTTTTCGACTAACTCGATTTTTCAAAATTTCGAATAATCGAGTGTTCGACTAATTTGATTTTTTAAAATTTCGAATAATCGAGTTTTCGACTAATTCGATTTTTCAAAATTTCGAATAATCGAGTAGTCGCATTGACTCGATTTTTCGAATAATCGAATGATCAAGTTTTCGGCTAACTCATTTTTTGCAAATTTCGACAATTGAAATTCTAAAACACCTTATTTCGACTGTTTTACTCGAATCACTTTTCTTTTCTTTTTTCGAACCAGGAGCGTACCGCGATTCTCTCAGCCTCACCCCTTATCGTACTGCGTCCTATCACCCATGCCGTCTCGGTGTTTTACCCGAACGAGTGTTGCTTATCAGATTAACCCAAAGCTATAAGGTAGTTGCCCGTGTCCTATTTCGCGCCGCTTTACAAATCTGCACAGCATGAGAGCGCTGGACCGGGGGGAACGATCACGGTAGCATCATGGTACGTGCACAGGAATGACCACGGGTGGGTCGATCGAGTAACTTTCGCTGGACGGGGCGGATCGCGGGACAAGGGGAAGACGAGCACCGCACAATCGCGGATAGTGGTACTGGCGCGAAAGATGCTCTCACAAGGGAGCTATTATTAGTTGCTCTGGCCATTCCGGTTAAAGTGTACTTTCCCAAAACCGTTTTTACGTAGAATCCAAGTGCGCTTTTCGAAGTTGCCTAAAACCACTCTGTTAAAAGTTATAGGCGTTTTTCGCCAGAGTTCCGCACCTCTTGTACGTTCCAAAACGCGCTTCAGCCTTTGGAAAATCTGGAATCGGGCCTCATAATAGGTGATTCCAAAACAACCCCTTGTTCGAAGTTCAAGTGAGAGCATATTTTTCGGTTTTTGCACAGAGTGACAGCGTTTTCCACTTTCACGGAATTTGCGCTGAGCTTTTATTATTATCATGAAGAGGGCTCTGAATGCGTTTATAACAGTGCTCCGGATTTCACCTGAAATCCTCCCAGGTCGGTTATTTGGGGCGAATCTGGGGTTTACTTGTTTACGATTGTCTACGACTCCGAGGTCTACTACTTGCTTCGTTCAAAGGTTCGCAGCATGTAAAAACTTCAAGGGCAGATCGCGACTTCTGAGATTTGCGGATTTCTACAATAGATGTGGGCTCATATTGTTTTTTCGAAGGGTGCTTTGGAGTGTTTAACTCGAACCTAAGGTCCAGTTGACGATTTCTGACAGATTGCGGTAGATTACGGCGGGTATACGGCAATTTAGTCAGACTTTCGCGGAACGGAGGCGATTCGACTCAGCATTTGTTCCTGGGGGTGACTCGGGGAGCTGAATACGACTTTGATAATCATTTATGGGTTTTCGAATTATTAAGGTGAATTTTCCCTCCTCAATAGCATTGTACATATCGCAAACTATAGTATACCTAAGAATTTTGACAAACGGACCCCATAATCGTGTTCAGCACCTTAGACCACCTCTACATACAAGTGTTGAGCAAAATGCGGAACTTTTTATCAGAGCACCTCAAAAAATTCCATGAATCCTCTTTTCGAAAGCTTTTTTAAAATTCGGAGTTTTTCGAAAGCTTGCCTGGTCGCCAAGCTTTCGAAAACGCGTATAACTTTTTTCAGAATGCTTTTAGGCAGCTGCAAGGAGCGCACTCGGATTCTACGTTCAAAATAGTTGTAGAAAAGTATATTTCATATGGAATGACCACGCAGACTAAAAGTGGTTCCCTTGTCAGAGTAGGACTGTTGGAACCAACACTTATTTTTTAATGTCCGTTAGTAAATTTCAAAGACAAAATTCCGATTCTTACGAAAACCGAACAAATTTCATTATTGGGGAGGAATGCAACTCAGGGGGATCACAGCGTAAGTGAGCAAACGAAAATCTCCCTTGGAGACTAGAACCGTGGAAATAGGCAGGTGTGAGTTTAACATTAATAATTCACGACATATAGTCGTCTATTTCGAGATCTTCTAAACTCATGGAGGAGTCTCCGCCATCATGGTCCGCAAATACGTCTTCGAAAACTGGTGGCTCAGTTTCGGTTAACTACATGAAGTAATTTACCTGACGGTGATTTCTTTCGACTATTAGGGTCTATCGAATAATCGAGTTTTCGACCAAGCCGATTTTTCAAAATTTCGAATAATCGAGTTTTCGACTAATTCGATTTTTCAAAATTTCGAATAATCGAGTAGTCGAATGACTCGATGTCGACTGTTTCAGTCGATACCAAGACTCGATGACTCGACTCGACATAAGTATAGTGCAAACCCGCGCTGTATACGGAACGCGTGAGGGTTAGGTGGTCGGTCGATTGATGGTCGCTAAGGGGCAAAGCAAAGTCTTGATATTGCCGAGATGAACCATAAGGAAGGGAGGCCTGGGGGACTGAAGCCTCTTAGGCAAATTTTGTAGGAAACAGGCCTTACGGCTTGTTTCCTAACAACTTTAGCGCTTCGTCATTGAAGCATCACGAAAAACCGACGGCCTACAATAGCGCTCACCGCCAAAATTTGGTAGAGGTCGGCGTCCGAGAAGGCTCTGTGGCCGGTGAGCGCCCGTCCTCGAGGCCAGACGTCGCTGTGGGAGCGTCCGAGCTCCGCATCGGCGGCGTCCGAGTACCACCGACTATCTGAGTAGTGATGGTATCATTGCTTCCTCGCTTGCGTGCGTGCCACGGGTGTTTGACGCGGCGATCTCTCGACTGGGGATCGATCATACAGACGTGACGGCTTTTTTTCTAAAAAAAACAGAACTCTTAAAAATTGATAGTCGTGGATTCCGTTCACCGCTAACTCCATGAACTATGATAATAAATATATATTTTTTAAACATTTTTTCTTAAAAATGATAAAGTACTAGAACACGATGGAGAAGAAGAAATGCATTTTCATCTTATCATGATCTCCCCCTCCCATCACGATATGCTGCTCAAAGAACAAAAAAGCTGCATATAAATTTTCAAAAATAGAGGACGCGCAAGTGAAACCATCATTTTGCAATTGCACACAACATTTCATTCGACGCCAAGCAAATTCTCCAGCCTTGTTTTGACTGCATCGCTGCTGCTTTTCAGCGCAGCGATTTTCTACCCGCTGGTGCAGCGATCTGGCAGCGGCAGCGATTCTGTTCATAGTGCATAGGCCCACAGATGATAGAAGAAATTCAATCAATCAGTGGAATTAATGGCTAGTATTCATCAATAACGCGTTTCGACTCGAAAACAATGATCTTGTCATGTGAAAGGGTCAACGTTCATTAGACGAAACGTCGTGTCATTCGCTGGCAATCGCTCCATCGCTGCCACTTTGGCCGCGATGGAGCGATGGTCCGCGACCATTGAGAATCGCTCTTCAAGCAGCGATGTAGTAAAACATAGAATTTCGTCGCCGCGACCCAGAGATGTAGGAAATATGCCACGAAGCGATCACATTTGGAGCGGCTTCCAGTTACGCGCGATGAAAAAAGAACAGTTGTCCCTTGCATGGCCGCAGCGACCACCTGCAGTCAAAACTAGGCTTTCGGCGCGGGGAGTCTCCCGGCCGGGAGAGTGAGGGGGTCCTCCACTGTGCATCGCAGGGCTTCCCACGTTTTCCCCGCCGGGAAACTCCCCAAGTGGGGAACGGGGCTCCCACCCTCTCCCGCTGGGGGCGATATGCATACGGCCCCTGAGTGAAACCTATTGGGTTTGTTAAAGGCAGTGTTCACTCTAAATTTCACTTCCAATATCTCCACGGTTCACGAAAAGTCTGGTGCCCTATATAGCAAGGCGTGCTCAAAAAGGACACGAAAGACGCGTTTTTGAGCAAAAATAGGCCCTCTCATGTTTACGTTGATTTTTGAGCGTGAAGGAATTGACCGCTAGAAGGATGAAACCTATCAGTGCAATGAAGCCATCAGCTCACTTTTCAGCACTTCCTTGACTTGATCATTCCTGTAATTTGAGTCATTTGTTAATTTCGGGGGCGGATCTGGAGCACGGGGCGTGTCTGGGACACCAGAACACTCGTTTGCAGCCGTTATTTTGCCGCTCCTGGCTCGTTTTCTACCGTTCTTTTGACACTGGGAGCCTAGGATCCTTCTCGCCTATCATTTCACAGTGGAAGGTTAGCGAGGATGATCCTCGTAAACGCTGCCTTTCACGGCGCACTGGAGGGGGGGTGCGACTTTTTCTGCCGTTTCTCACTTATTTGAGTTAACTGAGATCCCGTGTTCAAAAGGATTGCTAGAGGCCGTACCCCGAGAAAAAGATCAAAATTTTCCCCTGATGTTAGACTGTTTTTTGCTGTGTCTCTCGAATGTGGAAAACTCCCTAAATGCCTCAGGGAAATCCAGAAAAGGTAGTTTTCATACTTGTGGTATACGGTGGTTGAAGCGTGACCAAGATTGTTAAAATCTCTGCATTTGGCTGACATTTCGGCGATTTTAGCCTTCTTCGGAGCCTGGAAAAACCGAATTAAGATCCAACAAACTACCCTCCTAAACCTCATTTCATTCTACAGAGAAGAATTCACACGGAAGTGAACCAAAAGAACGGAAGTCACAGATTATACCAGATCTGTCACTGGTATAATCTGTGACTTCCTTTCTTTTGGTTCACTTCCGTGTGAATCCTTGGTAGAATGGAATGGGGTTTGGGAGGGTAGTTTCTTGGACCTTAATTCGGTTTTTCCAGGCTGCGAAGAAGGCAAAAATCGCCGAAATGCCAGCGAAATAGAGGTTTTACCAGTCTTGGTCTCGCTTCAACCACCGAATCCCACAAGTGTCAATCAACATGCCAAGATTTATGGAGAGTCGCACGTGGACAATTCTACGTAGTTTTCATAGCTCCGCATGAAGAAAATGTGCACACAAAAGGCAATTTTGAAGTTACTCAGGGAAACTGCTACGAATTTAACATCGGCATGGATCGTAAAGAGACTTCTCGTTCACTGTCAAAAGTTGGCCCGAACTCGGTGCACCTATGTCATAGCACATGGCACCCAGCTTGCGCCAAACTTCAACAGTGAACGCGAAGTCTCTTCCCGATACACGCCGACGTTAACTCGAAACTGTCTCTTGGAGGTTGTTTTGGATGCTGATTAAAAATCTTAGGTCCATTCGCTGATTTTCGGGAGATTAGGGCTACCTCGCTCTAAAGCTTTCCATCAGAGGTAAATGATTACCCATTATCCAGAACAGTTTCAACGTGGCCTCCCACTGAACTGTCATGTGAACCCCCCCCCCCGTCTCCCTATAATTAGAGTGCATCTAACAACTATGGCCAAGAGACTGCGATAAAGTACTTCAATCCGCCACTTTTATCACACCATATTTCACCAAACAACGCATTAAATGTGTTCATTAGTCTTCTTTCTTAGACTCAGAAGCCATCTCTAATTACGGGCAAACCATATAATTATCTTATCTGAACGAAGCGCTAGTGACCGTCATGTTAACTAATTGAAAGTTTCATAATCAAATCGAATTCTCTAGTCGAAAAAAATTGAGAAGCACTGTAAATGGAAGAAACGACGCGGAATCCAACGAGCATTGATACAAGAGCACGATTAAATGTTAGAACTATTTCATGTTTACATTGCATAACTCATTTTCAGTCCAATAAAAGACAGAAATGAAGAAGGAAAACATATCATAACACAAGAATGTGAATAACGAAATCGGTATGTTTAAACGATGAACACTGTCTCAAGGAATCACAGCCCGTATGCGTTTGCAAATTGTTCAAAACTGCCCTTCTCGACTGGTGGACCATTATTTGCCTGCTGAAAATTATGTTAAATAATGAAACCCGAAACCAACGCTTGGTGAGAGGAAAAAAAAATTCACGATTTCTCCTACACTGTTGCAATAACGTCGATGATCCTTCGATACTGATATAGTTGTTAAGACACACCTGTGGTGATTGCTGGTACTGCAGGTTGTACGCCAGAGGATGGATTTTGAACCCGTAGAGCCTGGAAATAATGTAACGCTGCAAACAGGAAACTCTTCCTACACCCCTCTATAAGCACATTGTATTCCCCAACTGGGATAATTACGTTCAAATTTCTAATATTTTTCCACAGGGTCAGAAACAGCACAAACTGGGTCATAGAAACAAGAAAAACGAGCGGATCTACGAGGAACGTCCCTGTGCAGTCGTGGCAATTCAACGGACTCAGGGAGTCAGGGGTCCGATTCGGCCACGATAGGCTTTCTAATCGGGTACCTAGTCGAGTTGAAAGGAACTTTCGCAGCAGCACGTGCTGCTCCGAACAGCACATGGCCTGTTCGATAGCACTACGTGGCGCAGCGAGGCAAAACTTTTGACGCACCCTATTTCCCACGCTGCAGCACGTAGTCTGTTCCATAGGACTACGAGGCGCTGGGGGGGGGCTCCCACCCCCTCCACAAGGATATGGTCCCAGTCACGGCCCGCAGCAGGGGGTCACCCCCACAGCAGTCCGCGACAGGAACATCACCCTCGCCACAATCGACAGCGAGGGAGCACCCCCCCGCTCGGGACCGTGGGGGAGACCCTTCAGCAGTCAAAAATCGTCCAGAAAGTGACTTGTTCACCTTCAAGAGCGGCCCTGAAAAGCCGAATGCGCTCTCTATGGGATCGGGCCCCTTATTCACGTGCTGTGCGGCTTATATGCGCCGGGTCAGTTCTAAAGCGATCGATCAACGAGTTCAATCCTGGGCATTGTGGCTCGTTCGACGTCCAGACTATTGTACATCGCAGTCGAATCGAAAGCGGGTCGCAGCCGAGTTAAACGACTATGCGTTGCGGCACGTGCTTCTCATTTCGACGACGATTAGGCCACGTGGCCCACGGATAGTACGTAGCCGTATCGTCGTCCAACAGCTTTGTAGTCGAATCGTAAGCCTGGCGGGATAGGACCCCCACTCTATGAGAAAGAGATCCTACCAGCAAAGTTAAAACATCCTGCCATTTCCGCAAACTACATAATTAAAGAAAAAACCTTTTCTACAGGCAAAGAAAAATACCATATGGCATTTTTCAAACGGCGCTTTCGACTGAATATTCGTTTTCAGAATCCTGGAATCAGGCGAACAGTGCCCCTGATGACCAAATTTCGACAACTACTTCATCCCAACTTTTCAAAGGAACTGCTCTACATCGACCTTTTTTCCTGAAATTTCTTAACGTGGAACGTGGTAAGCCTTCCGTGAGTTCTAGACATGGTTTTGGTAAATAGACATAATTTGGTTGGATTTCCAGATTGGCCGGTAGCAGTTTATGATTCGATTTGTTGGGAAGTCGATACATCTGTGTGCAGCCCTCCGTTGAACTCTTCGAGAGAGCCCGGCTCAGCCTTATTCAAGACAGGTTAGTCTTAGACTCTCACTTCTTTCGTATCGTAAGCGTATCGAAAATAGGGTACGGCACGAGATGTGGACGAGGCCCGCTCTACTCAGACCCCTCCCTTCATTAGCAAAATTTTGATGATTTTCCCAGACCACCCCCCCCCCAGAAGCGCTTATTGGCAAAATTTTTGAAGGTTTTCTCAGACCCGCTAGGAGCGTTATTTTGTCACTTTTTCAAATGTAAAGTTCAAAGAAGAGTAGTATAATCGAATTCTTCGTAAAGAACTGAATGTAAATAGTGTGTACCCCATCCAGAATGGTCCACTTGGTGCCCCGAAGGAGCTCAGACCTCCCTCCACCCCAATGCAACTCAGATCCCCTGTGGATATCCACACCTCACGCCGTACCCTGATTGAAAAAAAAGGTTGCAGGCGCTCGCAAAATCTTGTATGCCGATCCCAGTCTTGGTTTTTGGAGTGTTGTACGCTGCAAAGAAGTACTCATGCAGGAGACACCTAATCATTGTTATAATGATTATGATGATGATAAGATGACAATAAATCTGTTGTGACATCGTGAAATCGCAGTCGTTAGCGAGAAACCCTGCAGTCGGGAGTTCGAGGGAAGACCCGCAGTAGGGTGGTCGAGGGAAGACCTGAATTCGGGAGGTTGAGGGAAGAACTGCGGGTGGGAGAACAAGAGGACTCTTACTGTGGGAACTTCCCCTACTACTCTGCTGTCGAGATGTCCCCTTCGCCTCCCCCCGATTAGGGAGAAGTTCCCCAGTTATTTCGAGGGAGGTACTTCTGTCGTTCTTGGGTACTTCCCCACCGACGTGAGAGTACTTGACCAGTCCTTCCGTGTTATCGATAATAAGCTCAACAAAAACCGCGATCAAACCCCCTTATCAGCTGACACAACTGAAAACACTCTCACTGAAAGAATTACACCTACTTCACCTTCTTTACAATCAAGTAGAAGCCTTTACAAGACGAACAGTTAAAACTCGCCCTTGTACCGTATTTTCCAATCTATCCAGCGCAGGAAATGGGATTCAAACAAGTTAGGGGTACTTAGATATGTGAAATACAACGAGGAGATGTAAAACTTTGTCACACCTGGGTATGAATTGAGTAGCAGGTTTACGTGGGCGAAGTTCTGGATGGACAAAGAACAGCATGTGAGGGAATCCAGTACCGAAATAACTGCCATCCGTGTGCAAATGCCGCGATGAACGAGGGATAAATCTGAAATTCACTGAAATTGGGATGCCAGAGGTACGGTTTAGCCACGAAAAGAGGTCCTTTGCTTCACCAGCTATGGGTTGAAGAAAATTCATAGACATCTCAAACAGAAACAATACATTTCGCTATTTCAGGTTCAAGCAGAGTTGTGTCGCGACAAAACAACGGGTGGTGGGGAGCATACTATGCTGATCTTGGCCCTAAAACCAAAACAATTTGGTCCAAAAAAAAATCGTGGAGAAATTCATTGAAATTCTCAAAATTTTTGGGTATCGATTGAGGATCGCAGCTCCGCCTATTTCCGACATAACGGCCGCTTCACATCACTGTCTTTCTTTTTGAGAGCAACAGAAACATACAACAAATCCAACATTCAGAGTACTCACACATCACAGCAGCGCGGGCAATATAATTTCACCATTGCTTCTCCGGGAACATCAGAAAGGCCTGAAAACAAATATCAAAGCCTCTCTGCAATTTAAATCCATTAAAGGCAGTGTTCACGATAAATCTCGTTTTTGAGTTTTCAGTGTGAAACACTACGCTGGCAGATTCTGGAGGGGATAGGATCGAAGAAAGCATCGAAAACGGGCCAAAATCGATGAAAACGACGGCGATGTGAAGATTTCGCTATCCCAGTACGCCTGCCCTTATCCCGCTCCGACCCCTTCGGATTAGCTTGTGGCACCGCGAACGTTTCAATGGCAAATTGCAAAGAGACTCCGCCACGTCCAGCCTGATCGATTCGCGCAAATTTCGCCATTAGCGCACGCTTGCGGAAACTGGCAGGGCGCGTAAGCTCTTCCACGACCTGGTCCTGTACGTACTTTAGAAACCGCTATTTTAGCTTATTCTGCGCGCTTTTCTTCACAATTCAATAGCTCAAGACCGAACAACCCTATTGTTGAGTCGAACTCGGATATGATATTCCCCGTGAACACTGCTTTTAACGCATAAATGGCACAGCTTTCCTATAGTTCATCAGCTCACTCATCGAGTGTGGCCAATTTGGGAGGACGGTCTGAGGATAGAGAAAACGTCTATAAACATGCATACAACTCAACACCAGAAGGTTGCGGGTCTAGCGCTCGCACTAAAACTGTGGTTGTGTCCAACGTTTAAAGTGCCACATCCACAAGCCGCCCAATAAGTGGCGTATTACCTACGTCTGATGAAAGAGACCACTCAAATAGGCATAAATTATGAATAAATTTAAAAAAAAAAAGAACGAACCAATAGGGAGCATTGCCTGATTCTCACAATACACACGCGGACACACTCCAAAATCGTGATCACGCCATTTCTCCACCATCTGAAAGACAAAGATATATTCATTTTTGATCCAAAATTTTTGTGATCCCCTCCCCCCCATATTTCAATTTCGGGCCAAAAAACTGCGACGCCTTCTCACCCCTCCGTTGAGAATTTCCACAATCCCGCTTGACCTTGATGCACATTGATCTCTGATCAACCTCAATAGTAAGTAGGTGTGCAACTTTTGGTGGACTACATTATGAAACCCTTCCTCCGCAAACACAGACATGAAGACGCTTTTTTAAAGATTTTCGGTACATCGGCAAATAAGAGTACGGAACGGAGTCATTTCCTACCTCGAGCCATCGGCAAAAGGTCTATCCCTCCCAAAAACAATGTTAATTTGCTGAAGGAGAGAAAAACCACGCCCCCCACTCCTGTCCTCCCCTGTACCAGATTTTCTCCATTATCCATGCGAAACGAATCGCATCGCTACGCATCATTTCATTTTCTGCCAACAATCACATCGAATGGTCCCGGATTGAGAAATAGTATGCAAGAGCCAAAATCTGAAATTCAAACATCTGAAATCGCTACCTGTCCGATTCCTCTGTTCGTCAATATGTATCTGGCGTGTATTAACCCGTATAGCATTTCCGCCGCTTGTTCGACTAGATCAGTATTCGTCGGATTGTCATCCATGTCATCTTCTGAAAGGAAATAAAACTTGTAATTTGTGAAAATTTTTATCAACCGCTAGTAACTGAAAAACTTTCAAAAATCTAATTTTGAAAAAAAAAACTGAAGATATAGCCCAAAACAAACAGAAGTAAATCACCCTTACCAGGCTCCAAATCCAAAATCATATCAAGCGCCTGACGATACTTGGGCACCTGCTCATTGAGTCCTGTGAGGTTGAAACGATCTTGTATATACTCCTCATCAACCTGTTAAAACAACTTTATTTTCTATGAAAACTGTAAACGACAGTAAGACCTAACACAATGAAATCATTTTTCAAATCAACTCCTTTGAGACTCTTTATGTCGCATTATTCTAATGCGTGCCATGCGACTCAAAACATACAATAGATTCAGATTTCGCCTTCTCAACTACCTCTGTCTACGGAGATCCCGGAGGTTTAGTGAATGGGAATTTTCCCACCTAATTTTTACCGAAGCGTTGTATAACCGTTTTTGAACCTATGACACTGCATTTCTACCAGATCAATCATACAACCATAACAAACAAGGGAAGTACCAAAAGCATAGGTCGTACCTGTGGAAATGAATTGTATTGTCAGTATCTCTTAAGCATCTATAGTAGAACTTTAAAGTACCCGCCACGAGCAGCTGGTTCCGAAAAGTTATGAGCGTTTCTAAAGTTTCGCGAAAAGGTAAGGGTACATATCGGAATTTTTTTGGGATGCTTTTAAAAAATCTGATTTTGCTCAAAACTTGTATGAAGGGGTAATCTAGGGCACTGAAAACGAATCTGGGATGTTTGTCAAAATTCTGCGGTTTATTGTAGGGTAAGGTAGGTAATACGCCACTTATGGGGCAAAACATACCTTAGTAGCTCGAAAATCAGAAAATGGATATCAAATTCGTATTCAGCACCCCGAATGACCCCCGCATACAAATTTCGAGTCAAATCATAGACTTCCACCAAACTAGCGTATACCCACCGTAATCTCTAGAAAACCGGCAAGCGGACCTCAGATTCGTGTTAAGCGCATCGGACTACCCTCAGCGAAGAATTTTGGGACACATCTATCGAAGAAATCCGGAAATCTCGAAAGTGGAATTTTGCCCTCAAAATTATCCGACTGAAGCAAATTTAGTCGGAAACCGGAAACTTTGGAAAATCGACAGACAAGTCCCAGATTCGTCATCAGCGCCCCAAATCACCCATCTGGGAGGATTTAAAGGCAGTGTTCACGATAAGAATCGTTTTTCTGCTTTTCCGCCTATCTTGAAGACGGTCCCATGCTGATTCCAACGATGTTTTTGGAGTCGTACAAGACCTTCTAGGAACGGAGTTATTGTCCCTCAAAAATTGAGCTAGGGAAGCATGGTGGACGAGTTGTCCGAGCCTTGTAACTTCCGTCTTTTGCAGCCGATGTATGCGAGCTGACCTGAGGAAAGAGAGAAGTTGAGTATGAAGGGAAGAACGGAGCTATTGATCGGAAACCATCGCTCATCTCACAATCTCGAGCGTTCATTTGTTCACGACGGTGGGCGTGGAACGTGCATCTGGGGTGTGACGAGCTGACGGTTGTCCAACTTTGTGGCCGTAGGGGACCGTTCCGAGCTCATTTTTCTTAGTTTTTTCAACGTTAGGGTTGTGCTAGGCCCCGCAGCTGCCGACCTCCACCAAAAAAACAGACATGGTTTTTATCGTGCACACTGCGTTCAAGTCAAATCGGGAACATTTTCACGATACGCTTCCACAGCCCTCTCATTGATATTAACTCAGTTTCTCTGTTTTTGCCTCATACGAGTGCCATGAAGACTTCTTTTCCATTTCAGCAAACATATCACTTTTCAGATCCATCTCAGGCAAAACGGAAGCAGAAGCTTGACAGACACCCATGGAAAAGACAGGAATAGTGCCAGGCTTTCTTACGCGACCTAGCCCAGGGAAATGAACGATAAGTGAACCTGACAGCTCCACTTAAAAACATTGTTCGGGTTAGTTTTCCGGACCTTGGTAGGGACAAAACAGGATGGTCCACATATCTCGGCACCACACGATTTCAAAGAATTGGGCAACTTAACACTTCGCTTCAACAAAATAATGTTTTAATCCTTGAGGAACGCATACTCTTTATGTGTGTTTCAGTTACCCTAAGGAATGGCTTAGTGCCGAAACGTTTTCATTAAAAATTTCAACTAATTTTCCTACTTATACTCAGAATTCGTCGAACTATCAAACTCAGGGAGCCTACAATGTTTGCAAATCGCAAAACGTATGCCACTTGCTTTATATAATAACATTTTTGTATGAAAAATCTAACCATAACTGGAAGATTTTTTTTACTTTTTGACATGAATGATGGCAACATATTGCGTTGCACATTGTTTGTCAGGCGAATTCAAATTTTGGAGAGAAAATGTATTTCAAGGACTAGAAAGCTAGATAATAGGAACTCTACCAGGTTATAAGCCTAAAAAATATGAAAACAGTCCATCAATCACACAACGGTAGTTCAAGGCAAACTCCCCTCCCCCCCAACACATGCTTTTTTTTCAAACTAAAGTGATTTTGCGTAAAATGAAGATCAGATCTCATAAGACAACACGAAATTACCTCACAGAAAAACTCGTTCCCTCTCAAACCACAGAACCACGTGATCCATGACACCTAAAAGAGACATCTAGCACGACCTGACAACTTGATGCACATAAACCCATAACGCCATTATACCTCAGAAGCTACAAAAAGCGCCAATATATATCAACCAATTGATGATCTCGCCGAACGCTATGAGCTTTGGCTACAGCACAGGGTCAAGCGGTGCGCTGCGTAATTTTTAAAATGGGAGCGACCCCCATTAAAATTGTTTTTCCAAAATCCTATTTTTTGCGACCCCGATGCGCGATTTCTGTGCAGTTTATATCTGATTACTAAGACTGAAAGACGCCGTAAATTCGTTCTGTAGTCGGGCTCAAGCGTCTAAAACCTAAGCAATTGTACCATTCCCTTCTGTGACAAAAGATATCGAGAATCTTCACCGAATTTTCATTTTTGGGCCAAATTTTTTAGGACCCCCAAGACCGTTGCGAAATTTCGCAACCCAGCTTGACCCTAAAAGTTGGTAAGGATCTCGGAAACTTCCGAAACTAATGGGAGTGGATAGTAGCTCCGCCAGGGTTGAGCAGGCCGTTGCGCCAACTTTCGACGGAGCTACGCCCACCCCCTGTTGAACATAATCTTTGAGAAATGTTTACGATCCTCCCCCCCCCCTTAAAATTAGACACTAATTTGTATTTAGTACCCAGGACAACTATTTTAGCCTCATTTTAGCTTACCAAGTGGTTTGGAAAGAACTCACTTTTAATCCAAACATTTTACGAACCCCCCCAATTTTCATTTTCTGCACATTT
The DNA here is from genome assembly GCA_029168955.1 of Aplectana chamaeleonis. Taxonomy (NCBI): domain Eukaryota; kingdom Metazoa; phylum Nematoda; class Chromadorea; order Rhabditida; family Cosmocercidae; genus Aplectana; species Aplectana chamaeleonis. The sequence goes on from JAPDOI010000892.1 coordinate 122,210, forward strand.
TTTCCCAAAAATTTCACGACCCCCCGTTGTTCCAGTATCCCTGCTCAACCCTGAGCTCGGCTGACGTCCCAAACCATGGCCCGCTTGACTCCCCGGGTGGAATTCACGAAACGATTATCACCTTTAAGCCATGGATCGTGCCCGATCGATTTGCACACGCTGTGCACAATCATGGCTACGCTAGCCATGGTTAAAATATGGTCAGCGTTTCGTGAACTCCACCCCCCGGGAGGGGGGTTCGTTGAATTAGGTACCATTCCCGAACTGTTTTGCTATTTCATGAAACGTTAAGGTACGTTACCTACCTACAATGTCATGCAGCTACTTTCCCCCACTGCTATCATTTGAAATTGGATGTCGTTTCTGTCAATTTCAAAGAATGGTAAAAATACACGCAGTTGGGCCTTGAGAATAGGAACAGGTGGATGGCGCGATTAATGTCGGTGGTCATCGCTTAGCTGCTTATGGCTTTCTTCCGAAATGTAATGATCATCCGAAAAAAAAATACTGCAGTTTGGCCCAGCTGCGACTAGTGAACAGTTCAAACAAAATGTAAAAAAAAAAACGAACTTCTTCGGAGCTGCTCATGGTTTCCGAAACTGATGCGTGTGACGGTGCACTTTGTTCAGTAGCGGAAGCAGAAGCAGATCCAGCCTGAAACGCACACGATGGAATACTTGCACTCACAAAGGTATAGCATATTTGAAAAAGATTAATAACGAGATACTGAAGGTACGCATGCCCAAATTCTCCACCGATCCTCCATCATAGAGAAAAAATTGACAAATTATGATGACAAAGACAGAAAAGAACCTCTTGCCAATAGTGAGAACATACAAATTGTAAAAGCGCGACTATAAGAACAACTGCACAGCTTAAAAACCGCGACAGCTGTTTCGCTCTAGGAAGCCACTGACCCATAAGCGAAGTGAAAAGAACGCCTGCTATAAAATGAAATGGAAAATGTATCAGATCTATCTAATGACGGATTTTTGAAAGTTTAGCTTCCTATTAAAAGTGATGACTTGGCAATCTCAAATTTACGAAAATTTAGTCAGAGAAAAGAACTCGAAAGAAATATATATCTCGAAATATTTCAGAAAATGACATGGCGTAGAGTAACTTCAAGAAATGAAAAAAATGGGATACGTGGTGATGTAACTAAAGATACGAGTTGGTGGTCAAGCATCAGGCTCCGACGAGACGTTGTGAACGTTCTCGACGGGGCTAGGACTGTCCATGAGTAACCGAAATTTCGACAAATATCCGAAATTGCTAAGATTTGCTTAGGTGGAATTTTCATCTAAAATTTGTGATACCCCACCCTTGAATTTACTAATTATTCGCTAGGGAAACTTTTTTAAAACTCTGATACGGCAAACCGCGTGGTTCAGGCTAGAAACACGCAATGCTCCAGTCTATAACTTTGTTTCGGAGTGAAATTTGTTCCAGTTCATCGCGTGCGTCTGCGAGCATATGCCGCGTCTCCTTCTCCCAACCTTTTCTCCCTCTCTTTACTTTCGCTCCAAACAAGCGCATAGAGCAACGGACTAAATTAGGATCCGAACCAGGAGATGCCATGTGCGATTCTTGCTCTGATAAGAAACTTTAAAGGGCTAACGCTGATGGCTAATAGGGGAATGAGTTGGGGAGGGTTGTTAAAAATTTCGTCTAAAATTAGAAATTCGAACCGAAAGCAAAAAAAATGTTGCGGTTTTAAATTATGGAATTTGATCAAATCCGATATGATTATATCTAAAGTGCTGGAAAGCTTCAGGTATTCGCTGAGGGTAAACGCTCTTAGAGAGGCAGAAATCCTACGCCCTCCGAAACGCCAGGGGATTGTCTCCGTAATACGTTGACAACTCTTATATTTAGATTTTTTTAAAAATCATAATCACTAACTTATCTAGGGATTAGCAAGTTTAATACAAGGAAAAATTATCGACCCACGCGACAGTCTTGAAAAAAAAGATCGCCGTCAATGTGTTAGCCAAGAGTGGGAGAAGCTACAGTGAAGTCGGGGAAACGATGTATACGACCCCTCACGGGCATACCATACTTCCCCGACACTAAGTTGCTGCTTCTGAACACAGCGAGCGCCTGTCGCAGAACTCGTCGTTTGAACCTGCCGCTGTCCCAGTGCGCTGCATAGCGACGAGCGACAGTAAAAGCAACAAACTGCAGCACATTTGCAGTATAGAGCGTTCAAAGTGGCGTGGCTGCGAACTCGCGCGCCGCTCCACATATCGAGAAGTCAACGTGGTCTTGAGATGTCGCATAATTGGTGGCACGCGAGCGATAAAAATGATCGAAGCCATCGATCGCCACCACCAGTTCGCGGCGGCGTTCGCTCAGCGTTCGCTCAAGGAAGGCGGACACGGCTTGCTGCGTTGCGTTCGGTGAGCGTCGCGTGCGACGAGATCGGCGGAGACACGAAATCCCCGCTTTTACGTGAAATCGGATAAATTGACATGTCCTAGAACATTATTAACTTTCCTGCGCTTATCGCTTGCCACAAACGATAACCATTCACTCGTATGAAGCGCCTAAGACTCTTATAAACGGCGCTGGGCATTCAGTGGTCGCCGCGCTCACTGGGACGCTACGCATACGCACGCCGGTGAGCAATGTCGTGGAGCCGCTCACTCAGCTCGCCCACTTCGAAAGCTCCAAAATTGCGTCCATCGTGCGGCACGATTCTGGCTCCGTAGTGCTCCCCATGGTTCCTAGTTAAACACACCGCGAGAGCGAGTTTCGCTGCGACTCCACTCCGGAAGCTCCTTGTGTCCGCTCTTCGCGGCACATCACTACGACGGACATGCGGGAACTGTTCCTACAACGGAAAAAGCGGCTGCTTCGATGAAGGTCCCGTCGCGATTTGTGCTAGATGGCGTGCATATCGCTCATGCAGCGACAGGGAATGCCATAGTCCACACTGTTGTGACACTTGAAAAAAAAACGGAGGAAAGATGTATATTTTAACTCACTGAAGAATGCGGTAGTTCTCTCCACCGAGCAGAGGCCGTGGCGACGGTGCTAGTAGATAGACCGCTTACAACTGGGCCTTAAAGAGTTAGGTATATACAGGTATAGTTACTGCCCACCATTGAAGCAAGACGGAAAACATTGCATTATTGTCTTAAATTAACACGCGAAATGAAAATAGTGTTCTTGGATGAAGAAAACGTGTTGAAAAACACAGGAAAAGATTGATAAGACTTTGCCCTTTACCCGGCATTTCACAAATTAGACCAGGTTTGAGTTCAATTTTTTAACCACTGTTTCCCCAACTTTCACCAGATCTTTCAACTTTAATCCACTTCACGGCTTCTACAAAGACGTAACAAACATATAGAGAACTGCTCCGTTTCTTTTAAAAACGCCTTTTTTATTTTTAATTCTTTTTGTGAACACTAATTTCTGAGCCAAAAAGTTGTCAGTCTCAACCAAATCGCTGAAATAGGTAAGTTGATAAAGATACCCCGAAAAAATTCGGAAAGGTTAACTGCGCCTCACCGTCGCACGACAGTACTTCCATCGATTTTAGCACACTTTAGTGCACACAATACGAGCTCAAGGCCGCATTGAGCTGGACTTGAATGGAAAAGCTGAAGAAAAAGCGCCAACCGAGTTAAAAAACAGGTGAAAACACGAATGATTTCAATGAAAAGGTGAGATGATGCACGCGCAATGGTCGCGCGCGGCAGTTATCCGAATTAGCGCAAATATTGCAAAGAGGGCGCGAAACCTATCGGAAGAACTGCCATGAGGCTTGAAGAAAGTGTTCGGAAAAGTGGGGAGAGCGCTATTTTAACTGCACTATTTGTCAGATGGAAGCGGAAGAAATCTCCAAGCTTTAACTGGATATAAAAATGGTCGGAATTTTATGATAACCACATTTATGAAAACATGAGAGGACGAAAATACAAGAGACAATCTGTTCTGCCGAAAAATTGCATAGGAACCTTTCCTAACGGGTAGTCATTCCTATGGTATACTATTATGTTGGTCCTAAAGTTTGGCATCAAATGTTGGTCTCTGTCCAGCTGTGATCCTTCGATAAAGTGTGGCAGATGATTGGAAAGCTCAACTTTTCCTCTGACTGTTTCGTCTGAAAAATTCGATCTGCTTTGAAGTTACATAAAAATGTAGCGGAAGTTCTTAACATCAAAGCTTCAGATGTTCCCTGCAATAAACATTTGAACCTATAAGTAGTGTATTAGAGTACCAACACGGCTCCGCATTTTTCTCAAAATTTCGAAAAATGACATTCATAGTCACAGTTAGGTATTGTGAAAACCGTCTTGTGATTTTTACTCTGCCGAATGTCGATAGGTTTTTTTTTCAACAAAATCCAAAATATAATTGTAAAAATCGAATTTTCGGGAAAGTGGTCGGCAATTATAAAGTAACTATTTGAAGTCAAGACAGAGTCCTCAGAACCTAACTATGAATTTGGGTGCTCTAAAGTCGTTGCATAATAAATATAGTATAGAGAAAGCAATCTTTCAGAATGTTCTCGACAAGCGCGAATTCCGCCTCATTGAACACTTTTTGCAGATCCGTTTCGATATTATATTCTGGTAATTACAGATTCGAATGTTCACTACGCATGAGCAGTTTCGATTGATAGAAAGAAGAGAACGAGGAACATTATAAGATTTTCTGTGCTCAAAATTTCCTCTACGTTTTGGTGTGAAATTCGAAGCAGTTAAAGTTTTTTGACGAGCAGCTATAGATACTATTTAATGAAAGTTTTGAATTTTTGAATAGTGTACCACACAGACGAACAAGAAAAAAATAAGCCGGCCCGCATTTGGAGCTGAACCTTCGAGCCAACCTGTGTAATATCACGGTAAACCATGCACGTTGTGATTCCTGAAATGAATTCCTTTAATTAAACTAAGTTGGTCTGATCAACCAAGCTTGCGGTGTTTCTGGGCGAATCTCGTTTTGTAGTTCATGAGTTTGTAACTTACCATCGTATGCAAAATAGCCACCAAGGTGTAGTACTGCTATCCATTCATGGGCGGCGGACATTGCTCACCCGTCTGCGTCCGCTACGCGTTCGGTGTGTCGTATGCACACGTCGATACGATGTCCCACTTTTAGAGGTAATGAAGCGATAAAACATTCTTGTCTCCTTTTCCTCTCTGGACTCTTTTCTGTATAGTTCTAGCTCTTTTTTTGCCGCGTATCCTTCGCGGTCTTATAGCTGTTAACGGGTCAAGGTGATTTTTATGATTCTTTTAACGGCTTTTTTTATTGCGACCACTGCCTTTAAGGTGTGCCGCGTCCGCTGCTGAGAGGCCCGCAGCAGTATGTTTTGCGGTCACCCCCACTATGAGGTTCCTATAAGAGCTAAAATCCGGTTAACATCTGCAGACAGCCGTTGTAGCAGCAGGCAACAGTATGATAGTGGTGCTGGGATTACCTGGTCCCGGCACGAATATCGTCTCAATGCGTGTAGCTTCAGCGGTTGCTGCCAACTGCCGACTGGAATTGGTTCCAACAAGGACATTATCTAGACTGGGATTGATGAACGCAAACCGTGGGCTACAGTTGGGTTTGCCTCCAGAGGATGTGTGTTATTTTCACAGCAAATTGTAGCCCAAGGTTTACCGATCATGAATCCTAGCCCTGGTGTCAGAAGATCTCCGCTTTGGTCACAAGCGACACTGATGGGGTCGCAAAGTGTGCGCGCTTGAGTGAGCGATGTTTCTTAGCCTCTTCTCATTCTTCCAACAGGTCCTTACTCGTAGTAATACAATTTAACATTTGTTATAACACTAATTTCGCTTCCGTGGTTATTTAGGATACTTGCTAATTCGTGTTCGTTTTTAGACAGCGCTCTCCACAAACGCAATGGCGCTTTCCGCATCGACCGCAAGTGATGCGGGGGAGGCTTTTTCACAACTGTGAACACTCTCATCAGAGAGGCTTCAGGGTATGTTCGTATTCTTAGTAGCTCTTTCTGTCAAATTCTTCCACTTATTCAGGCTGGAGTGTGAGTCCTTCCTACTCCGTTATGGTGACGCCTCTGCAGCATTAGTATGTATTTACCGCAATAGACCAGTACGGTCTGAATCACGAAGCCAATGCTGTTAGAAAATAGGTCAGAATAACCGAATTGACTCATTCGGAGTCGCTGAGCTGTTCATTCACTCGGATAATCTGGACTGCTCACCACATTCCACCAGAAAAATTCCGAGATTCTGCCAATTCATCATCTGATAACCAACTAAAAAGAGGAGTTTAAAAAAGGAGAAGGAGAATATTTTTTCCTGACCCCATCTAGGAAAATGTATTTCTTCATTGACCATTCGGAGAGCTGAACAGCTGGAGTGGGATGCTCACCACCTAGCACATCTGTGGCCTTTCTACATATTCCGTGCAGGGTGAAGAGTCACAAGGCTATCAACCGACGTTGACTTCTAATCGCACTCACCTCGATTCTGAGACATGAGAGGTCGTTTGGTTTTTCATGCCAATTTTCCACAAGCGAAGTCGGCTCTATAAGAAGAGGGATGTGTTGAAAATGTTGAGGTTTTGGCTTATCTCCTACATAGATGAATATGGCTTTATCAACTAAAACGAGTACATGTGAGCTTTCCCGGAGAAGCAGTAATTCTGGGAATTCCCGCAAGCCTGTTTATATGTACTGTGTATACGTAGGCTACTTGCACACAAGGGTTGGTTATGCTCTCACTAATTAAAACAACAATTACGCATGTTCTGGATACAGCCAATTAATCACATGAAGTAAACAACACTATAAATGATGCAGAATTACGTACAATCCGCTCTGCGGAGAATGAAAACAAACATCTCAAACTAGGTTCTATGTGGTTTCTTTATTTGTTCTCTTTTCTGTTGCTCAGATTAGGATTGAGCTCTCGAGACAAGTCTGACGTCTATTCGGAATTTCGTCCCCTATATTTGCTCTTTTCCTCCGAACGCAAGGTTGCTTTGTCTACTTCACCGGCGGTACTGTTGGTGGATTGCCTAACAAGTGAACCACAGACGTCTTTGACGGCGAAGATGACCCAGCAACCCTGCGTTGGAGGGAAAATGCAAATACAGGGGGCGTGAAAATACGGGCGGGGCCAAATTTGCTACTCCTCTAACGGCATTGTTGGTCGTTTTTGACGCTTCAAAATGCGTAGGCATCATGCTGCAAGCCATACGGTATGATTCACATTGTTATCCCAACCACGCTTACGAGCGTGTATGCTGCCTTTAAGTCATGAAGGCGCTCTCTGCGGGAAACAATTTTTGCATTTGCTATCCGTATGTGTCGCTTCTTCACTTTGGCATACCTAGCGAATTCTAAGTGTGCCTTTACATTCTCAAATGAACCACTCTTAGCAGAGCGATTACAGAGTGGCACAATTTTTTTTTGAGTCGCATTTCATGAGCACCACCCTGCCTGGAAACTTAGCAAACAATAAACGATTCGAAAGGCTTTTGATATTTCTTTGGTCTTGGGAGCCAGTAACTCACAAGAAAAGCAGAATTTGCCATTTGTCAGCAGGTTGCAGAACTAACACGACGAAAAAACATCGTGAGGAACTTACCACAGAATACTCGGAATCTAACATCATCAGGGTTCCAAATGTAAACCCACGCAGAACTGCCCATCGGTTGACATCGTAGATGCAGGGTTTCAAGCTCTACGTCTGAAATGCATTGAAGTTGCTTGTAGTCTCAGCTGCTTTCAGGCCGCGAGCACTGAGAACCCTTGAAAAATTGAGACAATGGTGCAGAAGTGCACAAGCGATGCCGTTAGCTTCGTGTGCATCTCAGCAGCTTGCATGCTTCCCGCTTATGAGTGCTATCTGTAGATGTTGTATGAAGAACTGATTTTGACCTCATTAGAGACTCTAGAGGAACATTAATGAATATCTTCGACGGAGGTACATAGCTACAATTCTCTCCTGTTCTGAATTCATAGTTGTCACTCTATGGCATTATTCTGTCATCATAAAAAATTAGCGGAAATGAGTGCAGAGCAGCCTTCGTGGTTAATTGGCCGAGTAACATCTCATTCGATTCTATTCCTGTGTTCATCTCTGCTGTCTGACGTCAGCTTTTTTTCACCTAGAAAATTACACCATTCCTGCTCTCAAACCTTTGGCGGAAACGTTGAGCACTCAATCCTTCCCAGAAACAAGGAGAAGTCCTTGAAGAGGGAAGATGTCTCCTACTTCTCAGTTCATGACAGTACTTTGCAAAGCTTTAGAATGTTGAATGTTTGGACTTTCAGGGCAACTTGGAATACATTGTAGTTAGGAAGGTCCTGCACCAAACTAGGGTCAACAAATTTTCACATTTTCGTCAGTGCATTTTCAATCAATTTTGGTTAACCATTTGGAAGCTCAACTTTTTTTTCTATCTAATATTGATTGACACTACACAAACGAGGTCGACCTGCTTTGAACTTTACATCAAAATATATAGAAGCGCTGGGCACTGAAAATTTTTGTTTGCTTCTGTTTTTTTCTTTCTAATCATCAGGGCTGCCCAAGAACATAGGACGGAGGAGCTCTGTCTTCTTCTTCTTCTTCCTAGCGTCTGTCCACGAGTTCGCGGGGTCCGCTTGTCTGCACGTTGCTCGCCATTTGTTCCTGTCAGTAGTGTCCCTCATAGTGAGCGCTTCAGCCATGTCCGTTTTCACTCGATCAAGCCATCGGCTTTTTGGTCTTCCGCGAGGTCTGGTCCCTGAAACTTCCACCTTGAGAGCGGTTTTAGCTACTGAGTCTTCGTCCTTCCTTTGAACATGGCCAGACCACCTGAGGCGGTATTATTTCTTCTTCGTAGTAATGGGCGCCACTCCAGAGGTGGAACGCACCAGGTCATTCATTAACCTGTCTTTCAAGGTGACTCCCATTGAGCATCCGCATCTCAATCACATGCGGAGATTGCTCAACAGTCTTTGTGGCCGGCCAGCATTCGGTTGCGTAGAGGGCGACTGGCCTCACTACCGCCCTGTAGATTTTAGACTTGAGGCGTATTGGTATCTTCCTGTCACACATTACGCCAGTTGTCGCTCTCCACTTTGTCCAAGCTTCATTGACATTCCCATGGGCATCCAGTAGCACGTCGCCCGCAGATGTGATCCTTGATCCGACGTACTTGAAACTGTTCACCTTATTGAGGTCGGTGCCATTCATGCTGATGGATCCTTCCGCGATTCTCGATCCACACTCCATGTACTCGGTTTCGGCGACATTAAGCCGTAGTCCATAGCACTGCGGGCGATCATTCCATAGTTGTACTACATAGAACGTACAACTCCTCTAGTGACTCGGCAGCTAGCATTACGTCGTCAGCGTACAATATAGTCCATGGATGAGGTTTCTGCAGGTCGTGAGTAATTGCATCCATGTATAGGATGAACAGCAGCGGCGACAAGGCTGATCCTTGGTGGACCCCGACTTAAATCGAAAAGGTGTTACTAGTACCTGCTGACCACCTGACAACACTGCTCGGATTCGCGAGGTCAAGAAACGCGATATGAATGTTAGTTACGACGGATGAACTCTGTGTATGCCAGATATTACCGAGATGGAATCGCGAACATTTTTCGAATCGGGTAAGTTTCGCTTTTTTCTTTAGTTCACAAAAATGACATTGTCTTCATATCTTCATTATCCAGCTTATTTTGGGTACCAAACATCATAAGTAAACATTTTAACGGTGTTTTATCTTATCATAATTATTTCGTCATTTATCAGCCTTATTTTAATTGTCTGATTTTTTGCGTTCTGTCCGGAATTTAACAAGATAATTATATATCTCTAGATTATACAGTGTGCATAGCACTTAACTATGCAGTTGGGTGTCCTTAAGTTGCATTATAATGAAGGTATAATGAAAGTATACAAAAAACCGAATCCAGCGATCGAGTCGTGTGACTGATCTAAGTGCGTTCTATTTTTAGTGCTTAATGTAATTTTTTTCTGGAAATCGTTGTATATTGGTTCGCATAGTTAGTGTTTTCTGCCTTTTTATTCCACGTTTGTCTTATGCACTCGTAATAAACTCATGACTTACATTTATGATAGAATATGCTGTTTTCGTGAAGTTAAAAAAAATGCGAACGTTACAAAAAAATTTTCACCAGCTTGTTCCGGCACTTCAGCGTAGTCTTCACAAGGTTCAAACGTTCTATGAACCTAAACAACCTTAAAGGCATCGTTCGCGATGAAATTCGTTTTTGAGCTTTCAATGTATAATGGAAGCTCTAGTATCCTATACAACAGCCACGTTGAGAGAACCGCGTAAAAGTTACTGAGAACTTCTTTTTCGGACCCCTTTCTCTTCGTTTTCAGACCCAATCCAACCAATCGACGCATGAGAAAGGAACAGTCGATCGCTGTGTTGACCCATGATCTCCCGATCAAATCCCGTTCGTCTTTCTTTCAGCTGATTTTTAGGGGAGAAAATAATGACCGATATGTGCAGAAAAGACTGTCATGACATTATCATATGATATATTCCATCAACTTCCACTCATTTGTACTATATCACTTGCTGATCAATTACTTTCTTCTCTCATTTGGTGGGCGGACGTAACAGATGATCGACCCAAAGGCCAACCCCCGCACCCAGGAAGACGTTTTCAACTGGACAAAACTCCATTCCGGTTATATTTTAATACTGCAAACTTTGTGAGTGGCCTTACTAAGGTCCACTTGAACGATAGAACACAAAAACAAGAATTTGGTTTTCAGCGCGCACGCTGCCTTTAAGAATAGGAGGAAGAGAAAACTATTTTGGGTCCAAAGAAGTTATGCATTCTGATTTGAAAAATTTCAAGAGTTCTCGACCATTGTGGTTACTCATGTGCACTTCGATACGAACAGCCTACATACCTAGCCAACAGGCAATTCTACCTATATTTGTTTCATTCAATGTGTTGTCATCTGATTACTAAATACTTGCCTGATTATCTTATAATGTCTTCTTTCAGCTTTATCAGAGCGGAAACCAGTTCCTGATGACGCACAATTTCGCTCAGAAGGCCAATGTGACAAATACCATTCATTTCGTGAGACTTGGAAATTTCGAAAGGCAGTGTTCACGGTGAAAACAGCATTCTGGTTTTTGATGTTTTCGAGTAGATAAGCCCACTAACAGTAAGTAGACTTCAATAGGGGAAAGTCCTCACAAATCCTCTGTTTCCGAGTGTGTTATATTTCCATTCACCGCGTGCGTCTGCGCGCGTACGCTGCTTCTCCTTCTCCCCACACTTTCTCGCTGTCTCAACCCTCGCTCCGCACAAGCGCGCGAGGGAACAGAGTAAATGTGGCTCGGAACCAGAGGATACGTAATTCTCAAGTACCGGAGAAAAGCTGATTTGCAAAATCTCTGACATATTCAATTATGCCTTTTGGCGTGTTTCGGGAAACTGCAGACACAGCGTCAAACCTAGCGTCCGCAATTTGTTCTGTTCTTCGAAATTCTTGTTAGTGGCTTGGTTTTCTGTTTTTTGTACCGAAAACTATTCAAGAATATGATGGGCCTATGCACATTCTCGGATTTTAGAAGCTTTCGCGATATAGATTATTCAAAAATTAGGCAAAAGTGGGCGGAGTGATTCAATGGGTTGGCTGGTCCACGAGATTTTCACCCAATTCCTGGCCGTTTTTCGTCGTACTTTTCCATCACGAACACTGACTTCAAAACAAATTTGCCTCCGCAACCAGCACGCCATTCATGTGCGTCAAGAGAACTTTAGCGAGAGTAATAGAGTTTGTGTTGTATGTGCTCGGGGCCCAGCTGGCCGCTCACGAAGATCTCGTTGGAGTTACGACACCCCAACCCTGTTGCAGACTTTCATGAATTTTTCAATCCTCTTTGTAGCGCTTGAAAAATCTTAAAATTTTTTGACATAAAAAACTGGGCTGCAGTTGTCATTTTCGAAATTTATTTTCAACTTTCTACCTTCGGGTTCTGTACTTGAGCTCTCGGATGATCCTTTGAAAACGTATCGATTTATGTGTTTCATTCTTTGAGATTTTTATGCGACCTTTTCAATTCGTTATCTTTTTTGTTTAATTTAGCATCCACAAAGAAGATTTCTCACGATATTTTCACGACGCCCCTCGAAAATTTCATTCGTACCCGAAAATTCTTACGACCCCTCCCCTGATCCGTAAACAAGCTATTCAGCCCTCGTGTACCCTGCTTTCATTACAAAATGAGTTGGTAATCTGCTAACTAAGCACGCCAGCTGCGCTAAGCTCTTCGTTGTGCTATATAAAAGAAGAAATCTAAAGTCGGGTGACTTGAAGAATGACAAACGTTTAGTCTGTAAGCATGAAATATTGTTTGAAGAAACATCGGAAATCGCGTAAAGCTACCAATATATCGAATAAGTGAACAGGATGAGACGATTTGCCATGCTTTCCTCTGATTTCGAATACTATGGAATACGCTCACTACGGAGCTCTTTCGTATTACTGCGGCACGGGAATAGAAAATGGCTTTTCTGTGATTAGCGAATGCAGCCGTAGCGATTACAGACCCAATTTTCCGTCTTCAAGGGTCTTACATCAATCGGAAACTCATCTTTTCAAGGAGCCACCAGGAATTCTCTTGTCTTCATAATTTACTTATTTGTTATTCGTTTTCATATTTGCCTTCACTTTTCTACTGAATACTTGCCTGTATTTTCTCTTAAAGAAGAAGGTTCCTATTTAATTTCACTCCTGGCTTAGGAGGAGTACATCGGGAAGAAAGTGCTGCTAATTGAAACTACACTCTCTCTTTGGAGTATACCTCTATAAAAAGTACGCACTTCCAGGAAGGAGCTTTGAAAAATAAAACTATAGCTTTTCTCAGCCTTTCTGGAGTTAACTTACAAGAAAGTAGCTTTCTTCAGGTATGAACCTTCTTCGGAAGTGTACCTCCAATGGGGGGGATCAGAAACCTGCGCGATATGGGTATGTCTGAATGTGCGGGATGTGAACTGCTGGAGGAGCTTACTGATCAATCTTTTGAGAGTTGCGCTCTTATATTCGCTCTAGACGGCTCAGATGTTTTATTCAAAGTTATAGGAATCCTTTTGCAGTAGCTTTGTCCTTGTCCAACAAGCTTGTGTCGGGGGAAGCAAATCCAGCACTGGCGCAGATAACAGAGTTTATCACATAGAGGATATCGACATAATACGGAGTGGCTCCGTAAAGTGTGTCTGAATTTCCGCCCACGCGGCTGGGTTCGTGTCGGTCTGCTGTCGCATCGAGCGTTTCTGAACGAGTTTTCGCTTGGAGGTACATAGCTAGAGGCGGTTGTAACTATCCATTATAAAAAAAGATAAGGATGAAGACCCGGCGTCCTCAATCCCTACTGGGATGCACCGTGCACCCGACTTTGTAATCGTAGAGGCACGAATACGTTTCGGTCCTACACAGTGACTTGCGGGAGAAGGTCGATTTCCGAGGTAGCGCTATCCCATCGACCCATTTTCGAAGACCTGGGCCAGTAGCAATCCCCTCGGGAGGTGGCAGCTACCGGCTGTCACTGCGTGGTGACAGTGTCAATCAGTGATTGGCTATCGATGTGAACACGCCGGCATAGAATTGCACAGGCGGCGCCCAAGTTAATGACCGTTGTAGTCAGCCACCTGGCAGCAGTGAGCGTTCTTTTGCGAGGTGGCTGACTGCAAGAAACGGGTGGTGACTTCGCTCACCGCCGCAAAGGAAAGAGAAAGAACGCGCGATGCGAAGAGAATTTTGGTCGATACCGCGGACATGGGGTCGTGCACGTCCAATGGTGGCGACTTTTTGAGGAAAGTGCGCCCCGAGAGAAGGCAGTGGAGCGCTTGCGAACCGACCAGTCCGCTGTCCACTTATCATCCCATCACAGCAGGGCGGCCATTCTCGCTGTTTAGGGGGCCAAGGAATAATTGCACCTGCCGGCTGGCAGCCATCCAGCTCCGCTGCCAGCTGAAAGGAAAGACAGGCGAAACGTTCGAAGGTTCAATTGATGATTCGAAGATTCCTGGCAGATTGGTGAGAGATTCACTTCGAATTGAACGCAGCTGCCATGAAGGAGCCTCCTTTATAGATTTCACATGCTTTACTACAATTCTGAGCTAAATTTGAATTTCCTAGAAGTTGTTTTGGCCATATTCGACCAATTTTGGCTTTTTTTAATAGTCGCTCACTGCAGGTAAGAACAGATTCGCCAAGATAGCCATCTAAAAGTGATGGCTGCGAAATTGTTTCGTTCTCGAGAAAAAGCATAAAATTTACGTGAACCGCGTGTTCTAGTTACTAAACTCTGTATAATTGTTCATCTGAGTGGGGCTATTGTCTTTCACTTCTCTAGGAACAATTTCACTGCTTTCTATGTGGACTGGGAAGCATGAAACAGACTGAGGAAAAATTAGTCCATAATTAAAAAAAAATCCTCTCTGAACTCTTTGGTTCACCTTGCGAAGGAAAACACAAGGTTGCAATGAAATTGCAACCTTGTGTTATCCAAAAGGAAATTTCAAAGTATTGCGTATCGTGATATCGGTGATAAATGGCCATCTAACAAAATAATCTCAAAATCGCTTTCTAAACCTGAAATTCTGTCGGTTCGATGATTTTCGTGGAAGACTCTAGAATACCATCATTCAATGCTGAAGAATTGTTATACCTGAAAGGTACACATGGGCACGTTCTCGAAACCCATATTTACGACCACTACCTCGATCAAAGTTGCAATGGATACGAAGAACTGTGGAGGGAGTGTATGTAGAAAAACATGAAACGTCCACTCATATGTGTACGTGTGGCCTAGTGGTCTAAGGCGCTGTAATGGGCTTCCATCGCCTAGGCTCGTGCTGTGTTGGTTCAAACGCTCCTACGATTGAGAGTTTTGCATTCAACACTACCCTTCGAGAAAAATCTCGTTCCAGGGTGTCAACCATAGGAGGCATATAGGCGTCACCAACCTCAGGTTGGCTGCCTATTTAAAGTCACCACAATCGGGGATTGCTACTGGCCCTGAAGGCGTCCATTTGTTATGAATGCTCAAAGATCACCTCTGCAATGGAAGAAAAATAGAAAAGTCGAATACAGTAGATAATGGCAGTTGTAGTCAGATGTTTTCACCCGAGTGAAAACTCGTCCGAAAACGCTAGACCCGAATGTCGCTCGACACGCACACCGACCGCTTGGGCGGACATTCGCAATTGGACGCTTGTTACTTTTCAAAGGCTTTGTGCACTGTGGTGGATGTAGATATGTGCACACTTTACGTATGTATGGCCATTCCCTTGAAAGTCACACACATTTCACATCTGTTTAAGATTATGATCTTTCCTACCAAACAAAATATTAAGTGCTAAGCGAATTTAACAGTGTAGAAATGTGTTCTTGAGTGCTAGCTTCGCCCTTTTCCACTTTATAGCGCGAGATTGCACCTCTACGACACCACACTACTTTCGCAAGCATGGGTGGCGTCTCTAGCCGGAATTTATGACCTGATCTGTTTTTAATTCTTTCACTTTTCGCTTTTGAAACACCTTCCGTTTTCTACAGAACATTCAAACGCCTAATGAGGCACTATTCAAGAAAATGTCGAAGATCACGCTGTTAACAACCTGATTTGGTATCCTTTTTTGCAGCAATTTCGCGGGATAACACAAGTTTCTTTTCCAAACTACCATTCCGGAAGGAACTGCTGCTCTCCTTATACCCCCTTTCGCAAGACACTTTGTGTCCTTACGGCTGTTTGACAATGCTCAAAAAGCTATACTGACTCACTGTGTTGTTGCCTCTAAAGACGAGGAGTACACCATGAACAGGTTTGATTAAAATCTGCTTTCGTGTTTTACTTGCTAAGGCAAAAATCGCTAAATTTTTTTTTGCATGAATTGCTGAAGAGAAACTTCATTTAGCGTGTCATGAAGGGATTTGGGGACAGGGGCTCTTTACACACCGAGAGAGGAGTTGTCTCGCACACTGCGGCTCTAATTCCACTCGGGACCCTTTCCTTTGTATTGACTACCGTGACGTACCGAATTGCAAAAACGGAACAACTGCTCTCTCTGTGTGTACAGAGCCCCTATCCCAAGGGAATTGGGGTAATGTGGGAAATGCACAATCAGCCCGAGGCCAAGCACGTGATATGTACGTAATCGTGGCTCAGTTTGGTGTCTGCACTGCGACCGCTCTCTTCAAGCCAATGCCGTCCTGCGCCGCCACTAAGGTGTCGGCTGTATGCCATTCGATTATGCAGGCGTACTACAGCGCACTTCGGCAGGCTCAGTCCGGTCACAACGGGGGATTTCCCTCTTCAGTAAGCGAAGCATTGCATACGCATTGACCGGGACGACCACGGCTGGAGTAGGCGGGCTCAATCTGGAAACATCGGGAGAATTTGTCGTCCTGAGTGAGCAATGTATTACACGCGTGCCGACCGCGACGGCCACGAACGGCTCACTCCGGCCTAAACTGTTAGATTTTTGACTCCCGTTTTGCATGTTGAGGATGCTTATCGACCATGATGGCTATAGTCGATCGGCCGACTAAGACGGGGGCTTTTAAGGCTGAGCAGAATTGCGTCGCGGAGCGGCGGAATCTTATCATGTGCTGCCTTGTCGTAGCGATCTATAAAATACGACAGCCCATCATTAGGTCCCGTCGCCCCGTTTTGCAACTCTGCTCTGCCCCTTAGGAGAATCTCACCCAAGCGGATGCACAACAGGTATGGTTGGCTTATTGTTTCTAGTCTAGTCACTGAACTTTAGGACGTTTGCTCTAATATTTCTGGTCGTGCGCGTCCCACAACGAAGATCTATGATCGCGTTGACACCTTGCGTTCATTGTTTTGCGCTAGCTCAAACTCGGTGTGCATGCGTTAATATAACATACGAGCACCGACTTCGCGCAGGCCCAGTAAGGACCCAAAAGTATCAGTGTCATCCGTGCCGATTGTTCGTCGACGCTGGACACGAGACCGGTTAGTTTTGACGCTTTTGACGGGATGAGCATTCTACTAGGAGCTGTTTGATCCCACTGACATATCTCAACAACTTTTTTTCGAGCGCGTCTGGTATAGTTGTGCCATTCAAATAGTTTCGAATCGAATTATTTGAATTACTGCCATTTAAATGCCCTATTCAAGTTCGAAAAATTTAAAAATTTCATTCGAAGTTCGGACTTCAAGAAAGGGGTCATTCGAATCAATTCGATACTTGGTCTTTTCGTCCAGAGCACAACTACACGTGTAGGCTGCCTTCGATGTTCTCTTTGTATTGTAAATGCGCAAAGACACAGGAATTCCTGCAGCGTTCAAAGAACGAAATTGCATTGTTGGGAACCCTCATCCACTTGAGGAGCCAGTGCGCCTAGGTGGCCCTTGCTGATGTTCTCATTCACATTTCTCCTCGATTATTCAAATGCAGTATTCGCCCAATTTTTGGAAACCGTCACATCATAAATGCACTTATGGATCATAAAGGGCATCTCAACCGAGACCTCATTGAAAATACTGCGGCGACTCTCCACGGAGCAGAAGCTTAATTCTCTTTTTTTTGTTATCTACGTGCACGCGGTAGTGGCAGGCTAGCTTCCCGTTATTAGCTGCGAAACTGGCTAAAGCTGACAAAAAAGGGTTCTTTGCTGAATGCTAACGAGAGAATTGTGGAGCCACGCTTCATTCTCATTCATTCGCTACCATAACACAATTTTTGATCAGAATGCAGGGTAAGGAAGTTTCGAATTTGCTGGAATCTCATGGGTATAACGTGAACACAATGAACCTACTTCACTCTTTCGGCTATACTTAGTTACTATTGCACTGTTCCTAACAAGGAAAGTACTATTAGCCAAACTGGCCGTTCCGATCGATATGTGCTTTACTAGAATGATTTTTCGACGTAGAGTTCGAATATGCCGTTTGCAGTTGCCTAGAATCACTCTGAAAAAAGTTATAATTTTCGTACCCATTATACCCTCAAAAAAGGGCAACAATTTCACGAAAATCCGGAAATGGACCTCATAGTCGTGTTCAGGGCCCAAAACAACCCCCATAGGCAAAGTTTGGGTAAAAGCACATTTTCCGAACTATGTGCAGACTGATAGGGTTTTGGATTTATTCGTATGGTTGGTTCAACAATCAATAATATCAGTTACGGAGTACAGAAAGCGTTGAAGAAAAATATTCCAGATTTGACCCAGAGGCATCGTACACGATGAGAACCACATTTGGGTTTTTGACGTTTTCGTGTTGTTATATCCCTATAGTGACTGAAGGTTGCCTAAAGCCCATTCAAAAACGTCAACTTCTCAAGATAAACCCATTCTAAGAAAGCGTAATACAAATTCGAAGTTCCTGCCGACATCAACTTGGGATAGTTGCGCGAAGAAAGCAAGGAACACTTTTACGATTCGTTCTTTGGCGTAGCGTTGGAAGCGATTCACCGAGGACGCCATTCAGAAGAGCGATCTTTTCTACTGAACGGAACTAAGAAGGTTTACTGACCTGCTGCGTCCAATGCTGTCAGCTGCTTTCGACCAATGCCGAACGTGAAATCGAGTGGCGTGTGAATTGCGCCCTACGACGCGTCAACGCACGATCGCCGGCAGCGAACAGGGAGTTTTGTTCTATGTAACAACGGATCGGCCCCAAGGCCGGCCCCAAATTCCAGGAAGCCCTTTTGAGGTAAGCGAATCTCCACGCGAAGGCGATTTTGATACTTCCAACTTTCTGTGTGACATTATTATGACCAACAAGTCCGACTGAACGCAAAAGCTGGAATTAGGTTTTCATTGTGTACGATGCCTTTAAAATGCCCCCTGGGAGGTTATTTGCGGTGCTGATGCCGAATCCGAAGTTTATTTGTCGTTTTCCTAGAGTTTTCGACTAAATTTGTTAAAAGCTTCCCATTTGACATCAAAATCGACTTTTGACGATTTCCTGAATGTGACGACAGATAAGGCTCAAATCGTTCTTCAGGGGGTCACTTGGAGTGCTCAACACGAAACTGATATCAGTTTATCAATTTTTGACTTACGGCAGATTACGGTGGGTATACGGCAGTTGGGTCAAAGTCTCAGATATTTCTCAATGTTCCTATGTAGGGGTTATTTGGAGTGCTGAATACAAATTCGATGTCCCTTTGTCGATTTTCGAATTATTGAGGTAGGTTTTGTCTCCTAAATGGCATTTCACCTACCGTAACCTAAAGTAAACCCTTAAATTCCGACAAGCGAACCACAGACTCGTATTCAGCACAACGAATTACCCCTACATACATGTTTTTAGCCGAAAAAATTCTGTAAACGCCTTAAAAATTCCATGGGACCTTGCCGCAAAGCTTCAGAAACGCTCATAACTTGTTTCACAGTTAGTCTAGGCAACTGCAATGGACATATTCAGACGTTTCGTCCAAAAATGGAAAAGTACATTTCATTTGGAATGGTTAGTAGGACTTATAGTAGTTCCTTGTAAGAGAAGAAGGCTTGTCCCAGCTTGATTCAGATCGTGTATTTACCTACGCATTCCTTCCTTTTCGCTGAAGGATACCAACTCGGAGAATATCGTGTACTAATGCTTTCTGCCTTCGGGGTTCGTAGGTGGACAGGTTTATTGTATCGGCCTGAGCGTTTCGACGGAGTTCGTCGTCTTCAGAGGCCTAGAAAGCAGCGCAAGGTTAGAAATTGCTTTCTAGACCACCAAATACCTCCACAGCTCTTGCGTTTCCGATAGCCCCTTAAGTAAAGAACGCGAAAGCTCAGTCAAACAGATTCATCAACTCACACATCTATCCACCAATAGAGCAGCGTTAACGTTTGCTTATATCGAAAGACC
This sequence comes from Aplectana chamaeleonis, assembly GCA_029168955.1. Lineage (NCBI taxonomy): Eukaryota > Metazoa > Nematoda > Chromadorea > Rhabditida > Cosmocercidae > Aplectana > Aplectana chamaeleonis. The sequence continues at coordinate 142,028 of JAPDOI010000892.1, forward strand.
AGTAAAACATCGTAATCGTTAATCGTTATCGTTAAGGAGAATATCGTTACCGAGTTGATTTCGAAGTATGGAAGGTCCTTTAAAGGCACAGTCCAAGCTCAAGGACGAAATCCGAGATTTCCACATAATTGTGAAGCAGACCCACCCTATATAACACCTGCCAAGTGAGAAATCTCAATTCTCCCTAATAAGCGAGATATAGGAGGAAGCCACCCTGGGGCGCCCACATCAGGAAGCCACTTTGGCATGACCCTTTTACGATTTTTCGAGCTCAGCAGCGGCGAGATGAGCGGTGTTTTCCTAGAAGTAGCTCCGTTCTTCCCTTCGTTCTCAGGTTCTCTCTTTGCTCAGGTCGGTTCGCATACATCGGTTGCAAATGACGGAAGTTACAAGCCTCGGAGAACTCGCCCACCATGCTTCCACAGCCCACTCTTTGAGAAGCCATAACTTCGTGTCTAGAGGGTCCTGTTCGATTTCAGAGACATCATTGGAATCAGCGTGTGACTGTTTTCAAGATAGGCAGAAAAACAGAAAAGCGATACAGAGGTTGGACTGTGCCTTTAAGTTACACTACTTTCCGATACAATCAAATATGCGAAAAAAGTTAGAGCACCAATTCGCTCCGTCTTCAAAAAAAAAACAGCCATTCCCCACATCCGGGTTCGCCCAATGCCGGGCCTTCGGTCACAATAAAAAAGGGCGAGACATATCGGTCTGGCTATGTAGTGAAGTCTGCTGCAGTGTGACGACCGCGAATGGTGAAAAAAAAGCAGACCCAAGACAACTCGTCCGCGAAATTTTCGCCGCATAATTTCACAATATTTGAATTGGCACATCTCCGTTCATAGTGAGCTATGAGCGATTTTGGAGACATTGTTGTGATCAGCGCCAAGTTCCATCCAAAGCAAGCAAGAGAACTGAAGAACAATCCGGAATTCGGACTAAGCCTTATTCTCTCACCTTTTTTTTCTCCATCTCTCGTCATCGGTAGCTCTCGGTCCGCAACACGCTATGTAAATCAGGCGAGAGAATCATGGTAATTTCGTTCTGATGTGCATGCTTATGTGGTCGTCTTGTCGAGATTAGTCCGGTGAATCGACGAGGCGCGATAATTGCGGCAGTCAGTATGGCGTTCGCGACACCGTCGGCCCTCGGAATTTCAATCGCGCCCGACGATCTACATCCGCAGCCCGTTTCATTCACCAAACTAATTTCTACGAAAAGACTCTAAGACGATGAAGCAGGGTCATTCTTATTTATCAGTTACTTCGCCAAGATCAGTTTTCTGCTTGTTCCTAGTTAAGATCGGATATTCTAAGTTATGCAGAGTAGCTAAAAGGGGGTCCACAACTCTTGGTTGCTCATACATGCTTGTTTCATTGACTCCTCCAGAGTTCTTACACACTTTCCAATACAGCTCACGTCTGGTTCCCTTCGTGCTTTTCCCGTATTTTGCGCAATCCTTCGGAAGCTCTTCACACTTTACGATTCCGGAACCCTTGCAGCCTTCCACAATTTTATTCGCACACCTTCTGGATAGCTGCACACTTTTTAGAACGATCTGCACCCGTCCTCTGGTTTCGACCGCGACCATTGGCGAGGTGGACTAGAATTTTTGACACGAGAGCAAGTATTGTATTACAGTGGCGTATGATCTCGAACTCCTCCATAGTCAGGTCGTCCCAATGCCTCTTTGTTGTGTCTCACCCGCGTTTATCTCCTTCTATGTACATCTCTGATGGAATAGACAATTGCTGTCTGTGACCAGCCCCTAGAAAATGCACTAACAATAATTGGCATGTGGCATATCTACTCGATATCTAATTGAGAGTCCAGTGACAACCTATTGTCGCAGCTTGCTTGCCTGCTCATGTTTTCATCATTTTCGGTTTTCTCTGATCAGCTTCTACCGATTTCAAATATATGTACATTTGATGTTTCATTGCTGTAGAGAACGTATCACTTCCTTTTCGTGGAAGACGGTCCAATCCTGGAAAAAAAAGGTAATTGGCTGAACAGCAGAAGAAAATTAAATTAGTCATTCCTTTTCAGCATTATTCCATTGCTGAAGTTGAGCCCCAGACAAGACCAGAGCGAAAAAGCTCTTCTGTATGCATAGATGTTACGAATTGCACTTGACGTTGGTGCTGTGCTAAAAACTCACTTAATTTTCTCCCGTCCTGGTAATGCGCGTAAGTTACAGTATTCCTGGAAGAAAAAAGATTGTTATTTGTTCACTGCTTGTAAGACTCTCTTGCACACGATTATTTACCTTTCCAGAGTTTTCACGCATTATCCACTGTTTCGGAATGAAATATATTTCCTTTTATTGCGTGCTTCTGCACGTGATAAATCGAAATAATTTTCGTTCGGAAACAGTGCATAATGCCTAGAAATAATGAAAATTTCTTCTTATGCTGCGTCTCCTTTTCCCCCACACTTTCTCAGCATTGGACTGTTTGTGCCTGTGTTGGCGCTTTTGTTCCTTGTGCTAGAGGACGGACCGAGGAATTTCGCCTTCTCAGACCACAGAACCTTTTTTCGCGAAAAAAAAAAAAACTTTCGAACTTTGCAATTTTTCGACGTGCACGATGCCAGTGTTCACGATAAAAAAATGTATCTCGTTTTCCAATGTTTTTCGCAGGTAATTCTATGAAGTGGAGGACAATAGCAAAAAGGATCTACCAAATCCTAAAGTTCGGACAAAAAACTCTTTCAAAACTTTCAAAACAACCATCCCCCCGTACATCTGCTTCGGTGTGTTTGGCGCTGTAGAGTTTGAGACGGTAAAGCCCTTTTCCTAGCTGGTCGCTTCAACTAGTAGTCGCGGCACTGCCGACGCTTAGGCTGGGATCATACTTCCCGCGACTAGCGACGGAGACAGTGCATAGGACATATCGATTTTCGATCGATATTGCTGGTAAACATTGCGTCGCGTCGCTCGTCGCTGGAATTATGATCCCTGCCTTACAAAAACCCATCGCGGCAATATATGTTGCACTGAATCGCGACGGATTGGAACAGTTGGCAGTTTCAGTTGCGATCGCCGAGCGACTGGGGTATTTCATAGGCGGTCGAAGCGACCTGCTTGATTTTCTTAGGTCGCTTCGACTAGTCGCGTCGCTTCCATGGTGGAAGCGATTTATCTGGTCGAAGCGGCTAGCCCGTAATGTTCCATCAAGACATAGGGTATTCGGCGCCAAAATGCAAACCTCACACGCTTTTGGCGTAAATTTCCAGTGTTTGCTCCAGAGTTATGGGTCTTCGTGTTAATTCTTCATAAATTCATAATCAGAAAGTTTTTTTTTCATGCAGAATACATTGAAACACATGAAAATGGCATCACTGACACAAACGCCCAAATTTGACTTTTGGTGAAATTCAGAAACACATTTTTTCACAGGGATCCCTGCCTTTCACATGCCGTGATCACGTAGCTGAGCTCAAAGACCATGTCATGTCTTCAGAACAATGCAAGGACACCGACCAGCTGTAATTTTTCTTTATTGATACGCTAGAAAAGGATATAATCACAAGTTGTTCTTTAGAGAAAACTTGTTATTCGGAATGTTCTCTGATCGCAAAACATGACAACGAGCCTATTACAGAGTCTAGTTTAACAATCATCTCCGTGAAGTGTCTAGCAAATGACACCTCTAATTTCGTGAAAAATTGCTATATAACGAGGTTGTGTTTCAAAGTCAATGTTATGAACAGCACTGTTTTTACTACATATTGTCACTTCCTTGTTGAGTATTCAGTCGCTCTATCCTTCACCTTCGATATGGGCTTCCCATTGTTTAAAGACAATTTTCACGGTAAAAAAAACCTGACTCACTTTAGGTATAAATCCACTAAGCAGAGAATAACACGATACAGTCCAAACAAAACTCTCAGATAACGGAGAAAAAAGTGTTCGAAAATCCTCTAAAATATTTTATAACGCCTGTTTGGTGTGTTTTGCGCACTGCGGACTATCGATAATCCAAACGTCGAAAACGGTTTTGCGCTTCAAAGTCCTTGGTTAAGTGGCTTTGTTTTATGTCTCCTGTACCGAAAACTCCTAAAAATAAGGTGCTTGGATTATGGATTTTTTGGAATACCGATTATTCCACATTCGGCATCTGTTCCGGACGCCGGACAACTGTTATATTGCGTGGGCGGGATGATCCGACGGGTCGGCAGGTTCGCGGGATTATCACCCATTTCCTGGCCGTTTCTCGTACTGCTTCCACCTGTTTTCTTTGGAGGCATTTAAACCTGACGCTGCTGAGGAAAAATGAGCAATTTTTTTCATCATGAACACTGCCGTTGAAAGGGGATTTTTGAAGTTAATGTCAAATCTTTTTGAATTGTGATGGGGACCGAAAATTTGCGGAAAATTAGACAAAAATGCTGAGTATTGACTCTGCAGATGTTCACAAGGGATCACTTTCGCCGATCTTGACTGCTCAAAAAAGGTTTGGAGTACACTTTTGCGTTCAGCTAAGAATTTTCATAAAGTTATTCTATATAAAGGCAGTATTCACGATAAGAAACCGTGTTTTAGTTTGCATTTTTCTGAGTAGGCGAATTTACAAAGCGGTGGACCATTAGGAAAAGCCCCATGACGCTCTTGAATCTCGGAGAACAAATTGCTCGAAGAAACCTACTAGTGATTTATTTACACCTGCTGGTGTGTTTTGTGCACTGCGTACAAAACATCAAACAAAACTTTACGAAGGTTTTAAGCTTCGAAATTCGAAGGTGAGTGACTTCTTTGTTTTCTGTTTCCTCTACCAAAAACTCTTGAAGAATTAGATGAGTTAATGCACATGCTTGGGTGTTAAAATCTTCTGCGACATAAAGTTTTCGAAAATTCGGCCTCTGTCCCCCTGGTAAAACGAACGTAGGACAACTGTAACATGACGTGGGCGGGGTGACCCAATGGCTTGGCAGGACCACGAGATTTTCGCTCACTTCGTGGCTGTTTTTCTTCGTACTGCCATACTTACTCTTCTTAGAGGGACCCAAAACTTACGTTTCCGCTAAAAAACGAGCAACATTTTCATTGCGAACACTGCCTTTAAGCTCGCAGGAGGTCGTTCTGACTAATCTCTACTTTGTTTGTTAGGAATCCCATTGAACAAGTTCTGAAATTATGTAAAATTACCTCGAGCACTTTCGATAAGGATCTTTTGATATCGATTTTTTTTCTTCAATTTATTCCCGAGTGTAATCATTATTAGGAAAATCGTTTTTTGTCCCTTTCGAGAGTATAAATCAAAAATGTGATCTGCAGTTTTACTAGGTTTCTAAACACCATGGAATACTGCCGGCGCGGAAACGTTTCGCGAGGCGAATTCCGACCGGAGCTTGACTTGAAAGTAAGTATGAATCATGTGTGCTGTCAAGAAAATCGGATTCATTCTTTTATCGTATTTATTCATTCGGACTTCAGAAAAATGTGTACGTCTGTTGATGATAGCGAATTTTTCCGATTTTTTTCTCAAAATTTTGAAGAATTAAAGCGGCTTGCAGATGGAAGCAACGGATTGTTTTAGCTAAGAAAATTCCCGTTTCAACCAAGCTATATAAGACTTCTCAGAATATCAGTATTGCTGAGAATCTTCTAACATTTCTGGATTAGAGGGAGAAGGAAAAAATCTGACAGATCGGTCCAATGTGCCTCATGCATGGCACAGTCGCGGCCGCATTTCGGCGGAAGTATGAAACCTCGGGTTTATCTGAAATTAAACGAAACCATGCGTTTATCTGAAATCAAATTTTTTCCTGATTTCTAGGATCCCTTCCTCTAAATGGATGGTGTATGGGGGCGGAAAACAAATTTTCCGCTAGTACCGGGGTTTTCTAGGTTTTCGACCCAAAAGCATTATTTTTGAAACAAAGTTTGGTGGTTTGAGTTTTTTCAACTAGGTCTGGACTGATTTCTGATTTTCCTTGTTCTTCGCCGAACGAAACGTCATGTTGAGAGGCACAGATCTCAACGATTCGGTTGTGGATCTACGAGAATAGAGTGAAGTAGAGAAAATCGCCTGCATCCAAAATCTGTCAAGTGGGAGAGATTTTGAAGAGTGAAAAAAATCCTTCTTCCGATCGGGTGGCGATATGCTAGTTTCGATGGATCCTTGTCGAACTACCAACCTTAAAGAGAACTCCTAACACTTGTAGACCACCTATTAGGCTTTGCTTTGTATATGCTGACGTATACAAAAAATGGCTTCGAAAATGTCTAAGGCCACCGTCGGGGTTCCAAGATACTCCATTGGGTCCGAAGATTTTCGCCCACACATCTGGATGAGGGATCCTGAAAACCATGGAAAGTCGAAATTTCATATGAACCCGAGGCGACTTCATTTTTTCGGTTGAGAGACGAAAACTATTCCAGTAAAAATTTGGATTCTAACAATGAAATTGTCTGCGCCCTATAAATAAGAGAACGGGTCAAAACCGAATGAAGCTGATGGATAGTAACAAGAACGATTTTAATGTGCTAGCGAAGAGTAGGTCCCGTAATCTTTGCCGTGAAATTAAATGCTCGGCCGCTATTGTTTGCAGACCAAACAATTGATTTGACTGCGACTGATAATTTTTCACCTTTTTATTGCTCCTTGTGTATTTTGATGAGTATGGAGGAACGGACCGTTGCACTCTAATAAAAAGTGGTACAACAGTGTCCGAAACATAATTTAGGAATTGGTGCTATCGCTATGGGGGGGGCACATGGCTGTTGCATTTGGCCACGCCCATTTTTTCGTGCCGCAACGGCTGTACTGATTTTGGGAGGGGAGGAAAACCACGGGTTGGTGTTATAAATTCGTTTCCGCACGAAAAAATAGGCGTGGCCAAGCGCGATAGCGAAGTGCCCCCCCTGTGCTGCGATAACACTCGGCCTGTTTGTGAACCCCTTCAAAAAGCCCATAAGGGATGATGAGGGTTCAAAAATTATTAGTAGCCGTCCATTCAGTTGTTTTGTCCGCAGCCATCACTCCCAATGCATTTAATTTCATGGCAAAGATTACGGTACCTAACTTCCGCTAGCACACCAAAATTGTTCTTGTATTGTCTGCGCACTATAAATACGAGAACGGGTCAAAGCTGAAAGAAGCTGAGGGGAAGTCAACTTGAGGTTCGGAGAGGGGATGTAGCAGTCGTAACTTTTGGGGTCTACTCGCAGCGCCGAGCTGAACTTTATTTCATTGTGGTGTGTGGCGTAGTGGCAATAGGCGCTGCTCTAGACGATTACAGTCGGGCTCGATCCTCGCCTAAAGTCAGCCAAGCCCAAGTCTTTGTGAGGGCTCGATACACTTTCAGGCTTCTGTTGGGTCCGTTCTTCACAAGGCACGAGTGTACATTAACTTCTACGCAATTGAACAACAATAACAAACAGAGCCCGATTGGGCAGAACAAGTGAGAGAAAAGAAGGTGGCCTTTCGGACCACCGACGGGAAGGAAATGGTTGTCGACTTCGTGGAGGCATCGCCTTTTACAGCCTGTCGTAGGTCACTCGTTTTAGCGGTGGTTGATCACGATCGCTTGGCTCGGCTCTCCACACATCCAAGATCACGAAGCCGAATCCGTGGCGCTTTTCATTAGGAACTGAAAAGGCCTACGCTTCACATTATCTTTATCAATCTGCATTGAGTGGCAGTGACTCACAAGGGAGGGTTGCACACATAAGATGGGGTTTCGAGACGCCACTTTCTAGGGGGAGCACAGTGCTCCAATATTCCGTACTCAGAATCGGCCGAATGCCTCAGAGATTCACAGGAGATTTTCAAAAGTGAACATTTCTACATATAGCTTTGCCTATAGAAAAGGGGTACACGAATGATAATCTTTAGGGCGTTAAAAACAGTTGTCTGGGATTGAGCTTAAAACTTTTTCCGGATTGTTTTGGGTGCTGATTACGAATCTGAGGCCCATTTGTCAATATTTCGAGAAATACGTCTTATTTGGTCCGAAGCTTCAAAATGGGGGGAATTTTGCTGCCCAAACGCGAATTTAGACGATTTCGTGAATCCCACGACCAAATCGCCTCAAAACTTGTACAAAGCTGTTGTTCGGGCTGCGTAACACGGATCTGCAACCCGATTATCGATTTTCGATAAATTACGGTATGTAACGGTGGTTATAAGGTAGCTCGGTCAAAGTCTCAGATTCCACTCAAATTTCACTGTGGGTGTCATTTGGGACGCCGAACACGAATTTGAGGTCCATTTTTCGATTTTCAAAATTTTAACATAGATATCGCCTGCTAAAAGGCGTTATGCCTACAGTAACCTACAGTTACTTTAAGTCTGACGCGGGTTCAGCGCCTTGAATAACCCCCAGTTGAAAGTTTTGAGCCGAATCAGAGAAAATTTTTCTGAACACCCCGAAAATTCCCTGATGGGTACTACAATACCCACCCTAATTCTTGTAAAAAAGACGCGGAAGCGCGTCTTTTTCGTCTTTTCGTCATAACTTCGTTGCTAGCGGACTAAAGTGTATAGAAATTTATATCAATCGACTCAAGACGTCGAGACGAACACAATGATCTAATTTTCAATGTTCGAGTGATAAATTTGTCATCCTTCAATCGCTGAAGTACCTAAGGCGAGCCATAAACGGGCGAGTCTCCGCTAATTGCGCTGAGTTATTAACGAGCAGTGTACTGTATGGAGCCGTTTACGCACCAAAGCCAAGCCTGATATATATCGGAATCTTATTAGGTCTAGAAGTTAATTTCCGCGTTTTTGTTGTTATTGATATTTTGTAAAAAATAAAATTATTTTTATATAACGAATTTTATGTTATAATGCTCACTGTATTATCAGCTTTCTATTGATATATAACTTGCTTCACGTACCTTATAAAAAAGTATTATTTTAGTTTCAGAATATGTCAACTTTTGTGCCGGAAAACGCCATTTGCGGGAAGCTCTCCTTCATCTCAAGAAGAAAGCCACTGACGCACCAAATGCTTGCCCAAGCTTACGGGGATGCTGCTCCATCCATAAGAACCTGCCAAGAATGGTTTCAGCGTTTCAAATCGGGTGATTTTGACGTTAAGGACAAAGATCGACCAGGACAGCCAAAAAGTTCGAAGACGAAGAACTTCAGGCTTTGTTGGATCAAGATTCGGCTCAAACGCAAGAACAGCTCGCGGCATCTCTCGGCGTCACCCAAAAAGCAATTTCTATTCGATTGAAGGCAATGGGGAAGATTCAAAAGGAAGGAAAATGGATCCCCTATGAGCTCTCAGAACGCAACAAAGAGCAGAGAAAAACAACTTCACAAATCTTGTTGGACCGATTCCAAAGAAAGTCTTTTTTCCACCGCATCATAACTGGCGATGAAAAGTGGGTGTACTACGACAATCCGAAGCGAAGAAAATCGTGGGTTAGTCCTGGTGAAACAACAACTTCGACCGCAAAACCAAACATCCACGGGAAGAAGGTCTTACTGTGCATATGGTGGGATCAACGCGGTATACTGTACTATGAACTTCTTCAACCTGGCGAAACAGTTACTGCGAATCGCTATCAACATCAACTAGCGCAATTGCGGCATGAAATCGAAGCAAAGAGACCAGAATGGGCGAGTCGACACGAAAAAGCCATATTGCTTCATGATAACGCTCGACCTCATGTTGCTCGAACGGTAAAGGATACGCTAAAAGAGTTCAAATGTGAAGTCTTACCGCACCCGCCGTACTCTCCAGACATCGCCCGTCGGATTATCACCTTTTCCGGTCAATGGCGCATGGTCTAGCGCAGCGCTTTCAAGATCGTCAAGATGTCAAAAATGGCTCGATGAATGGGTGGAGGCCAAAACCAGAAAAATTTTATTATGATGGAATCCATAAGTTACCCAAACTCTGGGAAATGGTTGTTATTAATGACGGAAATTATTTTGAATAAAAATTTTGTTTAAGTATGTCCAGTTTTCAATAGTGTAAAAAGCGTAAAAAAACGCGGAAATTAACTTCTAGACCTAATACAAGAATTCAAATAGAACCTTCTCTAACTCAAAACGATTCAGCGCAATTAGCGGAGACTCGCCCGTTTATGGCTCGCCTTAGGTACTTCAGTGAATGAAGGATGACAAATTTATCACTCGAACATTGAAAATTAGATCATTGTGTTCGTCTCGACGTCTTGAGTCGATTGATATAACTTTCTATACACTTTAGTCCGCTAGCAACGAAGTTATGACGAAAAGACGAACAACACGCGCATCCGCGTCTTCCGCGTTTTTTTTACAAGAATTAGGGTGGGTATTGTAGACACTCTTACCTTTTTTGAAGCAATAAAAATGGCGTTTTTGGAATCCCCTTAGCCGATCTCAAGCACGGATCATTTTTATACTGATTGAACATGATTAATTATCATGTTTCTGTAACACCGATTCCTTGTGTGGCTTATGGTTTACTCATCGTGTTAGAATATCGGTGGAGAATACGGAAGGCATACAACTCGTTTTCACCTAGCCTGCACCCATTTGACATCTTATAAGGTCGTCCCTACTACAGTTCGGAGCCATTTAGCTGTTTCATCTCTTCTTTACTGAACTAGTGTTCGTGCCAGACGACTGCAGCTAGGAACGTATTTGCCTTCATTTACATTTATCATCCATTGGCACTCGAAATTGTATTAAGACATCTCGCCCAGATACCTAATTGTGGCCGGAGGACCTATATGGTCCTCCGACCTCCAAGGAAACCGCGTGGGTAGGGCCTCTTTCACAACAATCTTTACAACAGGATACGGATTAGAATGAATTGCTCCTCTAGAAAATGAGAAACTGATGGTTTCAGTCTTCTGGCACTATACCAGTTCTTTATTACTACCCGCTCCCTACCACTACCGGCTCCAAACTTTGATAAGGGTCGTCCTTCTAAAATTTGGTGATGAAGCAATGATCTTGGCCCGCTGTTGAATCTTTTAGCTGTGTTTTTCATGACATTTGTGTTTTTCCCGAGTTTCTATCCATTGTTTCCGTTGTTGTTGAGCACGTCGGCAACTACGTATAAATAAATAAATAAATAAATAAATAAATAAATACTCTCACAGACCTACAGCAACGACAACATGATTTTCCAAATCGCCACCGGAAGGTAACAAGCCTCTCTTGTCAGTGTTCTAACTCCTTTCAGGGGCTATGCTTAGGCCCTAGTTATACACCGGCGGGACGCTGCGGAAATAGCAAGACAACTATCACTTATATGCGCCCTAACTGCGCTCAGGCATGCCAAAAGGAACAGTAGTCGCAGAAAAACGCGCCGGAAGGCCGCACAGAGCAGTTATACACGCCGCGGCACCGTATACTGCATCCTTACGGGACCTGCCCTGTTGGAAATTTGCCAATTTCCACCAGCTGATTATTTTTCAGATTTAAAATTGTTAAAACATTACCAAAACGACATAACAAGCACTGTAATGACGAGAGGAATTGATTATCAGTGCTACTCTGCAAATAAAAAGTGTCAGAAGCGAAAAAACCGATAAAATACTATTGAAAACCCCTTGGAAATTTTGTCCGCAGTATTGCGTCAAAGACGCCGAAGACGCAACATTGCAGACAAATCCCAGATTCACGCAGCAAGCGGCGGCAATGTCATCGCGAGACGTTTTCATTCCGCTGGTGTATAACTAGGGCCTTACACGGTTGATTGCAAACCTGGGGCGCTTTTTCCAATAAAAAAACGCTAACATTCCTACTCAGTGGTGTAGAAATAGGTTTTCGCTTAAAGATTCGAGGCTTTTTCTGGTTGTGGTTATGCAGAGTACAAAGTCAGTATTTTGAACGTTCAAAAACAGCTGAAGGACGGACTTTTGGTGAACTTAGGCTGCCATCTCGAGCGAATCCCGTCCCGCCGGAGCAGTGAAGCGTTCTGAAGCCTCGGTCTTCTGCCGGGGCATACCCACCTTCCTCGTTTCGTTCACAGCTCTGTGAACCTATTCAAGAAACATGGCCGCTTTTCCCTTTGTCGCTCTGGTCGTCTTCATCAAAAATTTCTTCAATCTCCAACCCGCGCTTCTCTCCGTGCGGTCTTTTCAGTAACTTTGCACGCTTGTTTCGAATCAGCATTTTGCTGGAATTGGAGGAAAGGTTCCGCTGGCATTATATGAGTTCATATAATCATCCATTACTGCAAGCCCCTCCCCGCCCCGTACCACTTTCATTTCAATTCGATTATTGCGCTCTTTGAGAAAGATGTGGGATAATTGATGATGTGTGATTAGCACGCGTGATCAATATCACAGTGATGCACTGTGCCGCGCCGCTCGGCGGCAAGAGTATAAACTACCCCATACAGCCATAACGATCAAGCGGTGCCGCCTCGCGGCGCCGCTAGGCGTTTAGAGTTTTCTGCTCAAAATCTTCCAACGCAGCCGCCTGGGTGCTGCCGCGCCGGTCTAGGAGAGCAGGCGGCGCGGCGACCGCGCGCGATCCGCGTTAACATCATATGCCTTTTTTGCTGTTATTTCATATGCATTCTCAATTTCTGTTTCTCTGATTCATCGCAAAAGTTCTTCTGATGTCCTGGGCGTTGTTTAGAGTGAGCTGGGTTGTGAAGGGTTATTTTTTTTTTTGCTCTTGAAAACTTTTTTTCTAGAGAAGCAATTTTCGAAGACTATCTGCTTTCGAGTGCGTTGTTATGATACAAAAGATTATAGATGTTTCTTCTGCAGAAGGAATCACTCATTACAAACGGCCTTGTGCTATTTCAGAGCTACTCCCGGCTGTGTTTAGCCTCATTCTGCGACGTCGCTGCGTCAATTCGACGCATTCCGATTATACATCCTAGTGGCGCGAATTTTCAAGCGACGCGGCGCGCCGCCCCACTTTTCGCCGCGCCGAGCAGCGGCGGAAGTATAAACGGTCCTTAAACGCTAGACCTCATCAGCTGACAAGTTTCTGATCTCAATAGGGGCCCGCCAGCGTTGGATTCCAATCGAAAATGGTTTTTCCGTTTGCTATCGGCCTTGCTTTATAATGTGGGCCGCTCCAGTGCTATGGCTGCGAATGACCAAACAACGGGCGCAAGACAACTCGTCCACAGAGTTCTCGCCGTTCACGGTCTACAATTTTGAGGGTCGTAAGTCAGTTTGTGTTGAATTCTGGACGGTTCTGGGGACACCATGGTTATCAGCCCAAAATTCCCTCCCAGTTCAGCTGAAAAGGTGTAAACGAACTTGGGATTGGACTGTGTTTGTCAGGATGGCCACGTTCTAGATGAAAAGATGTGTTTGTCGTGACGGTTAGTGGCAGCAAGGTACTTGGTCTGGGCCGGCCTTGTAACCTAACACATGGTCTGCAACTCATTCAAGCAATAGTTTTTCCTCCTTAAATTATTATCAAACGTCAAGATTCCAGAGATGCAAGGTAAACAATATAAACACTATCATGCACTTCGGCAATAACAGTAAAGCAATTAATTGTGGTCCTAATTGTACAATATGTAATATTATGAACAAAGATCCCTTTATTATTTCCAACAACACGGGACTTAAGATTCATACTTATACTACGGTGAACCATAATTGTAATAATGAAAATGTAGTATACTGTCTGACTTGCAATAATTGTAAGTATCAATATGTCAGGAATTACTTCAAGAAAACTTAAATCTAGAATTAGAGAACACCTATATCATATTAGTAAGCAAGATATAGATAATTATTTATATGATCATTTCAAATCAACTTGTAGAGGTTCCGGTATATCCGTTAGTATTCTAGATTCTCTTCCCAACAATATTGATAAGGCATTACTTGCTGATAAAGAACTCTTCTGGATAAAACTACTCAATACCGCGTATCCTTTCGGCCTTAATGACAATATCAAAAGCTATGGAAATATTTCGGATATTAATAATCCTTTAAGGCATAAGAATAATCATCCATATTATTCCCTACACATAGTCAAACAGCGAATAAGAAACGGTATCAAAAGAAAACAAAATAATAAACAGTCATTAAACATCAATGAATTCGTTAATTATATCAATAGTTGTAGTAATGTAATAGATATATATAGACGCTTACACACTTTGAAAAAGAATGTCATATCTCAAATAAGCTCACTATGTTACAAAAAAAATGATTTCCTTATGAAATTCAAGGACCAAAATAGGCATTTTTTGATAAGCATTTTATGTAAATTTCATTTCAAGAATTCAACCAGCAACAAAAAGGATGTTGAAAATAAAAACTTCCTAAATGTCGACATACAATATATCCATGGTGTTCTAGATAATGTTAACCTTAACAAAGTTATTAATAGTACATATATCAGTAATATAATTAGAGAGAACAGTAATGTTCAGTACATACCTTCTAGAATCGTATACAAATACTTACCACCCTTTTCGAAGCAAGTCCTTAACTATAATTCTATTCTGAAAAGCCTAAATCTTACAGATTTAGTTACATACCTTGATCAAATTTGCATATGCCATGATCCTAGGTACACTCGATATGTTGACAGTAATCATGGTCATATAATAAGTGGAGATCTTACCATTGTTAAAGATTGCTTGTTACGCAAATTGTTAAGTTTTGGCACAAAATATATACAACCGGTCAAAACAACAAAAAGAGACATCTATGAATGGATAGATTATTTCAGTGAAATATACCAACAAAAACTTGTTTCTAGATATAGAATTCAAAATAGTGACGTTTTGAATAACATGAAAGTGTGGCTCAGATTTAAGCTTAGGAAGAAATTCAAACCACTACTTTATTATAGCATTTTGAATGAAGAATATGCATACCCAAACGGTTTCGACAGAAATCATCTGAAGGAGTTGAAAGATAAATTCGTTATTTGTCAGTTAGATAAAGCAGCTAATAATTATAGTTTCGTTTGTAAAAAATACTACTTGAAAACAGTCTCTCAAGAAATGGGAATAACTTTTGAGAATGACTCACTTCACATTGGAAATAGCAACAATACATATGCTAAATATGATGGTGAGCCAGAAGAGAATCTTCTAAATAGGTACTCCACATTATTTTCATCGATGAAATTAAAAACTTTCCCAGATCCAACTATTCCACTAATATATTCATTACCAAAACTGCATAAAAATCCTATTAAATTTAGGTTCATAACAGGTGACTTTAATGGTGTAATCAAACCTCTGTCGGTGGAATTGAAGACAATATTCACTTATATCAAAGATCATTTCAGAAAGTACTGTAAAGCAGTTAGGAGTCGGAATCAAAATTTTGTGGAGTACTGGTCTATTGATGATATTAATATAAGTAACAAAATTATGGACATACAAATGAATAACAAAAATTGTTTTCAGCAGATTTCACTCAACATGTTTACCAACTTGCCTCACAACGTAATAGTTCAAAATATTAATAAATTATTGCAAATTTGTTACCGAAACGCTGATAAAAATACATTGCCTTCAACGGCTATAAAACCATATATTATACTAACGAAATTAAGAACTCTAACCACAGACACTACTCTGTAACGGTCTTGTTGTTTTTCCCTAACTATTTACTCAAAAACAGTTTTTGTAGTTTTGGGCAAATCACATATAAACAAATCAATGGCGTACCACAAGGAGGCTTCAGCCCTTTGTGAGCAGATTTAACACTTTCTATTTTTGAGTACAATTACTCTGTGAAATGTATAAAACATAGCAGAACATTCTATCCATTCAGATATATGGATGATTTACTCATAATACATAACTCCAATGAAAGCGTCATTTTTAACAAACTCCAGGAAGTCTACGAAAATGCTTTGAACTTAGAAAAACACATTTCAGTGAGTATCATTGCACCTACTTAGATTTGGAAATAAAAATAAATAATAACATGATAATTACCAAACCTTACTAATAAAACAGATAATTTCACTTTTAAAGTGATAAGATTTCCTCATTTTCAATCTAATCTTTCGCTGAAAATTAAATGCTCCGTTATCTATACAGAGGTTTTGAGAATAGCGCGGACCTCTAAGCAGTTGGTGACTTTATAGATCGTGTAAAATCCTTAAGGCTTTATTAATTAGTAATTGCTATCCCGAACATATTATATGTAATAACACACTTAAGTGCCTGAATAAGAACACGTTTATAATGTTAAAGTATGGGCTACACTGTAACTTCAATCATTTATATAATACAATCAAAAACTATTCTGATAAATATCCTTGTTTATTAGCGACCAGAGGATAAACTAGGATGTTTCATTTCTATATTGCGTGGCGAATGGGGTTGCGTGCTTCTTCTTCGCTACTATACATATGTATCCTGTATAATATATATATATATATATATATATATATATATATATATATATATATAGCTTATCAAACAAGATGTGAGTTAACACACTTCACACTTTATTCCACACAATACTCTCCGAGAGGAGGAAAAAAAAAAAAAAAAAGTTATGTTAACTTACACTTTATAAATTATTAACCTTATTTGGAGTTAGTTTAAGTTTAAAGTTAAAGTTAAAAAGTGAAGTCATTTTGGAGTTATATAAACTAACTACTAATACAGTCTTCTTCTTTACTGAAGAGACCGGGAAGACTGTAACAATAAAGTTCGTCTAAAGAAAGGGTCGAAACGAACTTTATTGCCTATTATAAAATTCGAATTCTAAATTACCTTTCTCCCATATAATATTTACTTCGAATTATTATGACACCTTATAATTAATGTAAACATCATTACACTAGCTTCATTTTAGAAAATGCTCTTTTGTTTCCTATCCAGTTTTGCAAGAAAAAACAGATCAAAACCATGAGTAGGTTGTAGGCAAAATACCCTTCAAACGAAGATCCGGGGCAGCGCTCGACGCGTAAACGCGATGCGCGTGACAGAAATCCGCTTCGTTCACGCCGCTGCTTGAGCACGTTTACCCTAAGCTTTATGGCATTTCGAGTTTTGTGGCTTCACTCCTCATTTGTTTTGTGTTACCTAAGAGAGTGGAAGAATAGGTGGGCAGAGCAGACTTAAACAACACAAAAGAAATGAAGGGAGAAACCTTTCGAACTCCAAAATTTATTTTCAATTCTCGGCGGCCTAAACGCAATCTCTCGACGGCGTGAAGGCGACGGATTTCCGCTGCACGCGTCGCGTGTACGCGTCGAACTCAGCCCCGGCTTCTCCTCTGATGTGCGCCTATAGCCCACCATGACCGGCGATTTCGAGAGAACGAGACGAATGGAAGTTGTGCTGTGACCAGCACGTTCCGTGAAGACAAGCCGTCTGCAGTAGGAATTTCAGTGGGTAATGGGTGAAACTCTAGCAAACCTAATCAAGAAATACGTAGAAATATCTGTTCCGGTTGAGAGAAATAGCGTTTTCCTGCCTGTTGCAAATGTTTATTAAGCTGCATGAAGAATGGTTAAAGGCACAGGACACCCATGAAATTATTTTTCCGACTCCATGCTGATCTTGGAGAGACTTACACGATGATCACAGTGGTATCCCTTAAATCGTCCAAGACCCTCTATGAACAGAGTTCTGGCTCCTTAAATATGCCTATACTTAAAGACAGCATACACGTTCGCAAACATGGTCGAGATATCAGCATAAATAGGCTCACGGCCCCTACCATGTCGTCAACGACGTTTTGAAGCGCTGAAAACCATCAGGAGGACAGTATTTGACCATCCCTGTCACGCACGCCCGTATTTTACACCCTTCAGGTAACAGGATGAAAAGTTAAACTTGAGAAAACATGTGATAATTGAGAGTGATAGCACTATCAAATGGGAGGCACGAGAGAAACAGCTCGATTTACCTGGATATTACATGTTTGTGAACTGATGAAATCCTCCATTTTCAAGAGCCATCCGGAGTAGAGCGGCATTCTCGAAAGTGGATGAGAGTTTATGAGTGTTTAGACAGGTAATAATCAAGTGAATCGAGCTGTTTCTCTCGTGCACTCCCCTGTGATAGTGCTATCACTCTACGTTGTCACATGTTTTCTCAAGTTCAACTTTTCATTCTGTTACTCAAAGGGGTGTGAAAATACGGGCGTGCGTGACAGGGATGGTCAAATACTGTCATCCTGGATGGTTTTCAGCGCTTCAAACGTCGTTCACGACATGGTAGGGGCCGTGCGGGCCTATTTATGCTGATATCTTGGCCATGTTTGCGAGCGTGTGTGCTGCCTTTAAAGGGTGAAAATTGGTGGACGAGTTTTCCCAGGCCTGTATCTCTCTTCATTCGCAATCGTTGCACAAAAGCGAGTCAGGATAAAGAGACAGTCCGGCAATGAACAGAAGAACGACAACTTGTTGAGAATTCCTCCATGCATCTGGCCGATAAAGAGTTCGGAAATCTGGTAGGGGGTGTGGCCCGCGGTGGTGAGCGAAGGGGGTCGGGCATGTGGTGGTCGCTTATATCCAGCTTATTTCGAGGAATTGAGATATCGCACTTGGCACGTATTATACAGGAGGGGTCTACTACGAAATCAAATAAAAATCGGAAAATTCATGTTTGAGGGTGTACTGTGCCTTTAAAGGCAGTGTTCACGATAAAAAATGTGCTTCAGTTTCCACTAGGAATGGGTAGTGGAGGGGCACACTGTAACGTTGACGTCGAAGGAACGCATAAAAACGAGCCAGGAAGAGCCTCGAAAGAGCCCGAAGTTGCAACTTCGAGCGCATTGAAAACCCCAAAAGCGCATCACACGCCCACCGACGTGAACTAATGAATGCTCGAGATCGTGAGATGAGCGATGATTTCCAATCATTAGCCCTGTTCTTCCCTTCATTCTCAACTTCTCTCTTTACTCAGGTCAGCTCGCATACATCGGCTGCAAAAGACGGAAGTTACAAGCCTCGGACAACTCGTCCACCATGTTTCCTTAGCTCATATTTTGAGGGACCATAACTCCGTTCCCAGAAGGTCTTGTACGATTTCAGAGACATCATTGGAATCAGTATGGGGCCGTTTTCAAGATAGGCGGAAAAACAGAAAAACGATTCTTATCGTGAACACTGCCTTTAAGTTTTGTTGGGAAGCTCAATTGAAACTTACCTCGATGTATTTTGCCGGGCACATGGATACATACAAAACCTGAGACAAATTATGGAGACGAGACATCAGTGCATACTCATTTTGCTGTTTGCCATGTGAAAGTCTGCAAAGTTCAGGTACAATATCACCATCCACTATGAATGAAATGAGGATACTTCAGACGTAAACACCACTGATTCGAGATCTTTTTCCGATGGTTGTGTTTCAAAACAGGTGCTTTCTACTGACCATAGGTTAACTGGTAATGCACGAATTCTGCGGCAACCGTATATACACATGCTCGGCTACGATTTTATTATCGAGCATAAATACGCTTTGCAGACTATCACATGACTTAATTTCACAGTTTTCGAAACTCTGCTAATTTTGCTCTCCTTTTCTTGTTTTTGAAACCTTGGAAGTGTTTTGAATTTCTCCCTGAGCAATCACTGTGTATTCATTCATTCAAAAATCTTGCCACTCGCGCAAAAAGGACTGAAAGCTGATCGAACATCTGAATGCAAATGGGAAGAAATGTTGCAAAGTGGAAATTATTTGTAGTTGATGCAAATCTTTGGATAAATGACTGTGCGCAATGAAAATGAGTCTGCTAATCGTAAACAAACAGTTGATGACTTATGTATGTAGTATGTAGAACTCGTGAGAGAAAGGCTCCAAGGCAACCCACGGATTTCTCAAGGTCCGTCTGTAGTCTGACTATTGTATGCCCATTAATCCTGCACAAGATGCTACGTCTTTGATTGTTTTTTTTTGACTTTGCATGCTCATAACACTAATCGCCCTAACATAGGCCAGAAACACGGTGGTTTTTTTTTCATGTAATTCCTGCCTCAGGCAGATACCGCGTGCAGGGGTTGCGGTCAAAGACAAAGAGATTCGCCCATCAAAGTCCCTTGCTGTACGCACAGATTGGGTACTCGTATGAGACTTCTCTCGGGAGTTGGAACGCCACTAGTTTGACATGCAGGGGTGACAGTAGAATCTGGTAAAGGCAGCTACACGCTCAAAAATCAATTTTATGGAATGAATCGAAGGTCTGCAGCTGTTGGAATTGAGAAATAACGAAAAACCCGAAAAAATTGATCAAAATGAAGAAATAGCAGTTTTTCTATGTTTGCCCAGAAGTGGACGAATTACATTGGCTGAAATAGCGAAGCTAGCGACAAATTGGTTGGGCGACGCTAATACAATCGTATGGCCTTTACTGGAATCCTTGCACCCTCATAAGCTTTAAAAAATGGCCAAAATGACCGTGATCGAGCCGTGAATATTTGTATAGAAGGGCGGAGTCCGTTACCGTGGGCGGAGAAACGATGTTTCGGTGACTCAGTATGGCTCAAATACGGTCATTTTACTCACTTCTGACGCTTGTAACTTCATGAAAGTTCTGCTTTTTTGCCTATCTTCAGGACGGTCCCACGCTGATTCCAATGATGTCTCTGGAATCGTGCAAAACTCCTGGAAACGGAGCTATGGCCCCTCGAAATTGTCCTAAAACTAAGCTGTGAAAGCATGGTGGACGAGTGTTCCGAGGCTTGTATCCTCTGGTTCCGAATCAAATTTACTCTGTTTCCTCGCGCGCTTGTGGGGAGCGAGGGTAGAGGCAGCGAGAAAGTGTGCGGAGAAGGAGATGCAGCATACGCGCGCCGACGCAAGCGATGAACGGAAATAAATTTTACTTGGAAACAGAGGATAACTTCCTTCATTTGCAACCTACTTAGGCGTGCTGTCTTGAATGAAGAGTGGGACTGAGAATGAAAGGAAAGAATCTGTTGATGAAAAATCGTCGCTCATCTTGCCACTGTTGAGCACAAAAGATCGTCAAAAGGGGCGTGCCAAAGTGGCTTCCTGATATGGGCGCCCCAAAGCGGCTTCGCCTCATATCTCGCTTATTCGCAGGAATTGAGATTTCGCACTTGGCAGTTGTGATATGGTGTGGGTCTCTTTCCCAATTACCTGTTTTTCTCAGATTTTGCCCCTGAGCTTGGACTGTGCCTTTAAGTTTTAACACCTTGATTTGTTACTATATAGCAAACCGGGGACAATGCGGAGCTTTCAGTGTTGAAGGGGATATGGGACAGTAATTTCCTCTCTGCTCCAGGAAAATTCAATTTATTCTAAGAATTCATCTTGAATATATCCTCTAAATTTCCCGTTACTCTGCTGACTAAATTTGTAGCATTTTTAACGGGGAAATGAATATTACACTGAACATTTGAACTTTCGTGGAATAATGCTAGATCTCTGCAAAAATAGGCCAAACATAAGTGCATCCGGATATGATTGTCAGATTGCTCGCTCCTACAGTACATTGCTTCCAATCACTGACGTAGCTCATTTTTCTGAGAAATTAAATCCGCTGCTATTTGGAATTGAATGCCAAGTGCAACTAGAATAGTCTCTCGGTTTTTGTGCTTATCTCGAAGAGAATTGTGCGAAACAGTTCAGTCCATAATATGTAAAGATTCATCGCAGATTCTAGTCGAGAAAATGGGTTTAGGCCTCGCGGACACGGAGCGCATGGGAAAAGGAGTCGACTATGAGACTCCCGTGCAACCAGCTACTCTGAGAGTTTTGACAGAGAAATAGCCGCGAATTAGCCGAAAAATAGCCGATCAGGCTCCGCAGCGGCTCCTGGTGGGCTATTTCTCGACCATTTCGCTGCTATTTCTCGAATTTTCACAGAAAGAACAAGGAATGGCCGAGAAATGACCGAAAACTAACGGGAAGTAACCAAAAGTGGCCAAGAGAGCCGTCGCTTTCTCACCGAGCCGCCATCCGGAGCCGCCAGCGGTAAGGCGGAGCCTCCAAAGACTGAGTGAGGCCCAAGTCCCTCAAACCTGGGTAATTGAACCGACGGATGAGTTTACATCTGAATCATTGTTCTGGAAAGCGTTGTATACTTCTCTGGAGAGCATTATTTCTCGGCTATTTTGTCGCTTTTTTGCTGAGAGCATTATCTGGCGGATATTGTTAGCTATATCGCGGCTATCACGCAGCAAGCAGGCTTTTCGCGGCTATTTCTATTTCTCAGCCAAAACTCTCACGCGAAAATTATCTAATGTCAGAGTATTCTCCCGCCTCTGACATATCACTGCGACCGCCGGGGTACACGTGAGGCTATCGGCAAGGAATGAGCGGAGAATCTTCTCCCAACGAGAGTTCTGAATCATTAAAGGCGGTGTTCACAATAAAAGAAAGTGTTTCAGTTTCCACTGGGAATGGGTAGTGGAGGGTCAAACTGTAACGTTGACGTCGAAAGAACGCATGAAAACGAGCCAGGAAGAGCCCCAAGAGAGAACGAAGTTGACACTTCGAGCGCAAGGCAAACCCCAAAAGCGCGACACACGCCCACCGACGTGAACAAATGAATGCTCGAGATCGTGAGATGAGCGACGGTTTCCGATCATTAGCCTCGTTATTCCCTTCATTCTCAGCTTCTCTCACTACTCAAGTCAGCTCGCATAGATCGGCTGCAAAAGACGGAAGTCATAGGCCTTGAACAACTCGTCCACCATGTCACCTTTGCTCAATCTTTGAGCGACGGTAACTCCGTTCCCAGAAGGTTTTTTACGATATCAGAGACATCATTGGAATCAGCATGGGGCCGTTTTCAAGATAGGCAGAAAAACAGGGAAACGATTTTTATCGTGAAAATAGGGCCCACCTGGACGAAGATTGGGCTAGAAAAATTTTGAAATGTGAAGCACCAAAAACGGAGTAGTGCCTGCAGCACTCTCAGGCGATTCTAGGCCCAGAACCGCACGGAGCAGCAATCGGAGCCGCTTGACAGTTCGGCTCGTTCTCCCAATCTCCGGGCCGCTGCTATTGTTGTTTGTGCGAACTGGAGCAGCCCGAACAGCAACAGAAGCCGACCAGCGAATCTGGAGAACGAACCGAACTGTCAGGCGGCGCGAGGCCGAGAATCTTACGAGCTTGTATTTTATTCACTATTTTCGCAGTTTTAAATACTTATCATGAGGCGTGAAACAATATGCAAAAGTTTCGAAAGTGTTTGCCGTGAAAAATGGTTTTCCGAAATTCGCAAAATTTCTTCAAAACTTCACCTCTGACCTGGTACCTATGTGTGGCTAGACCGCGACTACGAACAAACTCTATTCGTAGTCGCGGTCTAGCCACAGTTTACAACGTGGATTCATTCGTAGTCACGGTCTAGTCACAGCTGACGAGAGGCCAGGTCTGAAGAAGACGCGATGCACCGAAAGCTTACCAAAGGCAAAATTTCGAAGAGTTTTTGCGAATTTTTGGGAACCATTTTTCAGAATAAACCTTCTTGTAACTTTTGCAGATTATTTAAAGCCTCACAATGAATATTTCAAATGGTAATCAGGCACCGAGATAGGAGTATTCTGCCATATTTTTCTAATGTATTATCTTTAACTGCAGTTACGGCAAAAAACAACCGAAAATCGTGTAATGTATTATCGTTTCTCCCATTTCCCGTTCACTGCAAGGCGACGTGGTCTGGAAATGTCAGTCGCCGATTTCAACTACTTTTGCCGCAACTTTGTGTGAATGTCCTGCGACGTGATCAATACGTAAGATTTTCATTCGGTCGCGTCGCAGTGCGATCGAACTCTGAAAGAGGCTTGAAATACCCATACAAAGCTGGTAATCCTCTTTTGCTATTGTACCCAGAATCCCCAACATCTCGTATGACCTGTTCTTTTCATTTTGCCCATCATTTAAAATATACGGGAATTCAAATTGCTATATTGTTTCAGAAATGAACGTCGGAACCGAATATCACTCCCCTCCCAAAAACCAAATTTGTGTTCAGATTCCAGAAAAAATCTGTTTGCAACGAGTTACGTGAAAAAGGCGCCAAAGAAGCGAATTTAGACCAACACCTACTAGCGGGAAAGTACCACCGTGCGCGTAATTTTTGCAGGAAGCGGCGGCACGGCTAACCGGCTTTTGGTCCCAGTAAACGAAAGAGAACGAGTTACCCTGCTTCTTTTGCAGTTTGAAACCTCAGGCAACTCCACTCGAGACCACTGTGCTTGGATGGATTGGTCTGATGTTGCATGCATGCTCCGTTTCATTCATATGCGAAGCCGCACTCGCGGAATAAGTGCGATATCGATCAATAGATCTCTTCGTTTTCGAGCGTATTAATTTCTCCGCTGAGCTGCGTCGCGGCTTTCGAATTGAACTAGGCTAAACGTAAGCATGGGTACAATACTTTCTATAGGGATTGTCCATTGTTCTCTATTGCAAGACGCTACCTATAGTTTTGAATTCGCTTCTGTACTGTCTTGGTGAGGCTGTGAAAACATTTACGTTCAGTCCACACTCCATCGCGCTCACCGCTCCTATGAACTCGGCTTTTTTTGCGAGAAAAATCTCTGTCTCAGATTTCCTTAAAGGCAGTGTTCACGATGAAAAATATGTTTCAGCTTCCACCAGGAATGGGTAGTGGAGGGGCAGACTGTAACGTTGACGTTGAAAGAACGCATGAAAACGAGCCAGGAAAAGCCCCAAAATAGCCCAATGTCGCCACTTTGAGCGCACGGCAAACCCCAAAAGCGCAATGCCCGCCCTCCGACGTGAACAAATGTAAACTCAAGATAGTGCGATGGTTTCCGAGCAAAAGCCCCGTTCTTCCCTTCATTCTCAAATTCTCTCTTTACTCAGGTCGGCTCGCATACATCGGCTGCAAAAGACGAAAGTTATAAGCCTCGGACAACTCGTCCACCATGCTTCTCTAGCTCGATTTCTGAGGGACCATAACTCCGTTCCCAGAAGGTCGTGTACGATGACAGAGACATCATTGGAATCAGCGTGGGACCCTTTTCAAGATAGGCAAAAAACAAACAAACGATTTCCATCGAGAACACTGCCTTTAACGTTGCAACTTTACTAAACAGTTCATGTTTCCAGGAAAGTTTTTGCTTTTCTTCACCTGCCCGTACCACCTGTCCTTCTGAGGATTATTCCAATTACGCAGCTCTATTGAGTCACTTATGGCCTGCCCTTGCCTGTCATGTTTGCTTTGCAAGTCATACCTTTCTTTGCCCTCCCAAATCTCTTTTAGAGAATCTCGCAGTTTTACGCACTGCCGCTGCTTATTGTACTGTACTGGATCGGCAAGTATGAATTAGATAGAGTTCACGTTATAAATTTAGTTTGAGTAATGGACGGGGCTGCGTCGATAGATCGCCGCGCATGAATCGAAACCCCGTTGGGCAGTGACGCTGCCAACACCGCACGGCCAGCCTCCGGTCCATGCGTCAGACTAAATCGAATACGGAAACCAGATCTCAACATATCGATTTCCATGCAGATGTGATTGCCTAGAATTGTCGGCAATCTCACCAATGTAAAGTGCCTGGGTCCGTGGCGCTCATATCCTGGCCCCTGCCAAATAATCAAGCATTACGGCATCTCTAGCCCCTAAATTTTAGTAACGAACGAGAGTCAGGTTTGACCCTATCAATCTGCTGAAATTAGCCGCGGAGCAGCCGTAAACCTTGTACCTGTCGCGAGCATGCCGAGGATACGCCGTCAACCTTGAGCCCACCGCAGATACCGTAGTCTCACGATCTCCAGTTTCAAAGCTTTCGGCCATCAGACCCAGCCGCGAGGCTGTCAAAGTGTTGGACGCTCAAAGAGCTCTCTATAAACGATGCACATATCTGGGGCTCTTGATCCTATCGGCGTGGATTAGGCAAGAAAAATGAACTTCAGAGAGAGTAGGTAATATTTTTCAAATATCCTCTGGTGGTTCTCGGAATTGCTGATCTGCTGTGATCCCGTCATGGGCCGTCCAGTAGTAGCCTTGCAGCGCTGAGACTGGGTTGCGTGACTCTTTTGCAGAATCGCAAATCTTTCTTGAGCCCACTGAGTAGAAGCTTCAGAACTGCTGGGTTGAAGCCTGACAGGCTGCGACCCAGCACGTTCTCGGAAGTTTAACGGCACTTGCGACTGGCTTCGACTACAGACTTCGGGTAACTTCTGCCGTCATACAAACAACATCTTTTAATACCACAGAAGTTGTCAAGCAGCCGATGTGTCATGTTCCTGGCCATGACTGGGCAGAATCAAAAATAGAAGAAAAAGACGTGAGCAGAAAGAAATGAACGGGACTTCAGAACATGTGTACGGGATACCACTTCTGAAAATTTTTGACGCTGAAAACGTATCGAACCACAGGGCATATTTGATCAAGGTACGACATTCAAGGTAGGACAGGAAACATTACGGTTCTCTTGTCGTAATGTTTTCCAACCCCAAAGGAGGTTCGTAATGTTTTCCAACCCCAAAGGACTTGCTTTGGGGTTGGAAAACGGTGGGAGGAGCGCAAGGCGTGATTGGACGAGACGCGAGAATAGCGACAACCCTTCTCTGAACACTGTCCTCTTCTTTGACGCTGCCCAGCACTGCCGCGACGTCGCACATTCATCGCGGCAGTGTTTGGCCGCGTCAGAGAAGGAGATAGCGATCAGAAACGTAGAGAGTGGGCTGTCGTCAGCCCCGTGTTTCTTCCGATTACGCACTTCGCTCCTATTTCATTTTCCCCGCCTTTCTTGTGGTTCGAAAACATTAGGCCAAAGGTATACATTAGCGACACGCAGTCGCTTCGCTGTGCACAGCGACAGCGACAGTGGCAACGACAGGCATCGGCTCATTTTTAGTACGTCAGCCCTCCGCGACACGTCGCTGCGACCTCACGCGACAACTGTTCCTACGACGACCAGTGCCGTTGCTCCTATGCTAGTCCCGGCACGATTTGTGCTAAATGTTATGACTGTCGCCCATGACAGCGACAAAGTATACTATTGACCTTACGATCACCACCCACCTGCGTCGCAGCAACAGGTCTGCTACTTGTCGAATTTGAATTTGAACCAAGCGCGAGCCTGTCGCTGAGGGTAGAAAAATTTGCTGCGATGCAAGTGTACTATAGGCCGAAGATGACGATGGCAATTGGTGGATGCAAGCGGCTAATCTCCAAGCCCCGAAGTTGACATTTTTTCGGAAAGCTGACCAAAGCAAAAAGCACAACGCGACAGCACGCATGCTGCTACCTCATCCACGTTTCACAAGACGATTGGATTATGCAATTTCTTGGCTGCTGATTATGAAAAAGCGGATCAGTGGATTACATCCATTCATGCTGGGTTGGGTGGATAAGCAAGAGTCACGCCTACTGTTACGGTCAGTCAGCCGACGGGTTATGCTCTTTGTATGGCGTAGTAAGAGTCTCAATCTTCGGAGTGATTAATGCTAAAGGCGCGTCTAAGCATAAGCCAAAAACCTGATTCAAGGACTACAAGGACTACTCTCCCAGCTACCAAACGAGAAGCACTGTACAGCATCTTGTTACAGGCATTCGTGCTAGGCAGAATATGACTCCTCCAAGCGAAGGCTCTCTGTGAACTTAATCAGGCTTTAGCGTCAACTTTCCTGAAAGTCCAATGTCTGTTCTTTTTTGTTTGTGTACAAGTTTTTCAGTCACTCAAAGATTCGCTCATTATTCTTGATTCCAGTATAGTGTCGAGCTAGAGTAAAATGAGATCACAAGGTTTGTGTGTCAATTTCAGATGGTTTCCACAGTTCGAATAGTCATAGGATTATTCGTAAATATTGAGATGTGGACGATGTTGTCGCTGAATATTTTCGTAATGACGTGTATCATGAAAAGTGAGTACAATTTTTCTTTTTCTTTCTAGAAGAGATCACAACTTCGTATTTTTTCTCTACATTCAGGTCGTCTCTATGCGAAAAAGGACAACTCAGTCTATATGCTGGCCGGTTTCAATATGTGCTGTGAAATATGCCAGCTAATCCTTCACGTGTTATATGTCGGTCCATCTATAATTAGTGGGGTCCGTTTCAAGACTATTCTACTCTCAATCACTCTTTTGTATTTGAGCAATGTTGCAGAGTTGGTTTTTCGAAGGACAGAGCTCATTGGGCGTTACGGTGGCGTCCACATGGTTCCTTGGAATATGGTATCTCGGATCGCTTATTCAAATGCTTTTCGCTACCAACAGGTCAGCTCGATGGTTAAGCGTTCTCGATAAAAATCGTAGTTGAAGTCCGCTCCTATGGAGCTGCTGTCGCCCGAGTAGCTAGCTAATTTTCGCTCGGAGTGGAGGGAAAGCATCGCTCGAGTCTCTCTCCAGTCCCGCTCTGAGCGATGATTTGTCTGAGCATATACGACCTGAAGCATCCGTGGGGCTCTATTGCTAGAACAGCAAAAAGTGAGCTTGTTGACAAGAAGACCTGCAGCAGAATAGCAGGACGTGCTACAGCGTGGACCACTTTTTCTTTTCTGGGGGCGTGGTCGCTTTTCCTCATCTTTTCTCACTTATTCGAGTGAACTGAGACATCGCGCTTAGCAGGGTTGCTAAACGCGGCGACCGGGCCGTAATATAATAATTTACCCCTGGAGTTGGACTGTGTTTTTGAATGCACTGCCGAACAAGAAAAGATAAAAACCTGCCCTGATTCAGAGATGAAGGCATTTAAGAAGACTACAAATTGTTCCACTTCATTTTCTTGGCGCGAGTGCGAGTTCCACGACATTACATTGAAGGCAGCATACACGCTCCTGAACCTGGTTGGCATAACTACGGAAATAGAATGGTATGGCTCAGAACACAACGCGTACGCTTTTTGAAACGCCAAAAACGACCCACAATGCCTCTACATGAGCAAGAATTCCGCCCCGCCCCTGTAACTGCCCGCCCCTGTATTCGCTGTTCTCGTCCAAAACAGCTGTGCTGGGCCATTCCCATCGTCGTCGATGTAACGTTATGTTATGTGGTTTACTTATTGTATACTCTGTTTATCTTGAATTGCACAAAACAAGGTCCGCCAATAGTCCTCTAATTGGCCTGCTAGTACCTTAGCGTACGTCCACGACGCGTTCTCGGCGGTTTACGGAGAATTCGCCCGAATGCCCGGAGAATTCGCCCGATGCGTAGCGCGTGGAGAATATGCCCGCGAAGGGGGAGAAAACGCCCGCAAGGGGGGAGAAAATGCCCGCCGCGATGGGAGAAAATGCCCGCTATGAGGGGATGAGATGCCCGCATTAGAAATACAATTATTCTATGACCCTGCCTTATGATTAACTGCCTACAGCAACCTGTTAGAATAAAACATCCAACGCGCACGCGCACCCACGGTATAAGAGTATCGAAACCTCACCCAAGCTGCACAGTTCGGTAGATAATTTTATTGTGCGAAAAACTGAACAAAGAACGTGAAATATGAAATAGTGTTGGTGCTTAAACTTCATTTGGAGGAGTAAAATGTGTAAATAGTACAATGCATTCTTACCCCTAGCATAACCGTCTATTCAACTTCTTTGAAGTTAGAAAAATGGTGATACCCTGAGGCGATTCCTGAGGTAAGAAACTTATTAAAAAGTAACTTGGTGATATCAAGGCAGAGTAGTAAGCCTGGCTAGAGAGTCCAAATATCTTTTGCACGTTCTCGGCGTGATCTCAGAGTCAGGGATCGCAGAGAACTGTTGGATTTCTTCTTGAATCTTGCGCTGTCGTTCCAGCTCTGCCGGTCTTATGTAGCGGTCTGGCGCAGATCCATCCAAAATCGATGGCAGTGGGCTCTTCGCCATTGTCAGCTCGGCTGCACAAAGTCCCAGTAGTTCTCTCATTGTGGGGTCACGTTCTGAAATATACTCAAGTTGTTCTTTTTAGAGAAGGACCGTTCCGAAAACTGCATATTTCTCACCTCCAAAAGCGTGGCGTATCCTTGTGTGAAATCCTTCGACCAAATTCGTAGTTCGTGTGCTGCGAGTCTAAGCTCCATTCCATCGCCCATAGAATCTACCATGCGGTGGAAGCCAGGTGTTCTCCATGTACGTCATAAATTGGGTCAAACTCGACTCCTCAGTTGCAGACACTATTGGCTGTTCGAGCGGCTGAAGCACTCCAGAACGTGCGTGAAGGTGCTCCGGCAAAAGCGGTAGCATCTGAAGCCTTTGAGAGAAGCATAAAAGTGCTGCATTTTTCGAAGCAGCTCGCTTCAGCCCAAGGCGATCTGTGTTGCGGCGAATACATCGGTCGAAGCGGAAGAGACATCTGAAATGAATAGAATCGGACTGCATGACAAAAAGCGGATTTCCGGCACTGATTCGAAATAGAAAGTTTTCGTTAACATCATAGTCGCTACATACAGCTGACGCAGATTCGTTCTTTGGATCGGTGTATGCCCGAGCAGTCTGCGTCTCTGCGTGTTTGTGTATGTCACGCACAGTCTATGCCATCTGCAGAAAACACCGAGCCGACAAACGATTCAGCACAGACCATACTTTCAAGACGATTGTACAATCTTGTTATCACATCATACGCTGTTGTTTTTTCAAATGAGTTTTTTCCACGATTTTTCCCTTTCGCTGCCGATTTTGTCTTCTGCATCCTAAAGGCAGGGTTCACGATAAAAAACGGTTGTTCTGCTATCCTCATGAAAAGGTAGATCTGACCATCACAAAATAGAAAATAAGTGAAAAGTTGGAGAAAAATTGCTCAGGAACATGTTATTGCTTGGTGTCCTCCCACCCCCGATTATCAAGATTTCGATGAATGCTCGTTTTCCCGTCTTCTGTTTTGCGTCTAAAGTAATTACTGAGAACTTTAGAAGACCGCTGACTGCTTTAGGAGCAAAGTGAATGACGGATCAACAAGCAGTCATAAAAATCTCGTTAGCTGGGAGGTAATAAGCCGTCGTATGTTGTTTTTGTGCGTTTTTCCTCCAAATTTTCACTTTTTTAACTCAATTTTAATTTTATAATGACAAAAACTACATTCTCATCAAGAGAGCTGAAGATTCGTTTTTTGTCACAATCCCTGCCTTTAAAGGAAAAGTCCAACCTCAGGGGTAAAACTTGATATTATACTCCGCCGACCGTTTATAGCATCCCTGTCAAACGCGAGGTAACAATTCGTTCAAATAAGTGAGAGACTACAGGGAAAAAGTCGGCCCCGCCCACAATACCCCAAAAGTCAAACCGCGCACACCGATTCAAAAAGAGAGCCTAGAGCTCTGCTATTGTACAATTTGCCTTTGAGGATCGCCACACAAACCAATTTTTCCGTTTGCAAAGATTTCAGTTCCATATTCGGGCCAAAACGCTTGATTATCAAATTTTACCCCTAAGGTTGGACTGTGCCCTTAAAGGTACAGTCCAACCTCAGAATCGAAATTTTGTTTCCCTGCTTATCTTGAAGAAAATTTTACGCTGATCACAAAAGTGTCTCCAGACTCGCTCAGTAGTCACTACGAACGGAGTTATGGCCCCTCAAAAATTCTGAATTTGAACGGCGAGAAGTTCGCGGAAGAGTTGTCTCAAGCCTGTCTTTTCTCGTTAATCGCAGCCATCGTTTTGGAGCAGGTCACAATATAAAGCCAGGCCGAAAACAAAAAGAAGAACATAGATTTGGAACAAAATCGATCGCGCTTCTCTTCCCTATTGAGACCGGAAGCTTGTCGGTGGACGTTACCCATTTTTTCTTCCATGGAGGGCGGGGTCGACATTTTCCTTGCTTTTTCTCGCTTATTTGAGCAAATTGAGATTTCGCGCTTGGCAGGGTTGCTATACACGGCGACCGGAGCATAATATCAAAAATTACCCCTGAGTTTGGACTGTGGCTTTAAGGGGAGCGTTCACGATGAAGAAACCTGTACTCTCTTCTTTCAACCAGTGATATGATTGACAACGACTGAAAATATATAATTTAACGACTGCTGGCATTTTTCGGCGTTATTTCGAACGACTAAGTAATTTTAAAAAATTTAACGCGCAGCCCAGGATTTCGCTCAAAAATTACTAGCCATCAATAACGCACTCCCACTCAGAAAAATGAAAACTTTGTAGAGAGCTATTCTCAAACCTTCCTGCTGTGGCATCTTGAAGTTAACAGCTACGGGGCTAAAAGCCATTTCCTCAGTGATAACAAGCAGACTGTTTTAGCTGTCAGTTAGCTCTGTACAGTCGTTTGAACTCGGTTTCCAAGCCTTATGAAGATCCGCCCACGCTTTCCCGTGAACCCTTGACTCACCAGCGTCTGCTGTATCCGTTTTTTCTTTGCTTTCTCGAAACCCCGCCCCCGGTTTCCCACCATCTCTCGAGATGATTTCGAATATCACCCGCAATTTAAGTGCTCATTCCTCCAATTCAAATTTCAATAATTTTGGCGATTGCACCATAACCCGTATCCAGTATCATCGAGTTGTGCTCCCAAAGTCAAACATAAAGGAGCATTCTAATGTTGTTTACTAACGAAAATGTGGAAAACAGGCAATAGACGTGGAAAAAACGAAGTTCTCACAATGTTCACATTAGGTAATTTCGCTTGAGCGAAAACCTCGAAAAGGAATGTCGCGAAATGCGAATGGCTTCCCTCAGATGTGAAATAATCATATATCATGCAAAATAGCACAATACAAGGAGCAAAAAAAGGAGAAAAAGTAGAAAGGAGCGAAAAAATGGAGAAACTGCAGCAGAGAAGTGAACGGAGCACCTCTTTCTGCTACCATGATGTTTTCTAGCGCAGGCAAAATCTCCCCCTCGCGACGGAAATTTTCTGCCCTCTTCGCGGGTATTTTCTCCCCTGCTCGAGGGAAAATTCTCCCCTCCATGCGGGTATTTTTTCTCCACCTCGCGGGCAAATTCTCCCCTCCAGGCGGGCATTTTCTCCTCTCTCGCGGGCAAAATCTCCTGCTGAAATGCACGCGTGCGGCTCGGGCAAAATCTCACGTAATCGTTCTCGGCAGACCCGGGCGTGCACCCTGTGTGCAGAGCAATCGATTCGTCAATGCCGTCACTCGGCCACCCACCCTGCCACCCGGCTCTGCCGAGAACGCGTCGTGGACGTACACTACGGTACTAGCGGGCCAATTAGAGGACTATTGGCGGACCATGTTTTGTGCAATTCAAGATAAACAGAGTATACCTATGGCACCATCCACAAATATCGCCGATGGTGGGAATGCCCAGCACCCCTGTTTTGGAGGAGGACGGCAAATTCAGGGGGCTGAGAAATACAGGGCGGGGCCAACTACCATACTTACCCGTGTAGTGGCATTTTGGGTCGTTTCTGACGCTTCAAATGCGTAGGCATTCTGCTGTTCTGAGCCATATCATTCTATTTCCGTAGTTATCTAAACCACGTTTACAAGCGTGTATGCTGCGTTTAAGCGCAGAAAAAAAGAAAAAACACACAGCTTTTGTCGTAGGTGAATGGCTTTGCTTAGAGCAAGAAGAAATTGGTATCGCTGTCAGTTCGCCATCGCTTCACATTTCCAGATTCGTTGTTATTTGCTTTCCAACACGGACGTTTTTCACAAAGGAGCGAGTGACGTATCTAATCATATTTTGCACTGCGGCAGCCGCAGCAATGGTAACGTACTCTCAACTTCTGTCGCCATGTTGCAGGTCTGTTGTGTCGTCGCAGACAGAACGCTCTCCTTCAATATTTTGTCGTTCTCTGAAAAAAGCTTGTTTCCAGAATCACTCCCGATCAGAGATATTTTGGCTATTCCTATTTGGTTTTTCCTAACCAAACATCCAATCCTTCCATGACCTATGTGGATCTCCCATTGGATATTGGCACTTCCGTATATTGCGGCATTTCTTATATAGCAGTGAGTAAATCAGTGACAGGAAAATAGTTATTGTTTTTTATTTTTTTTAACTTATTGTCTTTGTTTTCAATTACCTTTTTTCAAAGTAGATTCGAACAGTTTCATATCTATTCCAGCTGTTTATTTACGTCATCAGAGTTGGAACTCGACATGATCACTCAAGGAAGAGGGAAGTCAGGTAGGTTATGCAATATGTTTTTGTCCTCGTAATTCAATACACATAACCTTGAAGGCAGGGTCCGGGCAGAATCTCGATTTCGAGAGTTTCCCTGAATCGGAGAGCAGGCCACTGGTTGTCCCAGTAAACGCGATGCGAGCACTGCAGACTAAATGGTATTCTTTAGGGTTTTGAGCCATTTCAGTGCACCACT
This sequence comes from Aplectana chamaeleonis, assembly GCA_029168955.1. Lineage (NCBI taxonomy): Eukaryota > Metazoa > Nematoda > Chromadorea > Rhabditida > Cosmocercidae > Aplectana > Aplectana chamaeleonis. The sequence goes on from JAPDOI010000892.1 coordinate 176,053, forward strand.
GATCCACGAAGGTTTGTTCGAAGTCAAGTTTTCAGCCATTGTCCGCATTTTCTTCACCGCGCGCGGCGGTAACCTTCTCTCACTCAGGCGAACTGGGGCGTCGACAACAGGTTGATAAGTTGTCATCTCATAAACCGCTCCCTGTTGACAAGTCAAACCGCGCGTATTGTCGGCCTAAGACCTGTCTGTTGCCCAGCGACGTTCGCCTGTTGTCGAGCTGTTGATAACACTATGTGTCGCGTTTAGCCTATTTAGCAGCAGTTCACATCCTGCAGGACTGCTTCATCAAGCTCAAGAATTAATTTACACCGACACGCGTTGCGGCCGGCACACCGACACGCGTCGTGGTCGGCACACAAACACGCGCCGCGGCTGGTCGCCCAGCCTCCACTGGGGTCACCACCGGATAGGCACGACCTCCAGATGCTGGACGGATCCAATGTATCGCAAACTTAGGTAATTGAATCGGCTGCACTCTCACCATTTGCAGCTTGCCTGAAAAATGCATTGTATACCCCCCTTGTATGTAGAGCGCTAGCTGTGCAACAGCTCGACATCGACCAGATCATAACTCGCGGCCACGGCCCCGCCGAATGTCGACACGATGGCCAGCGGTAAGTCATGGTAGGCGGATCAACCTGTTGTCGACGCCCCAGTTTGCCTGAGCACCAGCGCCATAAATGCCGCCAGTGCGGTGACTCCCCCCCCCTCCCACTTGGCGGCGAGACGATCCCCAACATGCAGTAGAATATTGATGTTTTGACGGCCTGATAGCTGACAAAACTTGTCGATGGGGTTCGCTTAGTCCAAGTAAATAAGAAAATAAAGAAATTAAATAAATAACGGAGAAGGAACGACTGAAAACCGGTCATGGATAGTACTATACGATCCTTAAACTTGTATGCGCGATGCCCTACTCGTACACATCCTTGTTGGCCGTTCAGGGAGTAGGAGTAGGAGGGGTCAGCATAGCGTAGCCAAGCTTGAGGGTCGCATGGGGTTACCTATGGCTTGTTTCAAGCCGTTTCAAAGTCTTTATTGTTGCAATGAATCCCGGTACATACGATTCACGGTGAAAACTCGAAAATCATCTGTATGGTGAACAGCTAAATATGGCTGAATCGAAGCTTCTCATTTGGCGCTCTGAGATACTCCCCCCAAAAAAAAACAGAATGCTATGGACTTGACCCGCAGGCTTTTGCCTATGGTAGACTCAAGAAAAAACTGAGTGCGGCAGACGGAACTTGACCTTTCGGCTCCTGGCAATGTGCCGGCAGTGAATTGCGGTAGTAGTCGTGGCGGGACTTACTGCTGCTTGTCAGCGGCACATCTCTGGCAGTTATCTGTTCATAACTGGTTTTAACCCTCGATCTTTTTACGGTCGTATAGAAAAAATTGTTTTGCTCACATTCATACGAACATTTGATATTCTCTAGTTTGGCATTTTTTTTCAAGAGAGAAAATGAGCATAATCACTGCTCCAGTTCTTGGATTAGTTATCAAGTATTTGGCTGATGCAGTCTCAAAGAATTTGTTTTTTCAGATGTTGCGTACAATTCCTGCTCATGTTTCTCACATACACGGTTACCTGGCTCACATTTTTCTTGTATCCAGCGATTGGAATAAGAGCTCCGGAAGCGTTTGTCGTGACAACCTGCGTGTTTATGTTGAATTGCGGAATCAACTCCATTATTTACTTGATCTTGAACAAAGAGGTCGGTATCTTCAAACCTTTAAAATGGGGCCATTTTGAAATTGACTGCAAGCTACTATTATAAATTTGTGAGCTCCTGCGGTCCCACGAGGTAGGTTAGGTGTCGAGAGCTAAAGAAATTATTTTCAGGTTCGTGCTGCAGCTAACCGTCTTGTGGGTGGCAGCATTTTTAACGATGCGATCTCAGCGGGCGAAAAAAGCAAAGGACCTTCAACATCGAATCGAGTGCAACCACATCCATTCGTTACGCCTTCGAAAGTTGAGCCAAGCGCGCAGCATACGTAGAGTGACAGACGCAAAAGACTATTTCCTTCTCTGCGAAGTGGTTATCTCCTAAAATGACCAACCGCATCACTCACGCGCAATGATGCGGTTGCACTGACGCATAATAGAGGCTTCACCCCAGTGATTACTCAAGTTGAACTTCTCGTTCTGAACAACAGATGCTGAGTCTGTGCTGCCAACGCATCATGGGTTTCGGCTCCTCTTACTTGGGAGCACGTAGCCTGAGCTGTGCATGCTGAGGGGTCGAACAGAGGTTGTTACCGGTTTGCGTCGTTTCCGACACATCCTCCCTTCACATGGGTCTGTGTACGTTCTGCTAGTCATGGAACGCAGTAAGGATGCCAACCTTGCGGATTTCCGTAACAAGAACTGAATCCTAGTCATGATCAACAGTAAGGAAGCCTTCCTCAATGTTCGCTAAGGAAAGATCCCCTCAACGTTTTATAATACCTTTCTCTGTGATGATGTTGTGTATGTGATTGTTTCACATTTCTTAAAGGCACTGTTCGCGATAAACTTCATCCTCGAATTTTCCATGGCAAACGCTTCTCGTGGCTCTCAGAAGCAGAACAGCGTCGAAAAAACGGTACGAAAAGCTACCCAGGAGCCGCAAAACGGTTCCGAAAAGTGGGAAAACACCGCCGCTGTGAGCAGGTCCCGTCCCTTTCCGCCCCTCGACGTGAACAAAGGAACACTCGAAATCGTGAGTTGAGCGATGGTTTCCGATCAAAAGCCTCGTTCTTCCCTTCATTCTCAACTTCCCTCTTTACTCAGGTCAGCTCGCATACATTGGCTGCAAAAGACGAAGTTACAAGCCTCGGACAACCCGTCCACCATTTCCCCTAGGTAAATTTATGAGGGACCTTAACTCCACTCCCAGAAGGTCTTGTACGATTCCAGAAGCTTCATTGGAATCAGAATGGGACCGGTTTCAAGATATGCAAAAAAACAGAAAAGGGATTTTTATCGCGAACAGTGCCTTCAAGTAATTCTATGGGTTTTCAATTTATTTGAGCCTCGATTGACTACAGACTCTATTTGGGTCCTTTTGTAGTTTGCCGGTCGGCGTCGGAAGGCCCTACTGTCCAATTTGGAATATCTATCTACCTTATGTCGTCCATCTAATCTTATCACTGCTTATGACATTTGAGAACGAGTCGTCCGACTTCAGCCGGTAAGCTATGAAAAAAGCTTTATACCTCAAAACCAATTGCAGCATGCGCCTTATCACATAAACCATCTCGCTGAAGATTTCAGTTCATAAGTTATACCAAATTGAGAAGCTTTGTATAGTCCATGTAGTTCAATAAGGAAGCTGCGCTTCGCTGTTAGGCGCGGAATGTATCGATCGGTAGCTATAACTCCTCCGTTTTCCCATACGCTGCTTTTCCCGCCAAGCAGCGTCGCGGCTTCCCACTCGGATGGCATGATTCATAGATTCATAATTTTTCCATTTATGACAGCATTGAACCGTGATATTTTGTGAATTGATCTACTCTGTCTTTAGCAAGGTCAGCACCATTTTGTTTAGCTGATTTTCTTCAATTACAACCTGATTGTTTCGATTTCATTTTTTCCTATTCCGTTCCATATCGCATTCAGACGGTTATTTTGATTTATTAGATTCTCTCGAATTCCTTACTCACAAACACAGTTTGCATTTCAAATGAGATTGATAAAATGTGCTAGGATGTAGTCCCCGAATGCAGCAATCGATCAGTTGAACCACCTTTTAGCAGTCGGGACCACTCCGTTTCAATACAATGATGTTTCGAACTACGAAAAAAGGATTAACTGCTCTAGGTCTGTGCACTGGGCTTGCAACCCAAAAGTGTTTAATGGAGATTTACATTTTTGTTAAGTTTTTGTTTTTATCAAGAAGGATATCTTGAGATTTGTTTACGTTTGATTTTCATAATAAATGTCTCCTCACCTAACTGATTGAAAAAGTAATGATATTAAAGTTTCATTTAAAGGCAGCATACACGCTCGTAAGCATAGTCGAGATAACAGCATAGATAGGTCCGCACGGCCCGTACTATGTCGTCAACGACGTTCGAAGCGCTGAAAACTGTCCAGGATGACAGTATTTGACAATGTTTGAGCAATCTTGCCTTCCACGCCCGTATTTTCACACCCCTTTGAGTAACAGAATGAGAATCGATACTTGTGAAAACGTGTGATAGCACTATCAAATGGGAGTGCACGAGAGAAATAGCTTGGTTTACTTGAGTATAACATGTCTGCATACCTAATGACTCTCGTCAACTTTCGAGAATGCCGCTCTACTTTGGCTGACCTCTTCAAATGGAGGATTTTATCAGTGCACAAACATGTTATACTCGAATAAACCAAGCTATTTCTCTCGCGCACTCCCATTTGATAGTGCTATCACTCTCAATCATCACACGTTTTCACAAGTATCAATTCTCATTCTGTTAGTCAAAGGGGAGTGAAAATACGGGCGTGGAAGGCAAGATTACTCAAACATTGTCATATACTGTCATCCTGGACAGTTTTCAGCGCTTCAAACGTTGCTGACGACATATTACGGGCCGTGCGGACCGATCTATGCTGTTATCTCGACTACGCTTACGAGCGTGTATGCTGCCTTTAAAATACAGGTGCTTTTAAAAACTTTTTGCAGACAGACGCGAGTTGACAGCTGTTGATAATATACAGCGCATAACACTATGTAACAACCTTTAGCAACTTCTAGTCTTGCAAATGGACGAGGCCGCGGTGGTATGTACGTTGTTGGTCGAGATCGAAACCACATTGCCCGGTGGTGTCGCGACCGCCGCTAGGCCAGACGCAAATGATCGCGCCCTGTTCATTTCCGAGACTAGAAATGGTGAAAGGCTTTTGAGTGCCAAATTGAACCCGTAATCTGTTTAACGAGAAGGCCGAACAAATAAAACTTCGTACTCTCGTCACCACTGTATGAATTTTAAAGCGTAACAACTAATAATGAGCGCAACACAGCACTCCGCATAGTAGAATTATTGTACTACACGCACTAGCGTTACGGTGCTTTGTAAAGGATATATGGGATCAAGCCTCTCATTAAATATTTCTCGGGATGCGCTACAAATCCAACTTCCATTCAGAAAGTTAGAATCATTTTCATGTGCATTGGGCCTATACAATGAGTTGCGAACGCAAGACGGCTACCAGTGTTTAGATCATCCGGTACAAACACTTCCCATCTTTCCGGACGGCATCGACCTAGGAAGAATCGCGGACGTAGAGATTCAAAAAGGAACTACTTTTTTTCAAACTTTCAAAATTCGGAAAATGGAAAGACCATTCTGATTTCAGGAATCGGAACGCCGAAACCATCGAAAAATGGTGAATCGGAAAACAGAGCTTTTTGTTTTGAGCAAACAAATGTCTTACCTTCAAATATGTAGGGCTAACAGAATCAGTCGAGTGTACGAAAAGTGAAGCTAGATTCGAAACTGGTATAATTACATGACTCCATATAGGCCATAAGACTGAGAGATGAGTTATGAGCAAGTATGCAAGACCGATTCATGAAGCTGGTAAATATTGAAACTACGGGTTTCACATAATTCAGGTTGCGTTTTGCCCCGTTTTCGGCTCAAACGGGATTAACGTGAGACTTGGACAAGAACTTATTTGTGATCCTCTTCCAAACAAGCACTGCAGCAGCCCAAGCAGAAGAACTCAAATTTCTTACCTTCTCCTTATGTGCTACATAGGTCCGTTCTCAGTTGAAACAGGACCACCGACATCTCATTTTCGGCCCAAGCGGCTCGTATTTGTTTCCAATTATTAGACAACTCGTGAGCCTAGCCAGATGATGGCGAGGCGACGAGAAATCTCTTGGCAACGATCGGAATGTGACACTTAGCAAGTCAGAACATTTTATACACAATTATGAGGAATGATCAGGAACGTTCGGCTTTGGCGTGTGCTTTTCCAAGAACGATTTTTCAAGCCATTCACCATCCATCGAATTCTGCGTATTTATTTCACGTTTGTCACATTCTGATACTTCTGCTACAAGTAACGCATACGAAACACAAACACATATTAAAGCAAAGATTTTAATACCCATAGAGTTTATGAAATGTTCTTTTTGGGAAATCGCACACCACGATTTTAATAGAAGAGGTGTGAGTTGCTAGCTGGATTCAACAGGTTGAAAATGAACAAACGTGATAAAGAAGAAATGAAAACGGAGTTTTCGCAAACACAAAGCATATCCAAGTGTTTCATACTCCAATAATCGACCATTGGGAAGTTTAGCCTTACATAACCATGCATTTCGACAGTGTTTGGCCGAAAGCGTTACGGAAGCAAAGGCGGCCCTGTACTCATGAGCACATTTCCGTAATCGTGACGCTCGAACTAAGCGTAGTTCCCATAATCAATCATCATGATACTTTGAATGTTTAATTACTCGACTGCCGACCTGAGTTCACTCTTCACTCATATGGATCAGGTTTTCATGATGAATTGTTCAGTGGATCTTCCGCCCTTCCAGTTCCTTCTCCAACCGGGATAGAAGCGCTTTGACGATGGCGGATCCGAGAGTTTGAAGCGTTACTCACGCTGACTCAGGTTGTTCGCATAGCATTCCCGCCATTCTCGTAGAACTTGAACACGCACTAAAGTTCATATTAGTTAAAGTCACTCTGAAGTAAAAGTTGGGGCAGTGAAGCAGGCTACCCTCTTTCAAAAAATCCACATTTTCCACGCTATTGATCTTTTAATCGACCGGTAATTCAGGCTCAGCTTATCGATATCCCGTAATCATTCGGCGAAACAACTCCTTTGTGCCATTACATTCTCTTCGGGCTCGACTGCTCTTCTTCAGATCAGATCCACTCTTCGGCTTAGGCGCTGGGCTCAAAATCATGCCAAATTCATCTTGATTATTAGCGAACACTAATGGCTCCAAATCCAACGCTAATTTGTTCATGCCGTCTTCCCTCCTAAAGCAGATGCCAGCAACCTTTTGCCGAATTCGGTCAAATCTGACGGAAGCAGCTTGTGTACTAAAAGTAGGTCCCATTAAGTACGAAAGTCACCTAGGCACAGAAAGTCAGAAATCTGAGTATGGTGTCCTGAAAATTTCCGAAGAATATGATGCGTTCAAAGGCGAGTTTAACGCATTTGAAGGCTCCTTTTTGGACGAGAATACTGAAATTTGGTCAAATCCATAAGAATCTGCTTGCGTACTCTAGCTGTGTTCCACTCAGTACAGATGTTACATAGGCACAGAAAGTTAGGCAATTATTTTTGAGAAAATTTTCGATGAAGATGGTGTACACAGTAATGACGAAACCCGGTACCAATGAAGATGCAATGCAAAACATAAAGGAATAAAAACACGAAATGAAAGAAAAACAATCGAAAACTTTGTAGTAAGAAAAAAAATGCCTCACCACAACAAACGGGATGGAAGCGAGAGTATAAGCTTCACGTTTGTTGTTTCGCACCGGTGAAATGGCTCTTGATTGGAAAAGTGGAGGCGCACAAAACAAAGCAAAACTAAGAAAAGGTTAGTGGCGGACCTGCGTGTTTACGAGGACGGTGCTGACGCATAGGAGAATATCCAAATCGGAAAAAAATTAATAAAGGCACGTCTGAGCTTGTTATACATGGCATTATTCACCTCATCAGACTCCAGTAGTTGCAAAAAATTCTAAGCATCGTGAAGGGGGTTATTGGACGTGCTGAAACGAATTTTGGCGCTGTAGCAGTTGTAGGGAAAGGGGGAAGCACTTGTCCACTGCACTTGGCCTTGTCCATAGTACCGAGCAAATGTTTTGCAAAAAAGGCGTTTTGCATAGTTTTTTTAGCGCAATAAACGCCGCATCGCCATAACTTGCTTCAAAGTAGTCCGATTTCAATTCTGAAGTCATTTCTGGTTTACTTCCGATGAGTCCTATGCGTTAGTGTTACAAAATCAAAAATTCAGCTCCAGCAGTTCATCGAAAATTGCATATTTGCACAACAAAGTTCCTCATTATGAGCTGATCAGACGCTCATGATGGCAGTGGTCTGTTACGTTTAGACCTGTGGTCGATGTGAGTTTTAGCAGAATAATACGCATTTTTGACGAAATACCGGAGTCAATGCGACTTTCTCCACATACCGTTGCATTCGCCTCACTGAGTGAAATACGAAAACTCCCTGAAAACTAACTTTGTCAATTTGAAGCGAGTTATGGCCCTGCGGCACTTTGTGACCGCAAAAAATGTCGCAAAACGCTTTTTTGCAGAAAAATTGCTCGGCACTGCATTTCTTCGTGCACCCACGCAATTAGAACACCAACCCAGGGTTTTCTTCTGCTTTCGAAATCGGAGGAGTCGTTGCGGCACCGAAACATGGACGTGGCCAAATGAGATTGCAAAGTGGTCTCACTCTGCGGCGAAAGGTTCCGACCCTTCATTGAAATAGACAAAAAGAATGCTCGAAGCTAACGCAAACAATAAGAAAACCCGACGAGAATCAAAAAAGTGGAGAAAGATTTTGGGACACGCCGGATTGAGCGGTGAATTTTACACGCGTAATATTCCACGCGGAGCCGTTGCCTATTCGCATTGGGGCACGTTTACTCAACTGGCCAACGACGGTGTGTCCGTGAACCTCATTTCGAGCCAAATTTGAACCGATATTTACGAATGGCGCGCCGTATGAGTCTAGTACGAGGTTTATAAATTCCACAACGTGCTTGAAACCAATGCCACTCAAATTGTTGCCCAACTCGGCTGCTGCTGGCCCACAGCATGACATTCTTTCAACTTAATCTCCAACGTCGGATACGCGAAATCGTCGAGATCACCAAAAATCAATGTGGCTTTGTTGATAACTGTGGCGCCATATCATTCATGCCGCCCGACTACTGATTCAGAAGCACCGCGAGAAAAGCAAGGCGCTTCACCGCTCCAGCAGGTCGAACGCCTTCTCCAAATCGAGAAAAGCGAGGGAGAGCAAGACGCTCAAGCTCGCTTTTCTCGATTTGGAGAAGGCATTCGACCGAGTACCTAATGAAGTGATATGGTTCGCGTTGTGGCAGCATGGTGTCCCAGAAGAGCTCATAGACTGGGTCAAGATTCTCTGAGCCGATCCGAAAATTCGTGTTCAAACAGCGGCTGAGTTTTCCATCTCTGTTGGCGTCCATCAGAGATCTGCTCTCTCCCCGCTTCTTTTTGTGATCGCGATGGATATACTCTTACGAGACTTGCAGAAACCGGTGCCATGGTCGCAGTTGTATGCTTACGACGTGATGCTTGCATCTGAAGATAAGTCCGACCTTTAGCGACAGGTGCAGGCATAGAGTAATCGGCTGTCTCGTTTAGGATTACGACTCAATGTCAAAAAAAAACGGTATATCTGGTTACGAACGGTGATCAACAGGAGTCCATAAATGTCGGCGGTATTGAGCTCCTGCGTGCTGAATTCTTCAAGTATCTTGGATCGACGATCGCATCTGATCGCAGCCTAGGATTCAAAGTTGCCCCTTACTTGAGAGTAGCGTGGTCAAAGTGGCGGTGGTATGGACACGTTCTGATAGCCGGAGACGATACCGTTCGCAAGGCGGGCCTGAATCTGGATGTGCCTGGAAAACGACCATAAGGACGACCGAAGTGTGGCCCTATCTACCCGGCAGAGCCCCAACGCCTCCCTACTCCGGACTAGGGAGGAGATGAAGTTTTTCAGCATTTCTGAGCAAATTTTTTTCTCTATATGTAGTATGCAGCTTTTTTCGAATAATATTCTCCATTTTAGAGAAAAAAAGATTTTCTATTTTATTATTGCAGCTATAGTACAATTTTTCTGCGGAAAAAAACTTTTCTATTTTTCCAGTTTATTCACCACACTTGATTTTTGTTCCAAAAATTGACGTTTTGGAGTTTCTTCGCGTTTTCATTTTTTTGCTATTTCTACAGAATGGAAATTTTTTTGTAGTCAGAATCCAAAACAAACCGCATTAGAAAATTGTGTTTTTGTAGCTTATCGTGGGTCTAGGGCTGGGTTGCCTATCATGCTCCAATTGTATCGCGCCAAGAACGCTACCTCCGGTGGTCATTCGCATTCGATTCTTCTACCAACAAATCGCTAACCATGAAAATATATTCAGAAAAAATATTTCTTCTTAGCAATGAAAAAGTACGAGAATACGATGAAGAAGAAGAAATGCATTTTCATATTATTATGATCTCCCCTTCTCGAATTCCGGCATTAAGTCGAGACATCAGGATATACAGCTCAAAGAACAAAGAAGCTGCATAGAAAGCTTGATAAAGGCAACCAAGCATGACACCATCACTCCGCAATTGCACGCAACATTTCATTCGACGCCAGGCAATTTCATCGGTGCGAGGAGTCTTCCGGTGGTGAGAGTGAGGGGGTCCCTCACTATGCATCGCGGGCTCCCAAGTTCTCCCCGCCGAACTCCCCGCGTGGGGACGGGGCTCCCATCCTCTCCCGCATAGGGCGATATGCATACCGCCCTGATCAGACCCATGAGAAGGGAATGTGGCGCCAGCTCATCGGAAGAGCGGACCCCGCTTCGAAGCGGGACAAACGCTCTGCTGAGAAATTCCTAGCTGGAAAGGTATAAATCCTTAAATTGCTCATCCATCTGTAGGCGGTGAAAAATCGAGTTTTGCCGCTTGGCTGCAGTGCTCATCTGAGAAAGAATCACAAAAAAAACCTTATCAGGTTTATTGGACCCGTGCGAGACGAGAACGGGACGTCGGGGATTTAAGGTCGTTTTCAGCCTGAATTACCGGGTTTCCACTCTGCGGGGAGTGCTTCTAGACCGGCTGTGTCTGCTTCAAAGGCGTCTACACGCGTTATTGTGATCGCGAACTTTTTGCATTGGAGCGGTAGACGGTGAATGTGTCTGCCAGGGCGAGCCAAAGCAAAAGCGCTGTTTTGACTTGCTACATGTGGAAACGGAGGAAAATCGAGTTCCTCGTCTGGGGCAGCTGCTGTGGTTGTTTGGCAGAAGATCACAAGAGAAGTTATAGTTTGAGTTTCAGGTCGATTCGTCCTTCTTGAGCCAAGAACGAGACGCGCATGCGACCTGAAAAAATGTGAAAAGAACTTATCCTCGAGTGGGAACTTTGGAGGACAAAAATAATGTGTCGATACGGACTTAGGTCATGTGGCAAGCAGGACCGGGTTTTTGCTATATAACCTATAAACCTTAAAGATTGTCGGAACGTGTCGGAGGATTATTTCCAGTTCTTTCTAGTCCGTATCCACCTTTCAGTAGGACGATGCAGGCTTGATTTCAGGCCGGCCATACCATTTTGCTAGACTGGCCGGCCGGTCTACAAGACCCCAACCCAGAGGAAAACGTGTGAGGTATACTTGAGCGTTGAACCTACATCTAGAGCACACAAACGGGGCGCGTGGCTCCATCAGCAGACACGCTCAAAAACTTTGTTGAGATAAGTACGCTACTTGAGCCGTATTGCCCCTAGTAGAATGCTCACGCCGTTGGAATCGTCAAAAACAAGTGAAAACTACTAAATTTGAGACGAGAATTTTAGTCAGCCACGCCCATAGGCTTTCAACCCGGCCCCTCAATATACGAATACGGTCACTTCGGCTGGTTTTTGAAGCTTTCGACGAGGTGAGCGTTCTAGTACAGGCTGTAAGAGTCTATCGGCTTCGCTATCCCAACCGTTTTATCCTTCATATTAGCTATTTCAACCGCTCGGGGAAAACTCGTCCAATTTTACCCCATAACAAAAACAGTGATTACTCCTGTATCTGCATGCAGTTTTCATCGGTTTTCCGTTAGTTTCACATACTACTAGCTTCAAACCTTCGATTTATGACATAAAATCTATACCATTTTTGAGCGTGTCTGCTGCCTTTAGGATGGCTCTTCTAAGCGAATGGGCGCAGATTGAAAGGAGCGTTCTCGAAAAGCTGGGTTGAAACATGCAAAACAGAGTTTTCGAAGTTTTCGAAGTTTCCTACTAGTTGCTCCACTTTCATGAAGATTGGTACCCAAAGGTTTTCGAGGGTGCTGCATCCATTGACGTTTACCGTTTGTCTCCTCAAAGGCAGCGTACGCTCGAAAAACCGTATTCATTTTTCTCACAATTTAGCGCAGGTAGACCTACCAGATTGTGATATATCGCCAGGAGGCCACCCAAAACACTCAAATTCCTGAGAATAACTCGTTCGCGAATTCCGGAGCATTCAGCTCCCTTTTTTCACGTCTGTCCTGTGTGTCTCGGTAATACACAAATTTTGGAAACCTGAGCGGCTGATTTTGTTTAACCCCCATAACTTTTTCGGCTCTACAGGTCCTTTCGCTCTCCTCGTGTGATAAATTCTTTAAAAATAAGAAGATTCCAATACGCACGTCCGAACTCGAGAATCTCTCGAATAAAAGAATATGGAATTCCGGATTTTCGCGGCCCGTCGGAGCCTGCCGTGGCGCTTCTGTTCCTCTTGTTAGATGATCGACCAGGAAAACGCCTTTTCAGACCTCGGAGTTTTCGCAAGCCTATAGCATTATCAATACGCAATATAGAGGTCTCGAGCTTCGCCAACTATCTCCACTTGGTTCAAGCATTGGATTGAGAAGAAAAACCCACATGGGGCGCCAAGTTCGGAAACGCGGAAATTGGGGTATGTCATATAATTTTGCAACGCACTGTATGAAGATTGTTCACAGCGCCTAGGGAGCCGATTATAACACTCCTTAGTCGGTTGGCACATGCCTGCCAGGTTTCTCCTAGGACTTGATGTCGGCAGCCTCGGTCAATGCTTATGGAAATCCCAGCAAGTGGTCCATCGAAGAAGGTGTAGCAACCTTCACAAGTGTTTTTGTACACGATGCTTCCGTGCAAGTTGTGCGGTTGAGAATAGAAGCCAACCACTGACAGCGTCATTATCTTTGATCGTCGTATAACATGCTGCCATTGTTCATAATCACGGGGCTAGATAAAGCACTACAAGGACTTAATCCCTGTCAAGTTGTGTGCCTCAACAAGGTGATTGCTTGCCTATTCTTTAAAAGTTAATTACGCGTAATCCAGGTGGTATTCGACTAAAAAGAGTTGTAAGAGATCAGCTGCTAATGGAATTCCGTGAGGTCCACTTTTCTCGCCCTTCCACAGCCTTCGTGACCGGCTTATCGTGACTTGTTATGTGTAGATAAAGCCTCTTGTCTATGACTCTCTTAGCTTGTAGAGTTTGAAGGTCTTGAATCGTTTGTAACAATCGCTCATTTAATCCATGCACCTTCCTTGAATGGTTTCCTTGCTGGATCAGTGTTCTATTAATTGCATCCAACCGATGAAGAGGAATTCTTTTGAGACTGTCCATTCTTGAAGTAAAGTTCAGGCATTAATGTCGGCACTGAAAAGGTCCTCCTCAGATACTCGTGATTGGCTCCGCCAAGCCACTAGGTAAAGTCGACTTCATTGCCCTGAATCGTCGGCCGTTTCTACCGCGACATCGCTCTTCTTGCTGGCGGAACACAACTACGAGTGTCTGAATTGTTTCTATCGGTAGAATCATAATGAAGAATGAGATGGCTTTTGTCTCAGCAGGTCACTCTGTTCGCCTGTTGAATGATAGCGGCAAGCATTGCCTGAGTGGAGGTTACTATTGTGACCACTTTTGTCCTGCTGCAGTATGACTGGGTGGAGGTGTTCCTAAATTTTTCCAGTCAGGGACAAACCGTCACATGTCTTCTTTGTTAGATTAAATGCGCTAACAAGAAGCTGAACGCTTTGCAAGTCTTTTTCCCCCAACCGATTCCTGAAATCGTGATCTAGCCGGGGTAACCCCGAATGCATCGTGCGCGCTGAAAACCTATTTCTTGTTTTTGTGTTATATCGTTCTAGTGAACCTTGATAAGGCAACTCACAGAGTTTGCAGCCCTAAAATTTAACCGGAATGGAGTTTTTTACAGTTGGAAACGTCTTTCTGGGTTCGGGGGTTGGCCTTTGGGTCGGTCATCTGTTACGTCCACTCACCAATTGAGAAAAGAAAGCAATTGATCAGCAAGTGATTTAGTACAAATGAGTGGAAGTTGATGAAATATATCATATGATTATGTCATGAATGTCTTTTCTGCACATATCGGTCAACCTTTTCTCCTTCGAAAATCGGCTGAAAGAAGTATGAACGGGATTTGATCGGGAGATCATGGGTCAACACAGCGATTCGTAGAGATCGACTGACAGCTTTAATAAACGAAAACTTCGAAGGAGCTCTCGAAAAACCTACATTTGTAAAGAAGAATCAGGTCGAATACACTATCAAATTGGGTTTGAATTTCGCGCCAAAATCGTTTTTAAAGTTTTCTGCATTCGGAGGCCTGGTCTCTGTCATTTTTTGAAGTTTGTCTCTGCGAGAGCAGTTTGTGCCACAAATGTTTTCCAAGTTGTTGGACGGTCGTATCAACATTCAGTGAAAAAGTGCTAGATGATCGAACCAACATTGAATGAATTTTTCGTTTCAAAATTTTGGCTACTCACGAGGGAAGTATACAAAGCTTATGTCGGATCTGCGGAAACGAATTGTATTGCTAGTATCTCTTGGGCATCTACAGTAAAACTGCGCAGTATCCCGCCCCGAGACGCTGGTTATGAAAAGTTTTAGGCTCAGAACGCTCGTTTTTGGTGCTTTTTATGCCTCTCAAAACGCTCGATAAACTTTTCTTAAAGGCACAGGACACCCAAAAAATTAATTTTCAGATTTTATGCTTATCTTGGAGAGAGTCACACGCTGATCACAGTGGTATATCCAAAATCCTCCAAGACCCTCTTTGAACAGATTTATGGCTCTTCAAATATGCCTAGGTTTGGAGGGTGAAAATTTCGTGGACGAGTTGTCTCAGGCCTGTATTTCTCTTCGTTCGCAATCGTTGCGCGAGAGCGAGTCAGGGTAAAGAGATAGCCCAGCAATGGACTGAAGAACGACGAATTATTGAAATTCATCCATCTATCGATCCGCTATCGAGTCCGAAAATCTGTCAGGGGGTCGGGCCTGTGGTGGTGAGCGAAGGGGGTCGGGCCTGTGGTGGTCGCTTATATCTCGCTTATTTGGAGGAATTGAGATCTCGCATTAGGCACGTTTTATAGAGGAGGGGTCTTCTACACAAATACATGAAAATCTCATGATTCATATCTGAGGGTGTACTGTGCCTTTAAATCTGGAGACGGACCTTATAATTGTGTTCAGAGCCCAAACTACTCTCCCGAGCAGAGGTTGGCAGAAAGCACATTTTCCGAGCTTTGTGCAGGCTAATAGCGTTTTGGACTTCTATGGATTTTCGGTTGGGCGTTTGTTTATATCAAAAATTAGAGATTCTGGGAGCGCTTCAGATAAATGTTCCAGATTTGGCTTTATTTTCACCAGGGGGTTTTTCGGAGCGCTGATCACGAACCTAAGGTTTATCTGTCGATTTTTCGAAGTTTCCAGCTTAATCCGATCAAAGCGTCCCAACGGGGGGAATTCCGAGGGCAAAACCCCACTGTCGAGATTTCGGGATTTCTTCGATAGATGTGTCTCAAAACCATTCTCTGAGGGTAATTCGATGTGCCTAACACACATCTGAGGTCTGTTACCCATTTTCTGGAGATTACGGTAGAATACGGTGTGTGTGTGTGTACGGTAGTTGGATCAAAGTCTCAAATTGATTCAAAGTTTGTATAAGGGGGTTACTCGGGTGGTGAATACGAATTTGATGTCCATTTGCCAATTTCCGAAATTCGAAGGCAGGTTTTGCCTCTTAAAAGCACAGTACACCCTCAGACATTAATTTTGTGATTTTTATTTGATTGTGTAGAAGACCCCTCCTACATAACACGTGCCAAGTGCGAGATTTCATTTCCTCCAAATAAGCGAAATGTAAGCGACCACCACAGGCCCGACCTCCTTCATTCAGCTCGCTCTTGCGCAACGATTGCGAATGAACAGAAATACAGGCCTGAGACAACTCGTCCACCAGTTTTCCGCCCTGAAAACATAGGCATCTTTGGGGAGCCATAGCTCTGTTTATAGGGGGTCTTAGGCGAATTTAGACATGCTACTGTGATCAGAGTTTGACTCACCCCAAGATCAACATAAGATCTGAAAAATAATTTTCTGGCTGTTCTGTGCCTTTAAGTGGCATATAACCTACCGTAACCTGCACTAAACCTCCAAAATTCACAAACAGACCCAGATTCGTTTTCAGCACCTTAGATTGCCTCTACATGCATGTTTTGAGCAAGATCCGAATTTCTTTTTCAAAACACCCCAAAAGATTTCTGATATACTTACCTTTTCGCGAAACTTTAAAAACGGTCATAACTTTTTGGATCCAGGTTTTCGGGGCGGGGTGCTGCGCAGTTTTACTATTGAGGCCCAAGAGATACTAACAATACAATTCGTTTTCGCAGATCCGACCTACGCTTTGTATACTTTCCCAGTAAGATACAATCTTGAGCGACATCAAACCTACCATGACCTTTGCAAATTTAAAAATGAATTGCGGATTCATGATCAACCCTTCGAATAACCCTCCTGGCTTATGTTTTGGTTGAATCTAATATTTCGAAATGTTACGGTATGGTGGGTGCAGCCGCCGAACTGATGGCTGTGTACCACTCAGCAGCCCGCGCGCCACTCGCGTGCGCCGGTCGATCATTTAAAGGCAGCGTTCACGATGAAAATCGCTTTTCTGTTTTTTATCCTATCTTGGAAACGGTCCCATGCTGATTCCAACGATGTCTCTGATATCGTGCGCGACCTTCTGGGAACGGAGTTCTGGTCCCTCAAAAATTGAGCTAGAGAAACATGGTGGACGAGTTTTCCGAGGCTTGTATCTTCAGTATTTTGCAGTCGATGTATGCGAGCTGACCTGAGTAAAGAAAAAGTCAAGAGTGAAGAGAAGAACGGGGCCAATAATCGGAAACCACCGCTCATCTCACGATTTCAAGCTTTGATTCGTTCACGTCGGTGGGCGGGCTATGCGCTTTTGGGGTTTGCCTTGCGCTCAAAGTGGCAACTTCGGGCTCTTCTGGGGCTCTTCCTGGCTCGTTTTCATTCGTTCTTTCGACGTTAACGTTACAGAGTGTCCCTCCAATACCCATTCCTAGTGGAATTTCAAACACATTTCTCATCGTGAACACTGCCTTTAACGTGAGCGCACACGACGCAGCGCAGGCCGCTGAGGTGTCCGCAGCCGTCTGCTTCCTGGTCACCTCAACTATATAAAACTCGGTAATTACTGTGATATTTCGAGAAATAAAAATTGACCTAATATTCGTAATTAGATCTCCGGATTGAGATCTTGCGAAAATAAGCCTTGGACCACGGAGTCGCCGGCCAAAAGCTTCGCGGCCCTTTCCCGAAAATTCATTTTCTAGATCAAAATTTAACGAGCCCCTCCTGCTCCGTTGCTCCGCGGCGTCACCACGGTTGATCACAAATGGTGTTTAGGTATGTTGCAATATTCGTTCAGCATTGGCCGAATTAATAACTACCCGACGCATTAGAGTGATGCAGTACGGAAGACTGCACCACCCTTCTGTTGAAGCTAGACACCACAGACGTCGCCGTGGTAATCGGCAATTCGGAGAAGATCGTTCTCTGCTGGACAAGAAGCTCAATTTGTTTGAGTGCGATAAGAGCTGGGTGGCAGTTCTATCACATAAGCATTGCATGAACGGCTTTGACTTTGCATCTAATGGCTCGTTCAACTGCTAGAATTTAATAACTAAAGTGTGCCCGAATGAGAATGGCGGCCCACGCGGCCGGCGTGCTTGGCAGGCGGCCGTCGCATGTGCCGCCCTCGGACGAGTGTTGGATTTCAACGACGGCCGTCCCCTCTCCCACTGATTGATCGGCGCACTGCTTGCTGCCAGCCGGTGCCGGCCCCGTTCGTAGTCGATGGCGGTGGGGACTTTTCGCATGCTCATCCGTGAGCGGCGAACGTGACGGCCGCCTGCCAAGCACCCCGGCCGCTCAGGCAAAGTCAAATGTCGACAGCAGGTTGACTCGCCCCTTTGTCGAGCAACCCGTTGATGAAGGTTTTTTTTTCGGGGGAAAAACGTGGACCTGTTATCGGCCTGCTATCGACCTGTCGATAGCAGGTTCATGGCAGGCTGTTAAGGCAATGCATCCTATCACCGGTGAACATTGATTGCTCGAATCTCCAATGCTTGACGAAATATTCAGTCGGTTGAACGACTGAAGAATCTGCTTTTGTCTTTATTTCCTTGTCTTTAATTTGTGAAGCACGTGGCCCTTGGGCAATAACACTCATACTAGACTTTAGGTTACATGGAATCATTGCTGGAGTAATGTTCTGAGAATTCTTCAAGTGTTTAAAAATTGTATTATTCTTTGGATTTCTATTTGCCAGTATGTATTTGGGCGTCTTAAACATTTTTTTTTCAGTTCGATTCTGTCATGCTGCTAGAATTCTGTTTCTCGACCTACTCGATGTTTCTTAGCTTTTCGGCTCTTGAGTACTCAGTTTATTCGCGAGATCGAAAAGTTTAAGGTTTTCGGGCAGCTGAAATGTCCGATTGTTGGATCGAAACGAATTCTCTCACACATCGAATTGAAAACGGGATATGTTTGCGCATTTAATCATTCATTAGAAATTTACCACATGTTTACACCACAATTTTAATTCATTGAGAAACTTTATAAAGATCATATCCGAGAAATCCTCCCAATTCCATATTAGGTCTAAAATTAAAGTAGTAGTTAACAGATATCGGCATTCGACGCTAGGTTTTGAATGAATCAATGGATCAATGATTCGAACATCGTATTTTTAGAACACCTCAAATGAATGAATAATTTGGAGAAACACTTCTGAAAATTTTCGGGCGAATGATTTTTTCAGCTAAAGATTTTTTGAAATTACCAAATGGAAGTTCGGTAATTTTCGAAAGGATTTGAATTTTCGAAAAGATCGAATGCTAGAAAAAAATAACAAAGTTCAATTAATTCCTGAATGAACCGATTTGTCGGAGTATTGGACATTGAAATTACCCAATCCAAAAATTGAACCTAGAGTTGAATCTAATATTCACGCACTGGAACATTCGAATCATTTAATCGCTCTAGCCGCGAGGCGGCTGGAGAGGTTTCGTTTTTCTATTATTCGACTGGGTCCCAAGTATAGTACATAATATTGACGTGTCTTATTTCTTCTTCTGCCGTACGGGTTTCGGGCTGTGGCGAGTCCGTTCCTCCACTTGATGTTACTGCAAACTCCAAGTACGCAAGTGATCAGGGTAAGCAGATTGCGGGCACATGAAATTCCGACCCAAGACTTGCGTAAAAAGCCGGTGGATTACATTCAAGCCACATTCAAGAAGAAAGTGCAGAAGCGCGGCCTCCGAAGGTGGCGAAATGGCCTAAACGTGTGCCGCAGAAAGAAAAAGAAACATACTGGAATGGACTGGTTTCAGGAAAGTCAAACATGGAGACTATTGCAATATTATCAGATCGTTATTTTTATCCCCTCACTAAATCTACCTACTGATCGGGATTCCACAGGCCAGGCTTGCGCGTTAGAGCCCCCCCCCCCCACCCGGTAGTGCGTGTCTTTTGGCCCAGCGCTGATTTTTAAATGAATGGGCTCTCTGCTTCCGACTCCCCAGAGCGCCAGGGGCTGATTTGTGTTAGGAGCGCGCGGCCGAACTGCATCTCTTCTGATGCGGCCGAGTGGCACCGGAGAGGAATGAAAATCGTCAGGACGGGCCAAACAGGTTTCAAAGAGTTATTTCAAAATTATCGCTCAGGCGCCACTCGGCTGGACCGAACAACACGCAGCGCGGTCCCGCGCCGCTAACACAAGCCAGATCGTGTGGTCTGCAAAATTTCGGACAGAGAGTAGGTCTGCGAGTTTGTCCTTGTTCGTATGGAACTTTCGAGCGAATGTGGTATACTAAGCGTGAGCGCAACGCATCCTCTGTCTAATATCGCTACCCGAAAAACTCGACCTTCGGAGGTTTCAGGTACCAAAAAATTTTAAATACACCACGTTCTACGCTTTCCATCTATCAGGGCTGTTTAGGATCATGCAACATTCTAAGAGTGTGAGGGCTGAATTATAGCAGCAAAACAGACTCCTTGATTTCTTTCTCTCAATTTAGCAAATTTCGATTTATCGAATTTTCTGAAAATGCAATTTCCATAATATTTTCATTATCGAACGACTTCAGCCCAACCAAGTTTAGGATTGATCATCACGCACAGTACCTTATACTACTATACTAATTTTGTTAATTATCAATTTTTGCTTCAGAAGTTCGATTTTCACAGTTTTCAGTAGTTTTCGAAAAGAATGGACCACAGAAGGAAATGGACCTTCAAAAAAACCGAATTCCGTCACATTGGAAAAATTCAATAAACCCGTTCCAGTACCCTAATCCAGCCCTCACACATCCCGAGTGTTCCATGGTCTTATGTAGGCCTGATAGATGGCTCTTCTTTCCTAACGACCTAATAATTAGAACGTATCAGAAATACTAAAGCAATAGAGCCGAGTCGTACGCCTAGCTATCTTGAGATCGCCATCCTAGTCTAACTCTCTTGATAGGCCACCCTGTTAATAAAAGGCCAGCGATAGGATGCCTACAGCAGAACCCATAAATCCGGCGGTAGCAGGTCGACAGCCGAACCTTTCGGGGCTTCGGTTAGGTCAAGCCGCCGTCTCCTAATCCGGCGCTAGGAGGTCTACAGCTGGACGTTTCGGCGTGATAACAAGTTCTCTCGCGCCGAAATCAGCCTTTTTTTGGTGTCCTCAGCTGATGTGCTCTGTGACGACACCTCAGAAACCTGCTGACGACATTTGAGTTTGCCTGAGCGCATGGACCGCCATTCTCATTCGGACGCACCTTATGTATATTCTTTTGAAGACATTTGTGACGGCAGTAGAAATGTAAGGCATGCCTGTTTCACACACATTTCGAACACCTGTTAAGTTGAGCGCCTGTGTTGTGTTGAAATTTGATATCAAACCACAGTCTGAGTACAGTCGTTATTCATGCATGAGCAATTCCATCAAGATCGTGGTAAATGCCAAACACCTGAGTTCGGCAGCTGACGAAGAACTTGAATTATTAAAATGATGTAGATAAAACATATTGATTATTTCGAATTTGAATTAGATCACTCCACGCACCAGAAGGGGAACGGTTGGCTGATGCCTAAATTCTCAAACGAAGAAGTGCAGTCAAGGGTGAAACTGCAAGTACCTGTGCAAGCATCTTCCACAGAAATAGTGTGTTGCAAGGAGAAAGCCACCTGCTTTGAAACACATGCATCCGCAGGGTGCCTTCTGCATGCAAAAGGTATTATGTTTTTGAGGGGAATTTCACACTCATGAAAACCTGTAAAGTGATGTTGTACGTGAGAAAGGTCGCACACTCTGTGAAAAAAGTGTAGCGTAAAAGATGGAGCCTGCTCATACGTCTTCTAGAACAGAGGTAGGAATAGGATCACCATGGTAGGTACTCTGTGATGTCACTTGTGATAACACTAGAGGGACTGATTGTCCACACCAGTAGTGCACGCCATGAGCCTGAATTTTCTCATCGTAAGATGAAAAAATGATTTCTCCAATTACTTCATCTAACCAAGTAATTTAATTTTGATGATGTCTTCAAAACCTCGCTGCACCCTGCTCCCTCGTCTCGTCCTGTCTTCCTCGCTGCACCCTGCTAATTTGAAATCTAAATTTTTTATCAGTTCTCTCAGTAAAATCGACGGTGACGTTGATCAGGTTCCTAAGATGTTGGGAAGAAAAGGTTTTCCAGTCTCAAAATGGATTGCCAACAGAATATTCTCTGTTTTGAAGTTAAGTTTATTTCCGTTTACCGCGTCCGTCTGCGCGCACATGCTGCCTCTCCTCGCCCTCCACACTTACTCGCTGTTTCTCCCCTTGCTACGGACAAGCTCGCTAAGGAACGCAGTAAATTTTGCTTCGAAACGGAGGACATGTATAGCCCTTCTCAACGGAAAAAGGCGGTGGTGCGGTTGTTTTTCAACAAGTAGAGTCTGTCCGAATGAGACTGTCCGCCCACGCAGTCGGCGGGCACATTAGTCGGCCTTCAAGAAGGTATTTTTAGACCTGTGATCCGATAAGCAGGAATATCAGACGAATAGTCAACAATATCCCAGCCAGCTGTATCTCAGTTAAGGGTAGGCTCGTCCGAAAATCGCCTTCGTATATGCGGCTCGACACGCTCGCCGATTGCGGGAGCGGACAGTCTCATTCGGAAAGAATTTACAGGCACTGTAGCCATAGCTGGCTCGGTTCCAAGTTTACCATTAATCGATAACAGGGCCAGCTGATAACTTTTTCTTGCTATCTTATTTTCTTTGTTTCTTCTCATTTTTTTCTTGTTGTTTCTGCGTTATCTACATACAATAAATATTTCAAGTGTATTGGCATTGTCTGTATACGGGGTGGTAGGGAAGTTAGCATTAGTTACTTTTCCGATCCTTTTTTCTAAAGAACTCAAAAAAATCGTCGTCAGGTATGGCGGGCTGTCCGCAAAGGCGACCCAAACGTAGACTGCAGAATATGATTTCTTATGCGCGCTAGCCTAAACTCTGTGCGCCTATGTTATAAGATATGTACGTGATTTGAGCCAACGTATAATAAGGGGGTTTTTAGAGTTCCACCGCAGCGCACTGCGATTTCATGACTCATATGCGAATCGACGAGCGGCGCGTTATCGATCGATGCCCGCAGAAAACATATCATCGCGCCGCGCTGCGATGGAACTCTGAAAGAGGTCTAAGGGGCGCGAAGTATCAGTACGATCCTTGCCGAGTGTGTATACCCAGTTTTGCCGTCTTGAAATCAAAAAAATGTAGTTAATGGAACAATACATGAACGGAGTTTTGCAGAAGCTTTTTTGAAAGTCATGTAGCGTAGCGTCTTCTCTGGCAGTTTCGACCCAGAATTCGTCCATAAGTAGCCGTGAAATGCCTGCTCTCTCCAAAACAGCCGGGAAATAGCTGGGAAATCATGCTTGTTAACAAAGAGCCTAAAAATTTTAGAGGCTATTCTAGGGGCAGCAGTGTTAAACACCTGTGTGAAACCCGTGATGTGTACTACCCCTAACAGAGCGAACTACCGGTCTGCAGTTGCAAATAACCGCGATAATTATGCTGGGACCACATGGAACCTTCGTCCATGCGCGAATGTCACTGAGTTGCGTGCTGCAACTGCGAACCCGGATTTCGTTCCGATAAGTACAGTAAGATGTTACGATGAACAAAGTTGAGCGCTCGAAGTGGTCAATTGGGGCAACTCTTCCGATACTTTCTTGAGACGCGCTGGCGATGAAGTTCTTCTCGGAACTACATGGAAATCTTGCACTCTCGAAGTTTGAAGGAGTATTTCGTATATGCGCGAGTACACAGTGAGCAGGTTTGTTTTTTTTTCTCTATGGAAGACGGATTTGTCATAGATTCTTGGGATTTGTGAGATCTGCCTGCACGTATTGAAATATTTAGTACGTCACGTTACTCAGGCAAACTGGGGCGTCGACAACAGGTTGATCCGCCCACCATGAGTCACCGCTGGCCAATGCGCCGATATTCGGCGGGGCCGTGGCAGCGAGTTATGATCTGGTCAATGTCGAGCTGTTGCACACCCAGCGCTCTAGATACAAGGGAATTATACGACGCATTTTTCAGGCATGCTGCGAATGATGAGAGCGCAGCCGGTTCAATTACCCAAGTTTGCGGTACATTGGCCCCGCCCAGCATCTGGAGGTCCTGCTTCTCCGATGGTGACCCCCGGGGAGGCTGGGCGACCCCGCCGCGACGCGTGTCGGCGTGCCGAACGCAACGCGTGTTGGTGTACCGACCGCGACGTGTGCCGGTGTGCCGACCGCAACGCGTGCCGGTGCGCGTACCGCGACGCGTGTTCGGTGTAATGTAGTTCCTAATCTAGATGAAACAGTTCTGCAGGATGTGAACTTGTGGTAAATAGGCCGCTAAACGCGACACATCGAGTTGTCAACAGCCCGACAACAGGCGGACGTCGCTGGGCAAAGGCAGGTCTCAGGCTGACAATACGCGCGATTTGACTTGTCAACAGGAAGCGGTTCATGATATGACAACTTATCAACCTGTTGTCGACGCCCCAGTTTGCCTGAGTATGTGAACACAGAAAAAATGGCTATATTATACAAAATTTACATCGTAACTATATAGTGACCCGGAAGTCTTTGCGTTTGGATGAAGTTCAGTTGCTTCGATTAATTTGCTTCTCTTCAGCTGAAGTTCTTCTCACCTGGTAAAATAACATAGCAAAATCCAAGCTGTAAGGGTCGGCGCCACAGCTGACATTCTCGTGAGCTGAGAGACGATGTTTGGCGCCAATCGATGACGAAATCTAGCAAAGTGCCAAATTCTGCCGTAGTTTTAGTGCGAGTCCGCAACCGCACCATGTCCTTTTAACATTGCGGTCAACTGTAGCGCGGGCGATTTTTATCTCACCGGCGACTGGCGGCTTGATAAGATCAGCTGTGCACTTCTCTCGACCTGAATCGATTAGTGCGCAGGCGCACGCGACCGCCGCGGGTGAGATTTAGATGTTTTTTCTAGAGTAGGCAAGCCACGGACCGGCCATACGTGCAACGACATGCTGAAGTAACCCCTACAAATTCGGCGTCATTTCACCGATCGTGTTCTTTCCCAAGGAGGATGTGTTGCAGAACGACAAAAAGCTGATACTTTCAAGCAATGAATGATCCAACCATGAATGTAATTGCACTTCCTCATAGTGTATCTGGCTCACGAAGCCTAGCGGAAATTGCAGCGTGCCACACGTACATACACAGCAAAATGATTTCACTAGTTTCGTCGAACTCACGTACATATATCAGTTGATCATCTGCAGTAGGCATCAAAAATCTCTTGAAGTGTGCGTTTTTCAAATATTTTCCAAAATTTCATCATTCACTATGATAACTTGGATCATTATTTTAATATAAAGGAACATGATTCAAGACAATAAGGTATACATGAAAAGAGATAATTATTCGCCAATATTCGCAGTCTGCGACTTTCCCCTTTGATTTTCTTCGTTTTTAATTGCGTTCTATAACCTCTTTGTGAGTTCTGAATTTTGTAAGATGGTTCGTAATAAAAGATCTACAGTCTGAGGTTCTGAAGTGTTTCAATCAGAAGTCGTTTTCCCGAGAGGGTTTGCGATGAAAAGACAAATCTCTTGGGAGAATCTGAAGGACGGAGTGAGATATCTTCCGAGACCGAAAGTTTGAGTAAGACCTCGTAAGACAATATTATTGCTGAATCCTATGACAACACGCACCACACGTGATCATACGTGGCTCAATGCGCAGGATGTCAGATGACCAGTTAAGGAATTTGAATGAATACAGGTGATTTTGTTGCCTCATTTTTCTCAGTGTTTCATTTGGAAATGTCTCAAACGCATTTAAATAAGCGCCGAATTCGTACTTCCAGTTTCTGTGGAGGTCGTCTCGTCAAAAGTCACTGATGAGTGGCAAAAGTACGATGGGCAATGAAACATATGCAGCGTCCATCAGCAAATGTAAAGAAAGTGTTTTCACAGCGAAATGAGATGTGCGAAACGAGAGCCACTTCAGTTAATTCAGTTAATCTGACAAGACGTTGAGTTCGGTAATTATGACTGTCGCCCATGTCTTCTGGACCCGTATGCATGAACGACTTACTCGCGAGGTAAGGGTAAACAATACCGGAATCTGTATTTCCTGTGTCCTACGCGTCCGCGGAGAAGCGAGACAGGCGCATAGAGCACAGGAAATGCAGAGACTCCGGGTATTGTTTACCCTTACCTCGCCAGTAAGTCGTTCATGAATACGGACCCTAATTCCTTGCGCGTGTCGGTGGCTCTTCACGGGACGACAACCGAAAGACCTAGATGCACGAAGTTGGCTCACGATTATGACCGATACCCGAGAAACTTCTCAATGAGTTCGCGAGAAAAAATGAAGACACAGAAGCATCAGTTTCGCCTGGAAATCTCCAGGTTGTGTTCTGATGTCCTAAGCATTGAGCCTCGGATTGTCACATGAGGTGCATGTTAGGTGTATGGCATACATTCTCGCTGTTCTGAGGGACAGGCTTGCAAACGAGCACGAATCGCGAGGGGGCTTAGATCGGAGCGACGGCATCGGCCGTCGTAGGAACAGTTGTCGCGTCCTATCGCCGTAATGACGTGTGGCGGAGAGCTGACACACTGCAAATGTGCCGATGTCTGTTGCTGCCTCAGTCGCTGTCACTGTGCACGGCAACACGATCGTGTGTCGCAAAAGTATACCATACACCTTATGATACGAGTTAGCATTGCCGTTGTGTTACGAGGTCTCTTCCGACCTTATGGTCTCGAAAGATGACTGGCAATAAAGTCAACCTTCAGAATCCTTGAAATGATTTGTCTAGTGATTATTACTGTGCTTATCTGGGCCAAATTCCGGTCCGCAATTGCGTCTCGACACGCTTTGCGGCCGCACGCGCTGGAGTCAGTCGAGTTTCCAGCGTCAATGCCGACTCGATGTGGTTTTTTTATACAATTTTCTGCAATTTTTCTTAGTGTCCAGTTTCCAAAACCCACTTAGAGTCAGCAGATCGGCGGCTGCGGCGCTGGAAGCTCTTCTGACTTGGGAGCGTGCGGCCGCAAAGCGTGTCAAGACGCAATTGCGGACCGCAATTCGGCCCAGATAAGCACAGTACCAATGCTGCAAGAACGGCTCCTAGAACATCCGTCAAAGTCGGTCGATCGTCTGTAGCCACCCGGTCGATAAGCATCTATATCAAGCAGGTATAAGTTACCTTGACTGGTCCTCATTCTGTGAGAATACCAAGTTTCAAGCTTTCTTTCGAGAAAAGCCACTCGTAGTGGCACGTGCGTGCCGTCTTGTTTCGGCTGTGGCCGTCCCAGTCGACACCAAGATGTGGCCGGACTGCGCCCGCCTGATCTGTCCTGATCCAACTATGACCGTCCCGCTCGATACGTATGCAATCCATTCCTTACTGAGATGAAAAATCCCTCCGTTGTGTTCAGGACTTAACAGGCAGCAGAGCGCTCGAAAAAGCCTGCATAACCGATTTGCATGCAGCCGACAAGCTAGGTGCGGCACAGTACGGCCCAGGATCACTAGGGACAGGAGAGGACTGCTCAGTCTTTGGCTGACGATGATAGGGGCAAATGGGCAAATTCCAGGACCTCAGATGATAGGCATTTGATCTCTAAATGTCAAACTTCTACTTTTGGGTAAAAGACCCTTCTTGATAAGTAAAAAATCGTAAACAACAAATCGAAAACAACAAAAAACGAACGTCGCAGATCACGAATATCGAAAATTAATCTTCCCTGCCTATACACAGTACCGTGCAAAAGCTTATTCACGTGACATTCACGCGAAAAATGTATCTAAACATATCTTCGCTTGACCTTAGCGGAACTTGATGAAACTTCAGCATGTTATGGAGCATCACAACACTTGTTTTAAACATACACAAAATTGGTTTTTGAGCGTGCAGCTTTTAAATATGGAATTTATTGATCATTTTGATGGAGTCATTTCTCATTCTCTGTCACAAGCAAATTTTCCTTATCGATGACTGTGGCTGTACCCGACTTATGCTGCGCGTAACCGTAAACAGAGCACGATATCATGCTCTTGGACTTTTACGAGGACTGGAGGAGTATTATATCCTCTTCCAAAGTAGACTTGACGCTGTGCTTCTTACAAAAGCTCCAACGTGTTTGCCGCCTATGATAGAATTTCTCGTCAACTGCCACTATATATCCATCGTGAGAACGTGAAAGGCTTGTTCTGAGACTAGCTAGAACAATTTGTGCAGTAATTACTGCAATACGTCGTTCCTTTAGTGCACACTTTAATATTAATTTCTTTCCACTGAATGGAATGCTTTCCTTGCTCTATGCACGCTATGCAGCAAGCAAGTCTTAATCCAACCTTGCTTTCATAACGGTTTCATATTTCAAGCCAGCATTAAACCGGAAAATATTTTTTTTGCACTAAGGTAAGCGATCCAACTGACTGGAATTACCTTCTCAACATTTATTTCTTAGCGTGGAGGTGCTTGACAGCTAAAGACGGTGTGGACCGCACTTATAAAGTCTGTCCGCCAAAGCGGTCGGCGTGCGTGTCGAGCGGCCTTCGCGGAGACATTTTTCGGACAAGCCCCCAAGTTGTGGAAAATTGTAAAAGAAATGGCCTGTTGACAACCAAATATGACAACGTATACACTGGATAAATATAACAATTTATGCGCAGAACCAATGTACGGAGAATGTATGACACGATAGAAAAAAGAGGACGAAGAATGAGTTTGGGCTAAAACAAAGTCAAGCTAGACCCTTTCATCCTCTGTTTCCGAGTGTGATTCATTTCCGTTCATCGCGTGCGTCTGCACGGTACGCCGCGTCTCCTTCCCCCCACACTTTCTCGCTGTTTCTACCCTCGCTCCGTTTAAGGGAACAGAGTAAATCTGGCTAGGAAACAGAGGATAATTTTCAAAGGCAAGGTTCACGAAAAAAATTGCACGTTTTTTTTGGCTAAAACGTAAGCTTTGGGTACCTCTAAGAGGATTAAGAACGCAAGTGCGACAAAAACCGCCGGTAAGTGGGCGAAAGTCTCGTGGGCCAGTCACTGGGCCACTCCGCTCACGTCCTATAACAGTTACCCTGAATTCGTGGTTAGAAGAGCGATGGTTTCCGATCGAAAGCCCGTTCTTCCCTTCATTCCCAATGTCTCTCTTTACTCAGGTCAGCTCGCACACATCGGTTGCAAAAAAACGGGATATACAAGCCTCGGACAACTCGTCCACAATGCTTCCCTAGCTGAATTTTGAGGGGTCATAACTCAGTTTCCAGGGGGTCTTGTACGATTCCAGGTAACCCCCATATTGCGCACAATGATGTCGGAAGTTGGTGGCAGCCTGGGATGCACGTATTGTGCTTCTCTGGGCCAAAGTCCGGTCCGCAAATGCGTCTCGGCACGCTTTGCGGCCGCACGCGCTCCAGTCGGTCGAGTTTCCAGCCCCAAAGCCTACTCGATATGGCTTTTTTATACAGTTTTCTCCTATTTTGTTCAGTTTCCAATTTCTAAAACCCACCTAGAGTGAGCAGTTCGACGGCTGCGGCGCTGGAAACTCTTCCGACTCGAAAGCGCGCGGCCGTGAGGCGTGTCGAGACGCAATTGCGGACCGGAACTTGGCCCCACTGAAGCGCAGTAAGTTTCTTCTATAAAACTAATAGTAACATAACATACATACAACTGGCCTTTCCACGACTCGGATACAGCTGACTATGATATTCTCAGACAGTAGCAGGCCCTGAGCCCATCCCGAATGCGCCCCGAGCCGCGTCCATGTTGCGCTCAGGGTGACAAATTTGGCGATTTCCTGGCCACATATTTGCGATCTAGGCCGCATGCGTTGCGCTCCGGGTGCTACCGACGAGGTTGATTCCTGCAGCGCCCTGAAATAAAACTGTCGGCTGATGACGTCACAGTATATCATTCAGCGTACATGGTTGCGCCCCGGGCGCTTTCTATAAACCGATTTTAGCAACACAGTTGCAAAAATCGATACATCGACTTGGTTCAGATGCTTCGCTGATCGATTATCGCACCCATTTAAGCTAATCGATTTTTCAAGGAAGAATCCGACGATTTCCACACGTTCACCGAATTCCCCCACCCTACTGAATTACCTTGGATTTACGTGACCCTTAATTGTCTCTTTTCTAAGCTAGTGCTGATTATGAAATACCTTTCAGCTTAATACACTTTCCCTGCTTAGAACTTTGATTCCGTCACAACTTCCCTCACAACTTCACCCATTAATCTTCTGATTTCACCTGATTTTCTCCGACTATTACGTATATTTCCCTGAAATTATTAGGTATTCATAACAACCGCCCTTTCTCAGAGTCCTTCTAATGATCTCGTTGAACGATTCAAAGCTAACAATGGAAAGTATGCATGACACATATTTTTTCCAAACATCAAAATTTGAATATAAATTTAAATATACATCAAAATAAATTCAAATATCCGAGCGATTTGTTTTTCTCATTTTTTCCCTCCATGAATGTTTGCAAACTGTGTTCGGAAAGTCATGTCAACGTTTCATTTTTCGAATACAAATATTGCACAAATATGAAGAATATAGTGAATTCTAGGATGGTCGAATATTGAGCACAAATGAAGCAGAGGAAATCAATTACAAGCCCTACAAGAGAAATAGTGAGAATCCCGCTCGAAAATCGCAGGAAGCCCAGATGCTCTTCCTTGTTCCGATTGATTCATCCGATTTCGAAATGCGCTCGTCAGTCAACACATGTGGCCTGGAGAGCGACCTGAACGCACTGAACGTTGCAATCACAACAGAAACGCACCGCAATTTCGAATATTAACTGCTCTGCGTTTCGGTCGCAGTGGGCGGGAAGGGGCGGGATCGGTTGCGCTCCGGGCCTGCTACTATCTGAGTTATTCCCTATTGGTCTGATATTCCTGCTAATCTATTCACATGTTCGAAGAATGCCTTCGCAACAGCTGTTCAACACGCGTGTGGACCGCGCGCGTGGACTGGATCATTTTGACAGACTGTGCGCCTTGTTGTGTGTTGGCGCAAACTCGATGAATGTACATATCCTATAACACCGAGTAGGTGTCACCGTACAAGGAGAAACACAAAGTACGTATCAGTACGATCCGCGCCGTCTGCATGAAGCATTTCTGATGACTCTTTAGAAAAGCGTAGTTGTGAAGATTGTGGCCAATTTTCTAGTCATGCGCATCCTATTTTCTAGTCATGCGCATCCTATTTTCTAGACATGCGCATCCTATTTTCTGGACATACATATCCTATTGAAAGCTTCTAGAGCGCTCATTTCATTTTCTCCGTCTGTAATGCAAGTCAACGCAATATGAACTTTCTCTGACGTAGGTACTTGTGTGAAAAACAATATGAAATCTATTCGAAATTCATTTGTTTAAAATTCATACAGCTGCTGGTTTGTGGTACATGAGATCATACAGACAAAATGAAGAGAAAACATCGACGTCAGTGGTGATAAGGCACGAATATTTTTATCGCGAAAGACTTTGACATCCAGGCTTGTGCACTGGCCCATCTTATTTCTCAGAGTTCTCGGTGCGACAAGCAGAAAGCTTTATTACTTACCTATGAATTTTGAAGCGCAGAACCATTTCCGACGTTAGGTTTGACGCTTTGTCTGTAATCTTCCAAAACACCACAAACAGGCGTAATCAAATATTTCAGAGGTTTTATTAGAGAATTTTCCCAATCACCTCTTCTTCGTAACCTTCCCTCCAGAAAACAACGAAAACTAGAGTAATGGTTTTTATCGTGAACGCTGCCTTTGAAACTTTCCTGGAAAGGAGTGAAAGACAACGGCAACGTTTGGTTCTTTTTGAACCAAATTCGGGCGGGCTGGGCATAAGCTACATAGCACCTTCAATTCGTCCTTGTACGGGAGCCTTTGATTACTTACCCTGGCCCCCTTTTTTTGACAATGTTTCTCAACAACTCCGACGGCCTCGTAGTGCACGCTATACTTTCACATTTTGAGATTTTTTTGAGTATTTTTGAATAATTCGGAATTTCGAAGCTTGCGAATATTCGACTTATTGAATTATTCGCAATTAGCCACCTTTCGAATATTCGATTTTTCGAAATATTCGGAAATCGGACCTTTTCAAATATCCGGCTATTCGGATAAATAGTCGACTTTTTCAATCGATTGTCGGATAATTCTTCGAATTTTTTTCATTCGACTTTTAGACAAAGTCAAAAAAATATATAGTCGTACGCTCTACATTTTGGAAAAAGAAGCTAAGTTATTTCAGCTAGCATAGTCTTTCTTTTGGGATTTAATCAAACTATCGAATAGGGAAGCAAACATACTATTCACGAGACTGTTGGTTATATCAGAAAAATACACGATTTAGAACTCACGTTTATGTATACGACAAATATGTAATGCAAACAACTGATTCTCATCATTTAATTCCAGTAGGAAGGATAACCTTGCCCCCTCATTCTGAGCCGGTCGAAGTAAGGCTTATCATGTCAAAATCTCCTTATCACTGTTAAATTTTCCAGCACCGACCGCTCCGCTCCTTGCTCCGCCCGGACTCATCCGAGCAAGCTAAGCTTAGTACAAAATATTAATCGGTCTGCGGGAGTGTGCATCCTTAGCGCGCAACCTGCTCGTGGGTCAATGGAATGGTCTGGAAATTGTTTTCATTTGAAAATGTCGACTATAGAATTCATTCCACTGTTTTTGTATATTTTCGAATATTCGACTTTTCGAATAATTCAGAATTTTGAACTTCTCGAAGATTCAGTTTTCCGAATAGTTCGGGATTTTGAACTTTCCGAATAGTCGGTTTTCCGAACAATTCAAGAATTGGCTTTTTTCGAATATTTGACTTTTCGAATAATTTGGGAATTCGCCTTTTTCGAATATTCGACTTTTCGAATAATTCGAAGTGGACTTTTTTAGTCAAATTATTTTTTGAATCATTCGATTAGGTCAAAGTGCTATCGTTCTCCAAGCCAAATTCCGATCCGCAATTGCAGACTTCGGCTGTTGCATCGTGCGACACAAGATTATCGTGCTGGGAGAAGGAAGAATCGTGCCGGGACCAAGTGGTCTCAGAACCTTTAACATGTGTTGCATGGTGCATTAGCCGTAGTCCGCGAATGCGCACCGGAATTAGGTCCAGAGAACAAAAGTGTAATCCTCGTTCTGCCTCGTGGTAGAGTTCGACAAAAGTCGGTAGACCCTTTAGCACCTCGTCTCAACGGTCCCTTCCATCATCCAGAATACTTTTTCTTGTCCTTAGCCCCTTTCATAGTTTACCGACCGACATTTGACGACGCGTTATATTATGTGACAAACTAGGAGAGATAGGATGGATAGCATTGGTAGATAGATATTCAACATTTGACAGCAAGTCGTACGACATCGGCCGGCGAACTATGAAAGGGCTTCAGGCTTCGTAATTCAAATTCCAGAAGTTTTTCACAACAATACGCTATCAAATCCGGCAATTCTTCAGTTCCTAGCGTTGGTATGGATCCTAATGAGATGTCGCGTTCACTATTGAAAGTTGGCGCAAACTCGGTGTCGTATGCTATAAAATAGGTGCACCAAATTTGCGCCAACCTCCAATTGGAAACGCAAAGTCTCATTAGGATCCATGCCAATGTTACATCCAGAAATGGCTTGGTTTTTCTCCCTGTGGGCTAGAATGTCACAACCGAACTTCTTAATTACTTTCCAGGAACTTTCAGTTTTAGTTTCACTTAAAGGCAGTGTCCACGATAAAAACCATGTCTGATTTTTTGGTGGAGATCGGCAGCTGCGGGGCCTAGGGCATCCCTAACGTTGAAAAAAACTAAGAAAAATGAGCTCGGAACGGTCCCCTACGGCCCCGAAGTTGGACACCCATCAGCTCGTTACACCCAGATGCACTTTCCACGCCCACCGACGTGAACAAATGAATGCTCGAGATTGTGAGATGAGCGATCGTTTCCGATCAATAGCCCCGTTCTTCCCTTCATTCTCAACTTCTCTCTCTACTCAGGTCAGCTCGCGTACATCGGCTGCAGAAGACGGAAGTTACAAGCCTCGGACAACTCGTCCACCATGCTTCCCTAGCTCAATTTTTGAGGGACCATAACTCCATTCCCAGAAGGTCTTGTACGATTTCAAAAACATCATCGGAATCAGCATGGGACCGTCTTTAAGATAGGCGGAAAAGCAGAAAAACGATTCTTATCGTGAACACTGCCTTTAAGATGTAAAATTTGAGAAAGACGCACCAGAAGTACACAAAAACCTTTAATCTCACCCCGCCTCTTTACTCTCAAATGAACTGTTTGTTGTGACAATGAAATCTTTTATGGATCCGTCCTTTGCATCGCTCTACTCTCTATTGCTCCGTTCTTTCCTTAGGGCCTTAACTAATCCAGCTTTGCATAAAATATTCTTCTATTTTGAATTTACCCAATTTTCCACCGGTGACAACCACCATGAACGTGTTGATATAACCGAACAACTAGTCCATGTTATAGAATAATGTCACTGAAATACGACGTTTTCTCGCCGTTTTTTTTTGGTGACACTTGGAGGCCAATGCATTGTTTTATGTGGAAAACTCCGGTAAGAAAGTCATCGTGAACACTGCCTTTACATACACTTGATAGAATGGGGCTAGTGGCAATGGCCGGGATTCGGGGGGTTACTCGGACTTCGGAAATTTTATTTTAGGGTGGCTCTTCTAATTCTGGGAAGCACTATATGTATAATCACTTTCATAGAGGATGTATTCATAACTGCTTCTCATAGTAGCATGCACAATAGAAGTTAACCATATTGTGGGCCTATGTACAGCACAAGATCAGTGCTCTAATCAGGCACATTCACATCCTGCTTGCTGAGAAAAGTAAGTAAACTACAAATTCAATTGCATGAGTGAACCTGATCTTGATGTTTGATTGCTTGAGAAAGTTCATCAGCGCTCGAACTACAATGAGATCACATGCTTCTTGTAAAGGGTGTCGAGCTGGATTACTTGAGAATCTTCTCAAGAAGATCGTTCTTTTAAAATTCTCGTCGTTTGTTTTCCAAGAACTCTATTTTCACATCTCCTTTGGGCAATCATTTGATTCTGAAAAGCTATTATTCGTCGAATTTATCTGCCCTTGATCCCTCAACATCACTGATACACAGAAAATCGTTTTTTATTGAAATAGGAAGAGGTTTCATCTCTGAGAACATCCGTAAAAGCTAGTCAGTAGTGAGTTGAGACTTAACAAACCTACATACGATCTCTTCGCAAAATTCAGTCTAGTGAATGGACAGGCGATCGAGAATCTGCTGAGCGGTGATGTTGCGAACGCCGCATGGATTGCCGCAAACAGTTGCGTCTCATCCATTCATTCGCTAGACTAGACTGTACTTACGTGGTAGCTCTTCGAATTCTGTACTTCTCGCTGTAGTCATTTCCTCGCTGTAACATATTCTCGAAAAACTGAGTTGAACAACATTCCAAATCTCTTGATTAAACTCTTTCCTCTATTATGGATGACGGACACTTCCTCTCAGTGAATTCCGCTCAACGTAGAATGTTTCTTCCACATGAGTCTGTGTTGTCAGTTACCAGCTACTACTCCATGGTGAATCCATCCAGAGTTTGGCATAGAACTGCCTTGAGCCCATTTATTCTCATCAACCCCTTGCTAACAAAATAGAACGGCTAACTACAGATGTCCGCATGCCCTCAATTAGTGAGATTTTCGTGAATGCTTGTTAATCCGTCTTTTATTTTGCTCCTGAAGTAGTCAGTAGTCTTTAGAGGTGCTCAGAAATTAAACTAAGAGCAAGAAAAGAGATAGAAAAACAGGCATTAATAGAAATCTTGACAACTAGGGGCAGACACCAACCAATAACTTGTTTTTGAGCGTTTCTTCCCCAACTTTTCGTATATTTTCACCTTTGTCATGGCCAGATCTACCTTCTCATAAGGACAGAAAACCAACCGAATTCTGCCTTTAGGCATCGTCCATACGTGGTGAGAGCGTGCGATTACGCAAAATCGATGTTCATCAAGGGCACACGATTTGCTTGCCACTCATGCGCGCTCCCTCTCGCGCGCTCACTCTCGCTCGCTCTCGTGCGACCACGCCAACTCAAAGAAGGAAGCAGCGAGTTTCAAGCTTACTGCTCAATCCCTAAAGTAACAGACATCAAGCCTTCTGCAAAACTATTGCCCTTGTACCCCATAACCCCACCACAAAGTACACAAACCATAGGAAATGGTCAGCCGTTGCGCCGATTCGAGCCATTGATCACCGGTCAAAGATTGTCAATCGAATCAAAACGAGTTGGGGGTGTTTGCCAGCGCATAATTGCGAGCACGGGCTACTCCAGCGTTGAGGAGCGTCGAGAGGCGTACAAAAGCGAGAACGCACGCTCCCGCCACGTATGGACAGAACCTTAAAGTGAGCATCGTCTTTATGACCTTTTCGCGGCCAGAGGTATCAATACAAACATCTGATTTTCTAACTATCCGTTTGAAGCAACCTTTATATTTTTAGCCATCAGTGATACCTCTGTCAGTAAAATCAAATTGTCGGCTTATTTTTCGGTTAATTGCTTTCGTCAGAGCCTGAAAGGTCAGGATCATGAGGTGGATGTTGGGTTGGTTGTGGGCAAAGAAGAGTTGGAGATGTATGTACTCCGCCAACGCGTAGCTAAATGCCTCACACGGAAACCAGAGATGCCCAGGGTTTCGGAGGCATCTAGTCTAATTTTGACCCGAGAATTTACGTAAATTACGGAAAGTTTAGCCTCAGTTGGTGAAATTTTAGCTACAGCGCCCGCATATTCTTCGTGAATTCTCGCTACAGCACCCGCATATTCTACGCTTATTCTCGTTGCAGCGCACGGTCGATCGACCCACCCAGTCTTGATCTGTACTAGAAAGACGATCCCCGCTGCGATCGAGCGCATCGCCGTTTCTTCCCCACGGCCTGCCGAAATTATCCCTTGCAAGGTCTTGCAGAGAGCGACACGGGGTCACCCTCCACGAATACTCACAGAGTGTCAAGTTATCCGTGGGTTGACTGGGCCAACACTGTTTGAACGGCATCCCTGCGTTCCGCGTAGCCAGCGCGGGTTTGAGATTGAATTCAACACAGGCTGTCGCGAAATCCGTAGATTCTCGCTACAAAATTATAGCGAGAATATACGGGTTTAGTGTCAGAGAGAACAGTGGTTCGAACGACACAAGAATATGCGGGTTTTAGCTATCGTAGCTAAACCCCTTGAATTCTCGCTACATGGAATGGGGCGGCGTTTCAGGCCGCGCCCTCCGAGGCATCTAGCTACGCGTTGGCAGAGTAATGGGTAAGTGGTTGACGCGTTAACATGACACGAAAACCTTGACGGAGCTCTTATGCCCAGTTATTTCTGCTTTATTACTGAAATCATAAAGATTGTTCAGAAAGTTAAATCTGCCGTGTTCTTGATTCTGCGTTTCCTGGAGCAGGTGACTCGGCCGAAACGTCATTCAAATGAAGTGCTTCGCGATCTTAAACCCGTTCAAAAATGGAAACAATTTCCAAAACTACTTGTGTTGTGAAGGTACTCTGCTTCTTGTAAAATTGTTGTCCGTTCCACTATTTACGCGGGAAGAGTAAACAAAACAGAGGCACTCGTTAGAGAATCTGTTCCTTCTCTTCTTGTTACTGATCTATTCAGTAACTCAATAACGCTCTTGGCCGATTCATGGGTATTTCGCAATGAATGAATACTCGTTATGCTTGTTCAGGAATAGATAATAGTTCCAGTGTAAGCGGGATACACATACCACTTCTCTGCGGAGAACACTATGCAACCTGGTGCTCTTCTTGCAGCTGTAGACATAGTTATGCTCTTTGCATCCTTTCATTTTGAAGGCACTCTACCCAATTTTTCGGAGTGCTAGAGTAGTACACAAGAAAAAAGTCTGTATCTACAATCATCTCATCAACTCATTATAATTGTGCAACGCATAGCGATCACAGGGTATCCTGAAATTGCGTCTTCGCCATACATTGTTCTAGAAATGTTCATATCTTCATTTTAAAGAATAAGGATTATGTGTGTCAAGCGCCTTTGTTCCATGAAATGTTTTTCATGTATATCATTGGAATACAGCCTTTGTGAGTTTACGCTTTCACGTCATACTATCATGAAATACAGTTATTCGTTATACGGCGCAGTTCCACAGAAGGATTCCGGATAAGGGATAAGGGGAAATCTTTTTTTGGAAACAGAAAACAAAATTCGGTGCAACAGAAAGCAGAATACAGAAAAAAATCTTCAAAAATGGGCAGAAGACAGAAAGTATTCATACTCGAACGCCGGGCCAGTAAGGGTACGAATAGCGGGCGCCTAGTGGCATTAAAGGCAATCATTGTTACCCGCGTTATTACTGCATATAATACCTTCTGAGGGTATCATCAAAACCCCTGGATAAGAAAAACCGCTCCAAGATGAGGATGAAAGGTCCGCTTACTCAATCCCACTGGGAGACGCGGGCCATTCGACGCCTATTTCATTAGGGCTTGGATGCTTCTCAGGCCTATACGGTGGCATGCCAGAATCAGCCGAAATCCCAGTCAGATCCTTCATTTGCTAACATGAATGTAGTACCAATTCGAGGACTCGGAAGAGATAAGAGATTTGGTCAACCCTGGGTGAGGATCGAACCTTACTGTGTCGAGCGAACAGCAGCGCCTTCTGCCACTACACCACCCCAGCTCGGGTAACCACCACAGCGAGATAGACTAGTCTACCATAGGGAGCTGCAGAGTGCGGATGAGGTTTTCTAAACCTATGGGTTCACCGTCTATGAGTTTGGCCACTTGTCTCTGAACTGAATTTGCCACAGAACGAGATACACTGTGTTTTCTGTTTTTTGCCAACTTTGCCTATTTTAACAGAAAACAGAACATTCAGCACACCCCTATTCCGGATTAATAGAGTCTATGATCCTGCTCTCCTGGAACCATTTGCTTGAATTGAGCTATGTACCTCCTTAACGTGTAGGTCTTACTCTTCATTGGGAAAGGTTTACGATTTGGCTGCGACAGGCTGCGCAACTCATGCTCGAGGATCAGCACCTAATGTTCCTATACTACCAAAAGCTCTTGTTGATGTGAACTTCTAAAATAGATCCGTTCTAGCTCGATTCTATCTTTCCTTCCGTTAAACTCGTTCGAAAAGGACGCATGAGCTTCCGAGCATCACAATGTTAATACAAGTGAATTTTAGATGATTGGCTCTAC
This sequence comes from Aplectana chamaeleonis, assembly GCA_029168955.1. NCBI lineage: Eukaryota > Metazoa > Nematoda > Chromadorea > Rhabditida > Cosmocercidae > Aplectana > Aplectana chamaeleonis. Next base: position 214,949 of record JAPDOI010000892.1, read on the forward strand.
TCGACTAGTGTTAGGAATCTTCTTCAATCTCGAGGTCCTGATGACGCTTCTGTTGAATATTTTTGTGTTGGCTTGTATAGCAAAGAGTGAGTATGCTTTTCATTAACTGAACTTGCTCAGAAAGTAGTTATTGCTCTGTAGGAGGCTTAGATATGTATACCACCGTTCGACCTCGATCACCGTCATTTGACATTTTCACACCTACACATATGTTAAAAGCATCGTACCTGCAGAAAACCGTATATTATTTTTTGGTGTTTTTGTATAGCTTGGCCTCTTTAGTGAACAAAAATGTCGAAAGGGCTCAAGAAAGACCTTTCATAGTTTACCGCAATGTCAAAAGGACATGGTGCGGTTGCGGTCGACACAATAAAACTACGGCGGAAAACCTGGCACTCTGCCAGATTTAGTCATCAATCGACAGCACAGCTGATTTTTTGGGTGAGTTACGGTCTTAATTCTTTTTCTCAATTTCGAAGTAGAGTTTCGAAAAAAAACTTTAAAGCCCAAACAAAAGGCTATTTTCCCCCACGCACCAAGAAAAGTCCCTAATTGCATTTTTTAAAGATTCAGAAACAAAAACAAAGCAGAAACGAACAGGAAAGTAACAAAAACCTTTACCTACACAGAAAATCAGCTGTGCTGTCGATTGATGATGAAATCTGGCAAAGTTAAAGGTTTTCCAGCTGTGGTGGTTACCCGAGCTGGGGTGGTGTAGTGGCAGAAGGCGCTGCTGTTCGCTCGACACAGTAAGGTTCGATCCTCACCCAGGGTTGACCAAATTTACTATCCCTCTTTTTTTTCATGGACATTGCGAGTCAATCAGAAATCACAAGCAATGATGCCGAATAAAGTAAGATGTAGTCCGCAAAATCGATCACGCACCTCAGCTGAACTTGCTAATGTGAGACGCCGATACCTCAGCAAAATTACTTTTCGTATTTCTGGGAGCTGTTCACAATGGTAGTTGCCATCCTTGTCACTGACAAACTAAGACTGATGTTTGCATGCGTGAAGTTTACAATAGGAAATCACCAAAAATTCGCAACTCCGTTCGTTACTTGGTTGAATAAAAGGGTCTGCAGAGTTCCACCGACCGGCGACTGGTCGCCAAGCGTCAGCCTTGACGCGGCGACAGAATTGTTTACGAACATTTTTGTCGCTGCTTCAGTTGCCGCTTGATGGCAGTGATGCAGTGCCGTCGCGTTAACTAGTGATGCTCGATTCGGAATGGATTTTGAGGATAAAAACGGTATGCCATTGCAGAAGACACTAATTTGCTTCAAGAAAGTCGGGCCTAACACCTAACCAGTCTGTGCCGTTTTGTTGCAGCGCTAGATGCATTGCTGACGTCCCGGTCAGATCCTTCACCTGGTACCATATTTTCTCACTGAGACAGCGTCCAGCTCTAGTCATAGACGATAATACACCTTGGCTCATCATCTCGCCAACCCTTAGGTAGCAGTGCGAATGTATTTTCGATTGTTATGCTAGATCTTTGTGGTAGACAAAATCATGACAGCTGCAGGTCGACTCTATGCGAAAAAGGACAACTCAGTCTATATCCTCTCCGGATTCAATATTATCAGCGAAACCTGCCAGCTCATTCTCCATTTATTATATGTCGGTCCATCGATTCTAGTCGGGGTGAGTTTCATCTTTGCCCAGTCCTCACTTACACAATCGCAGTTGTGTCGCGCCAGTCCGCTGTCGTTCGAGGACTGGTGTTGCTGCCCCGAAAGGTCCGGCGTTCGTTCCGCAGTGCAGCTAATTGGGCAGTTATTCAAATTTCTGGTTTGTCCGAAACAGTCACCACTCGTCCCGAAAATCGTTGGGTTTGTCCTGGTTTTGAGACCAACGCAAACGTCGGCGGTCTGATGGAACACAATCACGAGTGTGTGAGCATACATTCATCGAATCACTTGGTCACAAATTCCCTTTCAGAGCTGGTTTTTTGACGGCGGAGACCATTCACTTGGAGTTACCGTGATGAGCGTTATGTTTCTTGGATTGTGGTATCTTGGGTCATTACTCCAAAACCTTTTTGCTACAAACAGGTTAGTTTTGTGGTTTTGCTGGAGAGGTAAAATTATGCAAAGAACAAATCGCTCTGCTCAGCATGGCTTCGAAACGTGCTCAGCTAGAAAGATAGTTTATTCAAAAGTGTTTTAGAGAAATAAATCCGATTCTTTTGCATGCAGTTGTGGAGACACAGCGTTATTTTGATGGGAAAACCCCAACGAGCTTCTTTTATGTAATCCTGCCAGCAAGTTTGAAACAGGGTTGTAGCTTCATATTATGATTATGAATAGTTTCCAATGAATTTCGGACATCATTTACTTCGTTCGTTTCTTTTTGGCGTAGCCGATCACTGAGTAAAACGTCTTCTATCAGCGAAGGGGACAAGAAAAAACACAGTTCCTCTTCTAAAACTCTTACTCTCATTACTAAAGAATTATGAAAGGGCGTTCTTCTATCAGCGAAAGGGGCTCCAATCTCAGCCACAGTCGTAAACGTTGCTCAATTAAAAGCAGTGCTCGCAATAAAAAAAACCGTATGGTTGTTTTCAATGTTTTTGAGTAGGTTAGTCCACTAAGAAGAGGTTAATAGGGAAAAGTTCCCACAGAACTCTCGGATACCGGAGAGAAGCTGAATAAAGGCAGTGTTCACAATAAAAAACCCTTTTCTGTTTTTTCGGCTATCTCGAAAACGGTCCCATTCTGATTCCAATGACGTCTCTGAAATCGTACAAGACCTTCTGGGAGCGGAGTTATGGTCCTTCAAAAATTGAGCTACATAAGCATTGTGGACGAGTTGTCCGAGGCTTGTAAATTCCGTCTTTTGCAGCCAATGTATGCGAGTTTATCGTGAACAGTGCTTTCAGAGGCAGTGTTCACGATAATCTTAAATTTCGAGATTATTCACAAAATCGATTAATTGACCCCCGGGTAGAACTAAATTGACGGAGAAACTGAGAAAAACGGACCAGAAGGGCACGAAATCCTTTACTCTCACCCCGCCACTTTACTCTCACAGGAACTGCTCGTTGTGACGATGAAATATTTTGTGAACCCGTCCTTTGTCATTTTCTGTTGCTCCGTCCCTTCCTTTAGACCCTAACTAATACTGTTTTGCATAAAATATTTTGTTCATTTTCGACTGACCCCATTTTTCACCGGTCCCAACCATCTTGAACATGTCCATCCAACCGGACAACTAGTCCAGGCCAGAGAGCAATGTCACTGAAATACGACGATTTAAAGGCAGTGTTCACGATGAATATCGCACTCGAGTTCGACCCAAAAATGGTATTGTTTGGTCGTGACGTAACTAATAGTGAAGAAACAGGGAAGAAAAACGTCCAGAATAAGTCAAAATAACGTTTTCTAAAATCAGGGCGTGGACGAGAATCATGGGCCCTGCTGATTTCGGCAAACGCGCGCTAGTCGCGAAATCTGCGCGAATTGATAATGCTAATTGCGGCAGAGTTGCTTGGCGATTGGCCATCGAAACGTGTGCGGCGCCACAAGCTCGTCCGATTGGGGGGCGGACCGGGATAGGTAGGCGCACCGGGAGAGCTTTCAAAGCCGATTGTATTTATTTCTGGCCAGTTTTGTTGCTTTCTTCGACCCTATTCTTTCCAGCATCTGCCAACTTGGTGTTTCACACCGAGCCCTCGAGAACGAGATTTATCGTGAACACTGCCTTTAATGCGTTTCTCGCCGTTTTTTCGTAATTTTGGTAACTCTTGGAGGCCAACGCATTGTCTTATGTGAAAAAACTTGGAAATGAAAACCATCGTGAACACTGCCTTTGAAGAAATCTTTGAAACATTTAGTTATAACTTTTGGTGTGTTTGGGGTGACTGCAGACAAAACGTCAAACCTGAAGTCGGCAATTGGTTCTGCTTTCTAATATTGTTATATAAGTGACTTTGTTTTCTGTTTGTTGTACCAAAAACTTTTTAAAAGTAGGATGGGTCAATCTACATGCTGTTGTGTTAGAACCTTTCGCGATGAAGAATATTCGAATTTTCGGGGCCTGCTCTTTTGCTGCAACAATCGCAGGACAACTGTTACATGACGTGGGCGGGGTGATCCAATGGTATGGCTTGTTCACAAGATTCTCACCCACTTCTTGGCCGTTTATCGTCGCACCTCCCTCCTTACTCTTCTTAGAGTAGCCCAAAGCTTACGTTTTTTGCCAAAAAACGGGCAATTTTTCCGGCGTCAACACGGCCTTTGAAGGCGGAGGACACCCAAAAAAATATTTAACAGATCTCGTGCTTATTTTGCAGAGAGCCACCCTCTGATCACAATGGTATCTCTGAAATCGTTTTAGACCCCCTACAAACGGAGATATGGCTTCTTGAAGATGCCTGCATTTTGAGGGCAAAAATTCTGTGGACGAGTTATCTCAGGTCTGTATTTCTCTTCATTCGAAATCGCTGCACGAGAGCAGAACAGGGTGAAGAAATAGGCCGGCAATGTACTGAAGAGCGACGACATGTTGAGAATTCATCCATCTATTTAGCTGCTATCGAGTTAGGAAATCTGTTAGGGGGCCGGCCGGGCCTGTGGTGGTGAGCGGATGAGGTCGGGCCTGTGGTGGTCGCATATATCTCGCTTATTTGAAGGAATTGAGACCTCTCATTTGGCACGTTTTCTTACAGGAGGGGTCTTCTACACACACGAAAATCTCAAAATTCGTTTCTGAGGATGTACTGTGCCTTCAAAGAGAACGGGTTTCAAATGGAGGACAACGCTGAATTAGAAACCCTCTAGGCAATACGACTGCTACGATACCTCGTATTGAGATTTGTAGACCTGAAAATGCCTACCTATACAACTTCTCGCTTAATCAGTTTCCAAACTGATAACTCGAAATGGGTGCGTTTACTTATTCAGATTGCTGGTGATTTTCTTTCCAAATCGTACACTGCTCAGTCGCGGACGAGTCGTCCTGCTTATTGTGATATGCTGCCTCGGAGCTTCAGCGATGGTAACGTATTCCCAGTTGCTGTCACCATGCTGCATGTGAGTCTTAGTTTTCTTATCGCTCCTTCTCCTTGAACCTGAAATTTTTTTCTTCATTGGACCGAGATCATATGTACATCATACATTGGTATGATACTAACGCGACTAATCATCTGTATTGATGAAAAATCGATATACCTTATATGCACTATCGCGATCGCGAGTAGCGAAAAGTATGACACCAACTATAGCCAACTTTCTAGGATCATGATAGACCCCTCGGTTTTTGACTACTCCTATCGAGATATCTCCATGTACACTTTCAACCCATCGATGCATTATGTCGATCTGCCTTTGGATATTGGTACTTCGGTTTATTGTGGTATCTCCTATATTGCTGTAAGTATAATTTGAATTACGTCGGTACAATCGCACATGTCAGCTTGCGGCGATTCTGCTTCGCTACTAAAAAGTCATTAATATTGTACATACCCCCAGCATTTATTCTCTGCTAAATGCTCACTGTTTCAGCTGTTTGCATATATTGTGAAAATGAAGTCCAGAAACAATATGACGGAGAGGAAGGAATTGAGGCAAGTTGTGATTTCTCGACTTACAGCTTGCCGTTTTCCCAAGAATTTAAAGGCATCGTATGCGCAAAAAACCGAATATTATTTTTCATGTTTTTGAGTATCTTGACCTCTACACGGAAGGAAAGAGTCGAAAATGCCCACGAAAAACCTTCATTTGTAAAAGAAAGTCAGTCTGAACACACTATAAAATTGAATTTAAATTTTGCGCTAAAACCGTTTTTGAAGTTTTTCTGCATTTCGACACCTCGTAACCGTCATTTTCGAAGTTTTTCTGCAAGTGGAGTTTGTGTCATTACTGTTTTTTATGTTGTTGGACGGTCGCATGAACATTCATATGAACATTCTTTAAAAAAATGGTAGATGACTGGTGAAAACTGGTGACGGATCCTCATCTTTGACTCCTTCCAACCTGATAACCCCAGGTTTTTAACGCGCCAAAGTTCACTTGTGTGGTCTACCGGGCTCATTCATGAAATTGAGCCTGAAAATTGAAAAGTGGTTTCCAGCGCGAACGATGTCTTTGAGGACATTTAGGCAACGCCCAAATGCAAGCACCACTTTGAAAGGTGAACTCGCGCGCTGATGTGGTTGTAGAAGGGGATATCATGAATTCCACCTTTGGGCTACTGAAGGAACACATGTACGAGCCAGGGCTGGGCACACGTCCCAGCATGACGATTCTGAATATGCACCCCCCTTAGCTCGGTAATTTTTAGGCACCCCCTTATGGGAAATCGAAATCGGCTGTTTTCCGAATAGTTGGACAGCCATGATCTTGACTTCCTGATTTTGATAAACAAGAATATAAAAAAGCACTGAATAGAGAAAATTCCGAAAATGGCAACAAAAAGGGTAGCGTAATTTCTGAACTTCAAAACAACCCCATGAGAGAAATTTGTTAGTAGGACGGTAAGTTATGACAAAAGTTAAAACATTTTTCAATACAAAACAATTGAACATTTACCAACAACAGGACTACTACTATTGCGATAATTAATATTCTTTGTCGAATGTTCTCATAAACCTATGAAGGATTAGCTAATCTGTGTTTGATTGTTTTGATGTGGAAATCAGAACTATTTTGTGTTATGGAACAATGTTGGGATTCATGTGATTCGTAGGGAGTAGAAAACCCGAGTTTTACCCTCCTAGAATGCCGCAATCCCTTAAAAAATCGGCTTGCCGTGCGATACGGTGTTTGTACGCAGCTACACAGCGCACACGGGAATGGACGCGCACACGGAATTAATTAAAAATGTATTTTATTGCAGAACAGGGAGGAGAAAAGGAATGAAACTGAAGGAAATGGAAAATGGTAAAGATAGTCTATTCTGGATGTACCCATTTCAGAAATTGAATGTAAATTAACAAAGTTAGAGCGGGTGTCAATATTTAGCCGTGATAAGGTTCATTCAAACGAACCTAGTTGATCAAAACTAGCATTAAACTGAGAGCAAAGGATATTGTGAGAAAGAGGAGAATCTGGCAATTATTTTAGCATCAAAGGGACCTGTTTTTAATGTGATTTAAAGACCTTAAATCTCGTCCTGGTTTTTCCCCGAAAACCGGGACAAAACCGGGACGAGTGTTAAGGTCCCTAAATCACATTGAATATCAAAGCTTCCGTTACTGAAATGTTTACCCGATTCTCCTCTTTCTCCCAATGCTCTTAGTTCTATGTTTTTGGTGTTTTTAATCAACTAGGTTCATTTGAATGAACCTTATCACGTGCGAAAAATTCACTCCGCTCCAACATAGTTTGTTTACATTAAATTTCTATACTGGATACATTGAAAGAATCCTATTTCTGCCTACTTCCATTTACTCCAGTTTCAATCATTTTCTCCGCTCCGTTCTGTAATAAAATACATTTTTTAATTAATATTGCGTGCGCGTCCACTCCAGTGCGCGTTGTGTAGCTGCGGACAAACACCGCATCGCACGGCTAGCCGAATTTCAAGGGGTTGCGGCATTCAAGGTGGATAAAACTCGGGTTTTTATGTACAGGGTACTTCTCAATGAAGAGGACACGGTCATTCGCTTCTTTCATAGTAACCTGCAGTCTTCAATTTTTACAGTTGACTCTCTTCATGAGTCACATTCTCATGAATTAAAATCTGTAGACTAGTTGTGATGCTGACTGTGCTATGTGTAGCTGCGGACAAACACCTGTATCGCACGGCTAGCCGAATTTCAAGGGGTTGCGGCATTCAAGGTGGATAAAACTCGGGTTTTTATGTACAGGGTACTTCTCAATGAAGAGGACACGGTCATTCGCATCTTTCATAGTAACCTGCAGTCTTCAATTTTTACAGTTGGCTCTCTTCATGAGTCACATTCTCATGAATTAAAATCTGTAGACTAGTTGTGATGCTGACTGTGCTATCTGTACTTTCAAACTGTCGAAGTAAACTCTAGCCTGCTCGGATGAGTCCGGGCGGAGTAAGCAGCGGAGCGGTCGGTCATGGCAAAGTAGAACAGTGATAAGAAGATTTTGACATGATAAGCCCAATAAGCCTTGCTTCGACCGGCTCAAAATGAGCGACCTAGGCTATACATCAGTTCGCTAATCTTTTTTTTTTGAATTTGAATGATAGTTTTTCTGTGCGCTGTCTTAGTATCTTTGCCTCGAATCGGTAGCCACCCGCGTAATCAATGAACGTTGCACCAAAGAAACATGACATCACATCAATCCGTACTTGCTACAAGATAACAGAGTAGTGTGTATTCCTTCATCAAAGCAAACTTTGACAGCAACTATGAATTATTGCGAACACAACCTGCATCTCTATCAGGAAGAATACATGACAAATCAGAAGAATAGTGCGTATTATTTTTTCCTGAAATTCGACAGAACTTGCACTTCGTTCTTTTTTTTTTGGTGTTCGGTTTAGGCACCCCCCTTTGCCCTCTCTGCAAAGTCTAATATGCACTCCCCCCTAAGGTTAACCGGGACGCGTGCCCAGCCCTGGTACGAGCACTGATGCATGAGGAAGTAGAGCCGAGCTGCTATGATAGCGACCTCACTCGCACATGAGCCAAGAACGGTCTCATTTGTCTCCGTGTTCGATTGCGCGAAGGTAGTAGCAGCCTAGGACGAGTGACTCGAATCATTCCATCCAGGACCTTCTCTTGCATGCATCCTCTAGGGATTACGAAACGCTGGGAAAAAATGAATCTTCCATGGTTCTTTCGCGTGCGTTTTCGGAGCGAAGGTAAAGAGACAGCGAGAGAGCGAAGAGCAGACGGAGGCAGCAGCATCGCGCTCTCAACTCGCGTCATGAGTGATGAGAATTCCTATTTTGTTCGGATTTTTACCGACCAAGAAACCGTCTAATTCCATTTCAGGCATTTGCTCCTCTTCAACTTTTTCGGTCACGTCAGTTTTTTTCTAAAGCTAATGTGTTGACTCATGTTCTCTACTATCACGCAGCAGTACCCGTTGTTAGAGCCAGATGGGGATAGACAGCCGTTACGTTGATAATTGATCTAGCTGACACTGTTTTTTTTCGTACACATTTTACAGGGCCTCTCCACATGTACGTAAATAGTATCTTAAAGGCAATGTCCACGATGAATTTCGTCCGCGGCTTTTGGCCGGAAATCGAAAGTTCAGGGTCTCATTGGAGCACTGGGGTCGAAAGAACGAACGAAAACGAGCTCGAAAGAGCTCCATACGGCTCCGAAGTCCGCTCGCGTTACCCCTTCCGCTTGCGGTCGAGTTTTCCGAGGAACAGTTTGGTCCGCTTCCACATTAGCATTGGAGCGCGAGCGCGGCTGAGCTTTAACATTGGGGCGCATTTGCGCACGCTGTCTACTTCAGGCCCATGTCCGCGCAACTCATCCACCGTTGAAATGTGGCTTTCAAGTAGAAGAACTGATTTCAGATGTTTCCCAGCGTTTTTTATGGTTCTATCTTTACTGATGAAACAGTCAGACTCTAAATCTTCGTTTTCTGGTGGAAACTCGAAAACGATTTTTATCGTGGACACTGCCTTTGAAGGCACAGTCCAACCTCAGGGATAAAATTTGATGTTATGATCCGCCCACCGTGAGTAGCAAACCACCCTGCCAAACGCGAGATCTCAATTCGCTCAGATAAGTGGGATACTACAGAGAAAATTCTGCCCCGTCCACAATACCCCGAAAGCCTAACCGCGCACACCGCCCCGCAAATGAGACCGAGAGCTCTGCTATTGTATATTTTGCATCGCTCAAAGGCTAAATGTACGGAGCTTTGGTCTCCTTTGCGGGGCGGTATGCGCGGTTAGGCTTTCGGGGTATTGTGGACGGGGCCGAATTTTCCCTGTAGTTTCTCACTTATCTGAGCGAATTAAATTCCCAGGGTTTTAGCAGGGTGGTTCGCTATTCAAGGCGGGCGGACTATAACAAAAAATTTTACCCCTGAGGTTGGACTGTCGTTATTGAATTTTTCAAAGATTTCTTTGAACATTTTTTTACCGGTGTTTGAGTGTTCTGTGGGACTTTTCCCTATTAACATCTACTCAGTGGACCTACCTAATCAAAAACATTCATTGTGAACACTGCCTTTGAGAAACAGCTTGTGGCTAACTTTTTAAGAGTCTCGATTCCCGATCGAATATCTACTTGTACCGCTCAGCAGACCTTCCGAGAACGCTCATGAAAGGTGATCACCGTTTGGACAATTTTCGGTGGCTGAGAGGGCCTTCCTCATGGTCTGCTGCGAGGAACGCACCCTAGCTGCGGACCGTTGCACGGATGATGGTCCGTGTTGCGGACTGTGGCGCGGCTGGCCCCTTCGCTGCAGTCCATCACGTGGACTGTATCTTTGCTGTTGGAGGCCCATCCCTATCGAAAGTGTTGGGCTCCAAACGCCAACAGTTCCGTGGCGCGCGCTCCTGTGCGATGGAAACTGGTGCTGCTGCTGCGGTGTCGCTGGAGGCGTGGCATAAGTTTTGTCTATGACCGTGCCACTGCGAGGGAGATTGGAGTGCGGCGAAAGTTTCACCGACTAGCGTCACGTAGTCGGACACCTCCCCCAGTGTCTGAGAACGCACATTCAGTTACATGTCTATATTGACAACAACAGCCGTCCCTTTGCTGGAGGCTGAACTGTTTGTGGCCCATTCGGACCGATACTGGTAGCTCTGAGAAGAAAATTCCCCGATACACGTTCATGAGAAATTTTTTCCAAAACTTCTTTCGACGGTCAAACGATGTCCTCCTGTTCTGTTCTCATACTCTAGATAGAGGCTGAGACTAAGCAACTCTGCGGATTGTTTCGAATGTTTAGAATTACGCGATACTTCCAGATACTCTGTACAATTTCTGATCATGTTCCTCACGTACACGGTGGCTTGGCTCACCTTCTTTATTTATCCTGCGTTAGGAATCAAAGAAGCTGAGGCGTATATCGTTACCCCAGCTGTTGTTGTGATCAATGCTGGAGTGAACTCACTCATTTATCTCATTTTGAACAAAGAGGTACGTCCGTGCGTAATATGTATGTATATTCGGCGATTATTACTGTGGCGACTCATGTGAAGCTAGTTGTGGGTTACGGAGCTTGACCTTTTGGCTCCTGGCGATGCGCCAGCACTAGTCGTTGCGGGACCATAGCCGCTTGTCGGTGCATTGCTGTTCTGAACATGAAGGGCGCTCAGGTTACTTCCCGTAGATTCCCCTGAGATTCGGGGCTCTACACGGTACACACTCATTACCACAATAGGAAAATGAAAACATATAATCACTCGTGTGCGGTGGATAGCTCGTTAATGTATCTCGACACAACTCTTCGACTATTTCTGAAAATTTTATTTTTAGGACAGCTTTATGCGACATCTGTCGAGGATTGAATATTCAGCTTTTATTTCAAATAATGAAGTTTGTGAGCTGCTGTCAATTCTGAGCGAAAATTCATTAGTAGCTCTAATTAAAGGGCGAGTTTTCATATTTGTAACCTTTTTTTAAGGGCCATAGATGTCAGTGGTGAATCGTATATCAAAGAAAAGCATTTGTATCCCTTTCTGGATGAATTTGGTCCAGTGACGTGCAGAATTGCACTGCGAAGGCTAAAGGTGCGTCGCCGACGCGCGGCTGTGGTCCCGCAACGACTATCGTAACGCACGGCTCGCGCATTGCCAGGAGCCGAAAGGTCAAGCTCCGTAAGGGGTATGGTATACTTCTGCCACACACGGCCGCGTCGCTCTGCACAGCGACAGCGACCGCCTCCCGCCCTCTAAATCTGTCGCTGTCGCATTGCACTGCACAGCGACAGCGACAGTGGTAGCGACAGGCTATGGCACATTTGCAGTATGTCAGCCCTCCGCGACACGTCGCTGGCGACCCACACGCGACATATGTTCCTACGACAATAGTTGCCGTTGCTCCGATGCGGGTCCAGCCACGATTTGTGTTAGATTGCATGCCTGTCGCTCATTACAGCGACAAAGTATACCATAGGCCTAAGCTACAATCATGAGAATTTGTGCGCTTACACGTAAATATTTATTAATGAGCAAATTACAGCCCACGGCAACGGAAAAAGGCCGTAGTGCGGTTGCGTATTTTCACTGAGCATATTGTGAGGTGCGCTATAAACGGCGGCGGATTTGTAATTTTTCCCGAGTTTCAAAGAAAAAAACGCTGAAAATTCTGAGAAAAGGTTAGCTTTCTCCCCCATACCCACATTATCAATTCACCTAAAATCTTTATCATAGAAATACGCAGGAATAACATGAAAAATGATTTTTTTCTCTAGTGTTTACTTTTCTTATTCTTCAATTTTTCTTGTTATTCGTGTGTGTACATACTATAGTTCTCGTGGCCCATTCTCGGTCCGCGATTGCAGACTACGGTTGTTGCGTCATGCGACACTTGATAATCGTGCTGGGAGAAAGGTGAATCGAGCCGGGCCAAGCGGTCCCAGCACTATTATCACGTGTCGCACGACGCAACAGCCGTAGTCTGCGATCGCGGACCGGAATTTGGCCCCGAGAGCGAAGGCATTTACGATAAAGACATTGGATGTATTAATAAAATTTCAATTTTTGTCGTCATTTATGCCGCAGCCTAGTGGAAATACACAATCTCACAAACGTATTTTTCCGTTGCCGTGGACTGTACCTAGAGAAAACATTTAAACAACAATCGGTGACTGCATACTGAACCGTCTGTACAATTCGCAGAAAAAGGGTATTCGATGTTCCTTTGGTCACAAGTTTTATCCTTTTTTCGAGTCCTTTTTGCCACTACCCTACAGCTCTTGACGAACAAAACTGCTTCGTGTTCTTCATACATTTGTTCCAAAAATAGGGTTATTTTCAATGTAAAGTAACGCCTCTTTATTTTTTCCGTCACATTTTAAGCATCTTATATATCTTTTCAGATTCGTACTGCAGCACATCACCTGCTGGGTGGTCGTATGTTCAAACAAGGGATTTCACCTTCAGAGAGGACTAACCTGTCGAATCGGGTGCACCATATTCCGAATCCTGTCTCGCTGCACACTGAGCACCACAAATAACAGCTTCCGAGGCATTTCGTTCTCCCAGATGAGGAGCTCCTCCCACCGGGTGCCTTTCACCTGGAGTGTGCAAGCATGTCTACGTTGCGCGGCAGGAATAGGCAACAAAATCTAGTGCGGATAGTGAGAGGATTTGTTGAAAGGTGGAAGACGTCAAAAATTCATAGCAGCTTAGGCGACCACTTTTGATATCTCGCCGTTACCACATACGCGGCGATGTGGCAAGGATGAAGACCACTTCTTCGACAAAGCTTGGTGAGCTAATAAGCCTATGTAAAGTGTGTCTAAATGGGAATGGCTAAGCATGCGGTCGGAGTGCGCGTCGAGCGGCCGTCGCATATGCCGCTCTCGGGCGGGTGTTCAAACGGCTGCAAACAGATGACTGGACGCATTTCCAATCATCCGACCGCTTGCGGCTACAGAGGTGCTTCAGCGACGCTGTTGATCCGCTGCAGGCCACACCATGGCCGCTGCGGTCAACGGCTGCGAGGAGAGCTCGCCGTCGCTTTGCATGCTCGTGCGCAGAGCGGCGCATGCAACGGGCGCTTGACACGTACGCCGGCCGCATGGTTCGCCAGTCTCATTCAGACACACTTCAGGTTGACTCAACATCCTATTAACAGTTTCTGTATTGTGTCAATAACTTCAAGTCATTTTGTGTTACATACATATCCGTTTCACTTGCTATCGAAATTCGCGTCTGCGACGGCAACTTAGAAAATCGCTATTACTGTTGATAACATTGTAACTCAATTGCAAGGTTTACGGTGTGTAAAAAATTGTGACGAGTTCGAACTGTACGAGCATTCACGAGTCCGGATCTCGTGATTCCGTCGATCGATGTTTGTGCTGCTGGTCAACAACGAAGATTGCCTGAAACTGCGGGTGTGAATTTCGACTTGAGATGAATGTATCACCATTATTGTGTTGATTATCTGATAAATAATTTTTGTTCGTTGAGTCTTCACTCTTTTATGCTTCAATTTGTCTAAAATTACACTAATAAGACTCGTTACCGAAATCGTGATTGGTGGACACACAGGGGTCTGCAGAGTTGCGGCAAGCGGCAAGTGGTCGTCGAGCATCAGCCTTGACGCAGCGACAAAAAAAATTTAGAACATTATCGTCCGGGCGTCGGTTACCGCACGCAGGTGGTGACGCAGGGCCGTCGCGGCGTAAAAACCTTCTGCAGTGCCTCCTTGTCGCCCATCACGCTTAGTCGGTCGCCCCTGTCGCCAAATGCGATCGATATTGCTCCACCCAGTCGTCGCTGCGAGCAACGCTACGACTTGAACTCTGCAGGCCCCTCATCGCCAATTTCGCTGAAGGCAGTGATCACGATAAATCTCGTTCTCGAGATCCCGGTGTGAAACGCTAAGTTGGCAGGTGCTGTAGAGGATAGGATCGAAGAAAGCATCGAAAACTGGCCAGAAATCAGTAAAAACGGCTTTGAAAGCTATCCTGGTGCGCTTACCTATCCCGATCCGCCCCCTCCCAATCGGACAAGCTGGTGGCGCCGCACACGTTTCGATTTTCTTTTTTCAAATTGCCAAGCAACTCTGCCGCGTTTAGCATTATGGATTCGCGCAGATTTCGCGATTAGCGCGCGCTTGCCGAAATCGGAGGGGCCCATGGTTCTCGTCCACGCCCTGAATTCACGTTTTTCTTCGCTGATTCTTCACTATTAGTTACCTCACGACCAAAGAATCCCATTTTTGGGTCGAAGTCGAGTGCGATATTCATCGTGAACACTGCCTTTAAAGGCAGCGTTTACGATGATCATCATCGTTAACTTTCCACAGTGGAATGATAGGCGAGAAGGATCCTAGGCTCCCAGTGTCGAAAGAACGGTAGAAAACGAGCCGGGAGCGGCAAAATATCGGCTGCAAACAAGCGTTTTGGTGCCTTAGACACGCCTGGTGCCCCAGACCCTCCCCTCAAAAAGAACAAATGAAGACTCAGATTACAGGAATGATCAAGTGAAGGAAGTGCTGATAAGTGAGCTGATCGCTTCATTGCTTTGATAGGTATCATCCTTATAGCGGTCAATTCCCCCACGCTCAAAAATCAACGTAAACAAGAGAGGGCCTATTTTGGCTCCAAAACCCGACTTTCGCGTCCTTTTTAAGCATGCCTTGCTATATCAGACCTTCCGTAAACCGTTGAGATATCGGAAGTGAAATTCATCGTGAACGCTGCCTTTGAAGAGGAAAGTAGCCATGTGGTAAACGTGATGTCGTCAGTGTCATGCAATTGGGAATCCGCGCTCAGCAATTTGGCCTGGAAGCAAACGATCGTTAGCCATCTTCTTTTCGTTTTTGCTCTCGCGAATTCTCCCGCTAAGCACCGTCGGGGCTTCCTACCTGAATTACATAGACAATACGTGTTGAAGAATGAGGACATCGACTACCGATCGAGTGATTTCGCGCCCAATATGAACTTCGCAGCTTACTGAATGGATGGCACCGATAAAATCTTCACTCACACATGAGCGCCTTTGGTCAGGCACATTTTATAACCTAAAAACAAACATATCCACTGGTTTCGAGCCAAATCTACTCTGTTCCCTCGTGCGGAGCGAGAGTAGAGACAGCGTGAAAGTGTGTGTGGAGAGAAGGAGACGCAGCTTACGCGCGCAGACGTACGCGACGAAAGGAAATAAGTTTCACTCAGAAACAGAGGATACATGAACGACATGATCTGGTTCTTGGCGCATCACACGCGTTTCGTAAGCCATACCTCGCATCACTTCTTTTATAAAAACATCGCCTGGACATTTTTCGCAAGCAAGCGTTTCCTTCACAAAAAGCAAAGCTGAGTGTTAAGCAGTCTCTTATGCTGATAACGATGTTCAACTGCTGTGAAGGCTACCTTACAGTGAAGTCCTTTTAGGTCATTGCATGCGGTTCGCATGAAAGTTCTAGCCTTCGATTCGTTTGTTCTCTGACAAATCTCTTAGGTTGTCTGGTGACTTGGGGGCTGATGTCGCGTCATCAGCGGCAAGGAATCCTGGTCGCATTGCTCACGTACATTGACGCATTGTGGTGCTGTGGTGTGACATGGGTTCCTTCCGCCTTTCCCGTTCGTCTCCTGATCGATCTGTTTCCATAGGATGACCTGATGCCCTGACATATGTAGCTCTTTTCCCTTCCCACATAAACTCACCTTGCCCTTGTACATGGTCTGTTCGTTTATCTTGTCAACCGAGACTATGTAAAAAGCGGAGAGTCTGTAAAGAGCTTTCGATTCCGATTATCAACAGCAGTGAAACGGTGGGCCTCACAAGGGAACCACAATAAGTCATAGTGACCATTCCAAATGAAATGTGTTTTTCTAGAACCATTTTCGGACGAAAAGTCCGAATATGCCCATCGCAGCTGCCTAGACTCACTCTGAAAAAAGTTATAGGCATTTTTCCTCTGATTTTTGTACTTATTGTACCCTCCAAAAAGCGCATTACTTTTACGAAAATCCTGAGACGGACCTCATAATCGTGTTTAACGCCCAAAACCACCCCACTCTGCAAAGTTAGGTCGAAGGAACATTTTCCAAACTTTGCGCAGACTAACAGCGTTTTGGACTTGTACGGATTTTCGGTTGGGCGTTTATTTATACCAATTAAAGAGCTCTCGAAGCGTTTTAGAAAAATATTCCAGATTTGACTAAAAATTTGCTCTGGGGGGTTATTTGGGGCGCCGATCACGAATCTGAGGTTCATTTATCGATTTTCTGTAGTTTTCGACTGTATTCGTTCACAGATTCCCATCGGGGGAGAATTTGATAGCAAATCGCGACTTTTGACGATTTCCGAAGCAATAAGCTGAAATTATTTCTCTGGGGTTATTTGGAGTGCTGAACACGAATCTGATGTCAGTTTGTCGATTTTTGACAGCTTACGGTAGATTACGGTGGGTATACGGTAGTTTGGTCAAAGTCTCAGATTTGTCTCAAAGTTTCTGTATGGGGGTAATTTGGGGTGCTGAAAACGAATCAAATGTTCATTTGTTGATTATCGGCGTATTGAGGTAGACTTCGGCTCTTAAATGGCATGCTACCTACCGTAACCTACAGTAAACCTCAAAATTTCAACAAGCGAACCCCAGATTCGTTTTCAGCACACCAGATTACCCCTATATACATGTTTTCAGCGAAATCCGGAGAAAGTTTTGAAAACACCCCGAAAAATCCATGGGGGGTACCCTTACCTTGCCGCGAGGCTTTAAAAAACGCTAATAACTTTTTTCAGAGTGGGTCTAGGCAGCTGCGATGGGGATATTCGGACTTTTTGTCCGAAAATGGTTCTCGAAAAGTACATTTCATTTGGATTGGTCACTATGGCTTATTGTGGTTCCCTTGTCAGTGAAATATAACTGGTGATAAGGAAAAGCCTGATGTGATAATCAAAATCGAGAGTTACTAGAAACGCCACAGATTTAACCGTTCCTATCATAAAACAAGGCTTCAGATTACACAGGGATACCCTCGACAAACAGAGGTTCATACACAGTCAGTTCAGGATACTTGAATGTGAAGACTGATGTAAAACGTACATACGCAGTTGTTCAATGTCCCCAGGGCCTGTAGCAATCCCACCTAAAGGTGGGAGCTCATAGCTGCCTCCCCGGCGCGAGGTGGTGGCTCACATCGCTAGCGAAATAGGTGGTGGCCACCCTATCCTAATGCACGTGTGCGTGCTGAGGTGGTGACTTCGCTCGCAGCCGAATGTCACCCACCTCGGCATGCAGCCATGGACCTGAGGTCTGAAAGGGAGCCACGAGCTGCGAGTGGAAAATGGAAATAGCGGGCATTTTGCAGAGACGCGTAGGGAGGGAGCCAAGTCATTGGTCGTGCATGACCGAGATGGTGGCGGCGCAGGGAGGAGAACACGATCCTTTGACGTTTCTGGCGACGTTTGACCATCTCCGGTCAGGTTCAAGTAAAATTCTGAGTTTTGTGCTGGTCATGCAAACATTCCCCGCAATGGCTATCAATTGGGCGTTAGAATGATAGCCTCCGCTAACCTGTAATGGATCTTGGAGGATAAACCATTATTAAGCCTACAACAACGGAAAACGCTTCAATGAGTGCCGATTATTGCTGCATTGATGCTGGTCATCTTTTAAGACGGCATAATCAATCGCTCCCCATCAGCTGTTGATTTTTGCTGGCGCTGATTTCGCTCTGATTTCTCATAATTATTGCTGTTTGTAAACCCTCAGGCTGACTTTCTTTCATAAGAGGCTGTACCTACCGAGTGTCTATGCGGTATGTTCCATTTCGTGTTTTCCCTTCGCGAATTCACGAAAATAATTTGAAATCGAATTAATCGAAGTATTTTCTGCAGAGAGCGTGCCAATTTTTCGAATGGTTTCTTGGTTCTCCACTAAGAGATAGTTTTACAAATTCGTCGCGATGAAGAGTTTGAGATCGTGTTTCAGTAAAACATATCTCTATGTGGCTCTGTTCATTTCGATCGAAATGGTGCTGTTGTACGACAACCTTTTTTTTTCAGCACAGTAGCTGTCTGAAATGCGCATTCGATAAACTCCTCCCTCTCCCCTATAGTTGTACACGAACGAAATTTTCGAAAAATTTTCGAAAGATTTTTCTATTTTTTTTTTCGTTCGAAAATTCGTCGAACGAAATTTTTTCAGATTCAGTTCGTCCGAAATTTCATCGAACCATTTTTTCAAATTTTGTTCGTTCGAAATTTCGTCAAACGAATTTTTTTCAAAATTCGTTCGCTCGGAATACTTTCGAACAAATTTCGAAAAAAAGTTCCAAATTCCCGGCAAATTTCGAAAAAATTTGGAAATTTTCTACGAATTTCGAAAAAAACGAAATTTCAAAAAATCGAACTTTCAATAAGTTTCGATATTCGTTCGTTCGACCTCCGAAATTTCGAAAGTTTTCAAAATTCGTTCGTTCGAAAAGCTTTCGAACGAAAAAATTCCGATTTTCGTTTGTTCAACATTTTTTTCGAAATTGTACATCTACACTCTCCCCCCCCCCCGAAAAAAAAACTCTTACACATACCAACATACCGTAGGACACAGTGCGTGCAGTGCTTATGAAAAAAAGGTGGAGAAAAAAAACCTTAACAGCAAGGAAAGGAGAAATGGCAGCAGTGATCAAGAACAGCAGCAGATTCAAAGTTGATGATGGATATTCTGGAGAGAAAACAAGCACAAGAAATTTTTTATTATGAGCTCCTATCAGATAAAAAGTCGAACGATCGTCTCGAAAAAAAATTCCAAAAGTCTGAGAAATTCCGATAGATACCGAAATTTTTTCTTTCCACTTCTTCTGCCCTGGAAACATTTAAAAACAGGCCTACACCAAGGGGTTTTTAAAGGTAGCTGAGTTATTAACAAAGTAGTTGGGTACGGGCGAAATTCTCGCGATAATTTCTGAGCGGTTTCTGTGCCTCTAAAAAGGGCATTGCACTCGAAAACATGAAATATTCAAAAACATCAAGATTTGCTTCTATTCTCAACCCCGCCGTCTATGTTCGTTAAGCGAATAGCAGCATGATCGTGTTACAGACATGGTTTTTGAAAGAAAAATCATAAGCCCTGTAAGAATAGGTGTAATTTTGGAGCATCACCCGCTTAGTTTCAAATAAGGTAAGTATAACACGGGAAAGAGGGAATATTTTTTCAACGTCAAAAATCACTCTGATCAAGTCTCGAGTAATCTCCGGACTTTTCCAAAAAAAAAAAACAGAAACTATGATTTTTTGCGAATTCTAAAATTTGTACTTGTGCAACTGCTGAAAACGTGTAAGCAGAATTAGCCGTGCATAGTTTGTGATGAACTTGGCAGAATAGGATGGACTGCAGCCCTAAAGAGAAAGATTTGCATGGAATAGATTTTGTTTATCCCACACCCTTCCTACTACCAAGAATGCCGTCTCCAATGTGACCGCGCGGTGCAGTTGCTGTGCGCGCTGTCGATGCAACTAACGTGCGTGGTTCGACTCCATCACATGGCTGATTTTTGTTAATAGATTTCTCCTGTCGGTAAAGGTCGCTCCGGGTTGGCGACAATAGGTGGCATCTGGGCACGACGTACCTCAGGTCGGCTGCCATCTTTATGTGGTGGCGGCGGAGGGTTTGCTACGGGCCCAGAGACTCAACAGGTTTCAGCATGTAACTGCTTTCGAAGAACCCGATGATGAGTAACGGAAGATTTTCGGGCCTTTCTTCCGTATCATTAAGTTAGGAAGCTAGAGTCGCGGCTATTAGGTGATCTAGAAGTGTGAGGCTGGAAGAATGTGAGCGCGCGAAGGGGCTACACTATTGGACGCCAGGGATGTGCGTAATTACGAATTACGAATTACGGGCGTTTTGGCAAATTTTTTACGATTTCCGATTCACGAAATTTCGACCTAAAATCGTAACGAATCGTAACAATTCGTAACAAATCGTGAAAATGCTAATGGGGCAACAACTCAGACTTCTCGGCCCCAAATCGAATGACAGTTCGGCTCGTTCTCACAATCTTTGATCGTCTTCTGCTGCTGTCCGAGCCAGTGTTGTTGCGTTCCGGGCCACTGTTGTTGCTGCCCGGACTCTTGGAGCTCGCACGAACAGCAACAGCAGTGCCCAGAGATTGAGAGAATGAGCCGCATTCTCAAGCGGTCCCAATTCTATTCGATGCGGCACAGGGCCGAGAATAGCCGGAGAGTGCTAATTTGCTGTCTAGAGCACAGTTAAAATTAACTTTTTTTGCATTCCTAGTATTTTTTCTTTCAACTTTCGGTGAAACCTTTCCTGACATTCCCAGCCGGGCGTAGTTAGCAGCAAAGGGGTCGGCTATGGCAGACTATAATTGTTGATAACGAGATTGACTCATGATGGACTTCTCCGCTTTTCACATCAACCGGTTCAAACTTATTATTGGGTCCCAACTTTTCCTTGTCTCATAAACGAGCCAAGTCGGTGGAGCCGAGCTCCACAGTTACTTATCTCCATGGAATACTTTAGCCTCCATGACAAAAACAAGAGTCGCAGACGTTTGGTGGATCTACTATTTATATAGGAGCGACATTCCGGTCCGCAGTTGCAGAATGCCGGTGTTGCAACACGTAGTTCAAACAGAATCATGCTTTGAACTCCATGTCCCGGCAAAATTAATCTTCAATCCAGCACCATTGTCTTGAAGCTGTGTGCTGCAAAAGCGGCTGTCTGCCACTGCGCGCAGAAAGTCCACCTCGATAGGACACTGAATACGGGGTTGGGCTCTAAAGACCTGGCTGGCTTATGGAGCAAAAAGGTTGGAGCCCAATATATACTTCTCCGCAGAATTTCAAGCAGATTCCGAAAACGATCCTCACCAGGCATCTAATTCAAGCGGTTCAAAAGTTACCTGCAGAAAAAAACTGCCTTTTTTTGAATTGAAAGCTGTTGGGCGATCGGGAAACCATTTTTCTGAACTGAAAACACTACACGACGGGGAGTTTTACGGGTTTGCGGAATAACCTTTGATAGATGTCTATCTCCAAAAGCAATTAATCTTTCGGAGAAAGTGGAAATTTTGAAATTTGGTTCGGAGCATTTCAACAAAAAATATCGCTGTAAAGTTACCTACCTTTTCCAAAAAGGTTTTAAAAGTTTTAAAATTGAGATTCCAAGCAAATTCTGAATGCAAAAGAAAACAGAATTTAGGAAAGTTTGTATAGCGGATCAGGCAGAGGGTTTGCCAAGGTGTGAGATAATGCTTGTCTTTGATTTTCTAGGTTATGTATCTCCATGGGATAAATGCTGATTTTTTGGTATTTAGCTTATGATTTTATTGTTGTTTATTTTCGAAATTTGAGACTTGGAGGGAACCTTAACCTTTCAGCACTTTAGAATTTTAAACAAACGTCACCTCGCCGACCGCTGTCTCCACGCCAACACCCCTATGTTTATGTGGAGAATAGCCGTTAAGGGTAACGCTTCACGAGCAGGGATGTGCGGCAAACGATTTTGAGATTTCGGCAAACAGCAATCGCCAAGAAAGTCCCAAAACGGCCGACAAACGGCAATAGGCAAACGGCAGAAACCTCATCCTCATAAATTAGATTGACCCAAAAGTTATTCACATGTGCCGCTCTACTTGTTTTTCTTTTTTTTCAATACTTGTGTCAACATTCTGATAATTCCAATTCGAGGGAGTACTTCTATTTCAATCATATGAACAATAACAAGACATGTGGAACCTCATGGAAGTCAAAGGAATCGTCGCTGCGGCCTCGCGAGGAAGCCAATGTCGTGGCAGCGCCGCAATGGTGCCGCTGCTGCCCCGCCGTAGTGTCGCTGCGGCTCCACGGTAGTGCCTCTCGGCTCCGCGGTAGTGCCGCTGCGGCTCCGCAGTGGTGGCGCCGCGGCTCCGCAGTGGTGCGGCTGCGGGTCCGCGATTGGTGGCTGCGCTACGACAGAACAGGACCGACTGCGAGTAGCCTTCATGAAATGAGTCATAATACAACTGGGTGGGCCTACGAACACAAATACACACCTGCGATGCTTACGTCCTCTGTCCGTTAGGGTCAGAAAATATTCCCGTTATTGCGAACTAGGAGATACGGGATGTACGTCAAATTCGGGCTATTGAACCAGCAACAATCTCGTTCTACCATGCATGACTGTGAGTCGTAGTCGAAGCTATTCGCTGATGCATCCTCGCGAAGCTCGTGCGGTTCCAACACGGAACTGGTACTGTCGCGTCAATGTTGCGGCGTCGTCGACTCTCAAGACACTGCAACAAATTTCCGCGGCACAGTGATCATCACGGAGCTGCTGCGGTACTACCTGGAACCATCGCGGCACAGTCGAGGGTCGAGGGAATTTCTCTGTCAGTTTTTTCTAAATCAATATTTTTCCAAAAAAGACAGAATGATCCATTTTTTCGGGAATTTTTTTAACACTGTGCGCATCCAGTGGCTCATAACGTGGCATGCGAGTGCGTAGTTTCAGCAATGTGTGGTCTCTTACCTGAAAATCGTCAAATGAAAAGCTCGCGCTTAGCTGCAGTTTACCGCAAACTTACCGCCAGTGAACTCGCGTTTTTCAACCCATTTACTACCACCTCAGATGAGCCAAAACCCCGGACAACGGTTAAGCAAACAAAGGATAATCGGCTCACTCCTAGTGCCTACATGGCCGCGAGCAGAGCCGGCGTTTCCTTTCAATGTTTTGCCGATTTCGCCGGAAAAATAACAAAAATTTCGTCAAACGACAAACGGCAATAAAAGTCCGAAAAACGGCCGGCAAACGGCAAACGGCAATTACCGCACATCCCTGCTCAAGAGTATAGAGGGCAGGCTAGATTTTGCATCAAAAAGTGATTTTGAAAACGCATCTTTCCTTTGAAAGGTCCACCTTATTCAAGTATGTAACCCTCCTCACATATGGCCATAAACTTTCGATCACCGACTTCTTTTTTCCTATCACAGTAATTCCCTCCTTGGCTTCCACTAAATTGTGTTTCATAGAGCGTTGATTCTTTAAATTTTGTTTTCATCCCACGTATGTACATTGAAAATTTCTTCAAGTACTGCTCAGGACAGTGCTATTTTGAAGCCAAACTTTAAGTCCTACCTTCGATGTAGAAACACCTCATCACTGAAGTGCTGAGGTGTTTCCATATCGAATGAGGTTCGGGTCATGTGTAGGTCTACATATTACTCATTATCAGTTACGAATTACAATTAACGATTTACGAATTACGAGGAATATGAAAAATTTCGATTTACGATTTACGAAATTTTAAAATTCAGTTACGCACAGCCCTGTAGGACGCTTCTCTGTTATGTACTCTCGTCGATCCACATCTCGTTTGCCCACTCCTCCCGACCAAGCAATGTTGGAAATTTTCCAAAGCGTGTGGTCGCCACTGAACTTCGAAAATTGGGAGGAGGTCCACACCGCCGAATTTTTTCGGTTCGATTTTTGGTTTCGACTCAGCTCCACCACAGAATGTTTCTTACACAACCGCGAGTTGTTTACACCTGTTTGTCAACCACTGGTGGCCTAAATGCTCGTCAAAATTGAAATTGCCAAATAGCGAAAAAATGGTTTTTGTTGGCCTTCCAGTGTCATATACATTGCTCTTATGACCCGTAACTTAGCGGTTTGGTAAAATAGACCTAGCAGTGAAGTAGACAAAGCTAAGCCACTCATGGAGAGTGAGACAGAGAAAATCGCCCCTCGGGAAAAGTGGGGTAAAAGGCCGTTTATTTCCAGGGTAAAAGGTCGTTTATTTTTAAATCGCCTTTTCAACCTTGGTTTTCACTTCTAGAAAGCGACAGTCGGACAAAAGATGCATCTACTGAATGTTTAAAGGCAGTGTTCACGATGGAAATCGTTTTTTTGTTTTCCCGCCTATCTTGAAAACGGCTCCATGCTGATTTCAATGATGTCTCTGTAATCGTACAAGACCTTCTGGAAATGGAGTTACGGTCCCTCAAAGATTGAGCCAAGGAAACATGGTGGACGAGTTGTCCGAGGCTTGTAACTTCCGTCTTTTGCAGCCGATGTATGCGAGCTGACCTGAGTAAAGAGAGAAGTTGAGAATGAAGGGAAGAACGGGGCTATTGATCGGAAACCATCGCTCATCTCACAATCTCGAGCATTCATTTGTTCACGTCGGTGGGCGTGGAAAGTGCATCTAGGTGTGACGAGCTGACGGGTGTCCAACTTTGGGGCCGTAGGGGACCGTTCCAAGCTCACTTTTCTGATCTTTTTCAACGTTGGGGTTGCGCTAGGCCCCGCAGCTGCCGATCTCCACCAAAAAATCAGACATGGTTTTTATCGTGGACACTGCCTTTAACGCAAACTACAATAGCTGGATAAAAAAGTCTGAGATTTCTTTCTCACTTCACTATGTTTTGTGCTCACTACATGGCGAGGTGAAAAACCTCAAAAAAATTGTTTAGAAAAAATCCAGCTTATGTAGTTTTCAAGAACCATCCAGCAGATGCACCTTCTGTACGACTGCCGCCTTACAGAAGTGAAAACTAGGATATCAAATGCCATTTGATGAAAAAAAAAACGGCCTCCTCACACCACTTTTTCCAACGGGCGACTTTTTTTATTTCTCACTCTACATGAACTACTTCGCTTTTTTCTACTTTGATACTAGGTCTATTTTACCAAATGGCCAAGTTACGGCTCATAAGAGCAGTGTACATGACACTGAATGGACCCCGAAAACCATTTTTCGCTAATTGGATAACTGCAATTTTGACGAAAATGCAAGTCGTCAGCAAAGTGGGCGGGTCTGCCTTGAATTCAGCAGGTCCTTTGTTAGGGAGGGGGTCGCAAGACTTTTCCACAAATAGAGGGGGTCGCCACAACGGACGCATTCTGTCCAACGGGTTGCTTGACCATGCTCTCAACTCTCGGTCACCTAGCGACCAACACACAGTTTGCACAAGTCTCAAAATCGTCAGATCGATCGCCATCAGGGATGTTCGCAATTACGACTAACGACTACCGAGCTTAACTATCAACTTTTTGGCCCTACATGCGTCGATTAATGAAAGAAAAAAATTCGCATGCAATCCAGAATTTTTTTAGAAAAGCAATATTTCCTTGTTATCGCACTCCGATGCAGAAATAACACCAGCGCATTTCGCTGCTCGTGATTCTAGTTGACGTCGGCATGGATCCGGAAGAGACTTTGCGTTCACTGTTGCAGGTTGGCGCAAACTCAATGCCCTGTGCTATAACATGGGTGCACCGAGCTTGCGCCGACCTCCAATAGGGAACGCAAAGTGTCCTCAGGATCCAAGCCGATGTTATGTGAAACAGGATATTCATGTTTTCCAGAAGTTACCACTTTAACTGGCATGGCTTTCGGTCAAGTTGCATCAGCCATGCGATTTCTTCGTTGGCTCTTTCGGCTTTTCCATTGTCAAGAGTTCTCCAAAAAACAAGAAACTCCCACACAGACTCCACACGTTAGAACACCAGGATTTCTCAAATCAAGGAATATGGAATTCTGCATTTTCCCCCTATCGGAGCCTGTCGTGGGGCTTCTGCTCCTTGTGCTAAATGATCCAGTGGTAAAACGCCTTCGCAGATCACGGGGCAGTTTTCAGAAGGGTAGCGTTATAAATACGCAGCATTGAGGTCTTGAGTTTTCTTTTTCAACTATCTTCACTTGGTTCAAATATTGGATTGAGACGAAGAAACCAAATGTGGTTTTCTGCGAAAAAAATTGGCTTTGAGCGAACCGAAACCCAGAGATTTTTTAGTTTCAAATAAAAAAATCGATCACATGTCTTTCAATGAGGAAAAGAAGGCTTGAAACTAGTTAGGGGGCCACTCGAGAAAATGGAATGAATCATCCATAAATTGAAAATTCGTGCTGACATCATATGCCTGATAGCGTTATCAGTCATTGTTTTCGTGAAGACTCTATGGAAATACTTCTGATTTCTGGAAAGCGGTATCATTCTCCAACAGAATCCTGAGTGCCCCCCTTAACTAGTTTCATACCGAAAACAATACATTGTGGTCAAAGTGCCTTACGTGATGCCTACAAAAAAATCGGCTGTCTCAGAACAATTTTGTTAAACAAAAACCTTACAACCTCATTTAACTTTTTCCATAGAATAGAAAGGTATCCTTGTTATAAAGGGGCATTCTAAGATCTCCGTGGTGGGTATTCGATTTCCAAGCCTGAAAAATAGGAAGAAAAAAAATTATATCAAAAAACAGATAATACAGTTTTGTAGAGAAGAAAAAGGACGTTCTAATGAACACAAACGCTTTGCCAAACAAGCGAAAAAATCATATACCGTATGTCCTTTAATACAAGAACACCTCTATTTGAAGTACACCTCTTTTCGGAATGGACCTCCGGCACTCGGGTAAGTGTTTGGCAATCCGAGTGTGGCAATTGAGAGAGAGTAGTTTGCCCGATAAGTTTTTTTTTGAATATTATGAGGTCTAAATATTTACAAAAAAACTATCGGCCACCCCTTTCTCGGTCAAAGATTGCTTGCATAGGACAACTTTCGACGAAACTTCAGCGAGCTTCAAATTCTCAGGAAAAAACACAGAACTGAAACTTGGTATTGCTCTTATTCACTGCAAATGCACGGAGTTCATTTAGGTACCTCACAGAATTTTGATTTGATTGGGTACTCACTCAAAGTTGACTTGTTTTGGCCCGAGACGTTGACTTTAACTGCCCTTGAAAAGCCAAGATTCCCCAGCGTTATGAAGATTGGCTCATTCATGTAGTGGAATCGTTTATACGGCGAGGAAATCAGGAGGTGCTAATAGTAGACATTACCTAGAGTAAATTGTGGACGCAAAGAACTCGCCTCTGTAAGAGCTGTTGTCACATCGTTCAAGAACCGCGCTTTTTTAATCGCTCTAGACGGCTCGAAAGGCGATCAGTTAAATTTTTCAAACCTATTAAAGGCAGTGGTCGCGATCAAATATGCTTGTCGTCTTTTTCTCTCCAAATCCTTTCCTGGGTCTCAGTAGTAGGACCTATAAGAAAAAAATTGCGAAAAACCACTGTTTTGGACCAAATTTGAAACCTGAACTTTCTTGTCTTTTGATGGTGGACGAGCCCACTCATAATCATCGGCATCGATGACCTCTTATATCAAGAATATCAGCTAGCTTGAAATTGAATGTCAATCAATGAACCTTGAATTTATAAAATACACATCTAGTCAAAACATTGACTGAAGTGATGCTTTCATTATTCAACCGATTTTATTCGTTAAATTTGCATTTATTTCGTCCCTGAATGTCGATGATTTTTGATTGCTCGGCATGAGACTGCGATCTGTTTCGTCATCGCTGTGCACGTGTGCACGAACTGGCTTTGGGCCCTAGAAACTCTAATTTCTAGACCGTTTTTCACCGCGCTACCTTCATAGTTTTTCCGCTGTTTTTGATCTAAGCTGATTTTTGTAGTTTTTTCGATAACGATTCTCATCGTGACCACTGCCTTTAAGTCGATTCAGTTTGGTCTCTCTTTATTATGAAAAACGTGTCAACAAAGGCTATACCAGACCTAAAAATTTTCGAAAGAAATTGACTTTGGGAAGGTATTAGTAATGGTTTTGAAAACATGATGTCAGTGATTGTGAAAGCCTAAATTCGATTAGACCCAAGTGGCTACATTTTCGAAGTTGCGGTCTGAAAATTCAATACATAATACAAACTCTCGGTGTTATACTAAAAACCTGTGTCAGAAATGCGAACAGTCTACCACTGGAAATTCAAAAAATTGCGCGGAATAATAGAAGTACGCACTCTAATAGACGTACACCGAAAGGAGAGGGCTGAGAATTAGAAGTACGGCCTCTATTTGAAGTACACCTCTAATAGAAGTACATTTAAAATAGACGCCTGAGAACTAGAGGAGCATGTTCTTCTAAAAGATGAAATACAGTAAATAAAGCTCTCAAAAACAAAACGAACGAATTTACATATTTCCCAACCCAATATTTAAAAATAAAAAGCTTGCACAGTGCATGTTGAAATACTTTTTTTTTCGAATTCGCAGTTTCAATACTGGATCGTTTGCACCTGACATGGCGCTTCTGTCCCTCGTGCAAGATAACTGGTGAGAACTGGTGTCGGACCCTCTTTTTCCCCACTCCAACTTCAGAACTATACGTTTTTGGCCCGCACAACTTTACCGGTGTAGTCTACCGGGCTCATTCGTGAAATTGAGCCTGAACAATGGAAAGTGGCTTTCAGGGCAAACAATGCCTTTGAAGGCACACGACACCCAAAAAACTATTTTTTAGTTTTTTATGCTAATCTTGGAGACAGTCACAAGCTGATCATAGTAGTATCTCTGAAATCGTCCGGGACCCCCCACGAGCAGTGTTCTGACTCCTTAAAGATGCTTATATTTTGAAGGTGAAAAATTGGTAGACGAGTTGTCTCAGGCCTGTATTTCTCTTCAATCCTAATCGTTAGGGTAAGGAGACAGTCCGGCAATGGACTGAAGAACGACGACTTGTTGAGAATTCATCCACCTATCTACCCGCTATCGAGTTCGGAAATCTAGTAGAGTGTGTGGCTCGTGGTGGTGACTGAAGGAGGTCGGGCCTGTGATGGTCGCTTATATCTCGGTAATTAGGAGGAATTGAGATTTCGCACTTGACACACGTTATATAGGAGGGATCTACTACTCAGAAACTCAACGGGTCCGACCGCAGATTTCTGTCGGGTCGAACTCCTTTCCGTTTCCGCCCCTCACTTCTTCCAACTGAGACGACGTGGGGAGAAATAAAATTAATTCTCCCCCCCACGTCTTCTCACTTTGGACTACGTGGAGGAACAATGCTAAAGGGTCCGACCCGACAGAAATCTGGGGATGAGCCCCGTTCGAGCTGGGGTCGGACCCGGCGAATGTCTGAGTACACAGTCAGGTAAAAATCACGAAATTCATGTCCGAGGGTGTGCTGTGCCTCTGAAGGCAGTAGTCTTGATTATTTTCGCTCTCGAGTTCCCCACACTAAACAATGCGTTGGCCAGTATGTGTTACTAAAAATCATGAAAAAAGCCTCAGACACCTGCTCTAGGTGAAACAGTTCTTTGAATTGACTAGTCCAGGAGTATAAACGGGTTATCGGTGGTCGCGACCGGTGAATGAGGCTAAACCAAAATTGGAAGATCACATAATGCATATCAGTATAAGTTAGAATCCAGAAGAAAGGATTTTCCAGTAGAGAGCCAAGAGTTTCAGAGGACGGGTGGGCGAAGGATTCAATTGCCCGAACAAACAGTTCCACTAAGAATAAAGAGGTGGAGTGAGAGTGCAGTTTTTCATGTTTCCGGAACGTTTTCCTAAATTTTTCGTCATCGCTCTACTTGGGGGCCAAGTAGTTTTTTAGCGAATAATCCCAACATTGAAGATTATCGTAAACACTGCCTTTGAGCTAGAGATCGAACGAGCGTTGTCACTTCTTCATCTTTCTCATCCATTTTCTCTTGCATCTTTCCGTTTTTTTTTTCTATTTCTGAAGAGGGCTTCTATCGCGAACTTATAGGCTTCACCTTGAGATCTTTCGGAAGGTGTATCCATCCATGAGATACGCGCAGTCATCAGTCTTACCCTCATGGGATTCCTGCTGTCCGTCGAATTGCCATGACAATTCTGCTGATGGCGGGTGTCGGTGTAAGCGACGTCAATAGATGACGGTGACGAGGCGAGCTGTGATGACGTGAGGTGAGAGTCGGAGGTGGCAAGGTGGCGCTGCTACGGGGACCAGAGAGAGTCAGTCAAGAGAGTGGCGCCAGCTGGCTCCGGACGACGGAGGCCGCGTGACGACGGGTGTGTCGCGAGAGAATGACGCGAGCGGCTCGTGCCGTTTGAGACGCAGCTGATGAGCAACGCGGGGACAGCGAAACGTCCGTCTTGCTGTAGACGGCCGCCGTGTTTGCGCCCTGGCTGGGCTGGACGGCCAGGCCGCCACCGCCGGCCGGGTCGCGGCGCCCCCAGCCTTCACTCGTATCGATGTGGTGACGACGTTCCGACCACCACTGTTCCCACCCGACTTCTCAAAACTCACCCAACATCACCAAAAAAGCAACATTGTTCTCTCCTTCCTCTTCCTTTCGGCTGTGCACTCTTTTTTGTCTGATTAATTGTGCTCCTCATTTGCATTCGTGACTTTTTTCATTTTATTTATTACGCTGTATAAGACAAGCGTGAGATAAAACGCTACAACAATTGTGTAAAAATAACCCCAATATATATCTAAAAACTCAATAACTTCGTACCAGCCATACGTTTGAACGAACCGTATGTAAGCATATTTGGTAGGGCGGTATACTTTAGCTTCAAATAGATTAAGCCTGCCCTGAATGGAAACATGTGCCTACTCAAATTGGTTCTCTAGGCATTGAAAAAGAGATCTTGACCTACCCTCCCCTGGTTCTGGATTGTATCAAACTGTAGAGTCGGGACACTCCAACACCAAGCTGCCCAGATTGTAGTTTGAATACCATACACGAGTCTCTTAGCTTTCGA
This sequence comes from Aplectana chamaeleonis, assembly GCA_029168955.1. NCBI lineage: Eukaryota > Metazoa > Nematoda > Chromadorea > Rhabditida > Cosmocercidae > Aplectana > Aplectana chamaeleonis. The sequence goes on from JAPDOI010000892.1 coordinate 246,028, forward strand.
CGAGATTCTAACGAGCTTAGATTGAGAATTGTGTTCCTCATCTTAGCACAAGATATCAAATAATAATCAAATCCTTCTGTCCGAAACAATAGTTTCCTAGTGTAGTTGTTCTGCATCTTTTCTAAAACCTATAGGTCTGACATATATTTTGTATGCCTTCGTTAGAACATTTCTATTTTTCGTGGATAGATCTTTCGAAATCCGATACGTCTAAAAAAACCTTTCTTTGCAAGATTTTATAATGTTCTTGGAAATCTAGTTTGTCCTCGTAACAAATAGACATATTCACGCAAATTGCCTAGTTCATCCAACCATTCCTTTTTATGGAGCCTTCTTTTTCCTACTAGTAGTTCAAGCGATGCTAAATTTTATTACATCTTCATAGAGTCCAGTTCTGCGTTGAAATTGTGCAAAAATACCAGATTCGTTAACAAATTTGGCTTTTTGGCCATTCTGGCAACATTCTTAAGTGAAGTTGCTTTTTTTTATTCCAATCAAAAGCTTAGTTGTGATCTTTTTCTAGATGAAACGGCGCTGGTTTCTAAAGACATGGGCAACTTGAAATCGGTAATTCTCAAGCCTCTAAAAAATTTGGTTGTACATTAAATTTTGAATATTTCGGATATGATCTTTCAAAAACACCTGGAAAAAATCAGTAGTTCTTATGGGGATTCTCTTATTTTCTTGAATGACTGAATATACGTAAAACCTGGCCCTTATTCGATTCGATTGAATTTTTAGAAATTTCTTTCGATTACTCGAGTAAATATACAATTTTTTTAAAACAATTTCTGACTAGGGACAATCCCGATTTCCGGATTTCCGATGGTTTTTGGCCTTCCTGTTTCCGTAAAAATCCTTGAAGGCGTCATACGCGCAAAAAATTAGTATATTATTTTTCCATGTTTTGTCTAGCTTGGCCTCTTTAGTGGAGGAAAATGCCGAATGGGCCCATGGAAAATTTTCATTCGAAAAGAAAAATCAGTCTGAAAACAGTGTAAAATGGAATTTAATGTTCGCGCCAAAATCGTTTTTGAAATTTTTCTTTATTCAAAGACCACGTCACGGTCATTTTCGAGGTTTTTCCGCATTTGGAGTTTTTGCCGGTACTGTTTTTCATGTTGTTTGACGGCCGCATGAACATTCTATGAAAAAGTGGTAGATGACCGGTGAGAACTGGTGGCGGATCCTCATCCTTAGCCCCTTCCAACCTCATAACCCTACGTTTCTGACGCGCTGAAGTTTACCTGTGTGGTTTACCTGGCTCATTCATGAGATCATGCCCGAAAATGCAAAGTGATTTCCAGCGCGAAACATGTTTTTAAGAAGATCGGAAATACCCCTATGGTTGGTCTGGAATTTTGATATCTCGAGTTCCAATGGTTTTGGCGTTCCGATTACCGCTCTCCAGAAGGAAAATGATAGTTCCCTTTTCCGAATTTCGATTTTCGGATGTTTGAGAAAACTTGTTCTTGACTAATTCATGACTTCTTGCGAAGTCGTCTTTGGTGGCTGAATATTGGAATGTCGTAACCTGAAATTTACCGAATAATGGAAAAATGATTTTCTGTTTTTTCTCAATTAATCGAGGGGACAGGGGCTCTCTACACACCGGGGGAGGAGTTGTCCCTCTTTTGGCGGCTCTAATTCTACTCGGGACCATTTCGCTCGCGTTGAGGCGCGGGGCGGTGGCCATCGTGAATCAACACCCCTGAGGAGGCGGGAGAAACGGGGGAGGAGCGAGGTTCCTGATTGGGGCCAGCCCGTGTTGCGTCCAATCGGGAACCTAGCTTCTCCCCCGTTTCTCCCGCCTCCTCGTGGGTGTTGATACACGATGGCCACCACCCCATTTCAATTGATTTTCTTCCCGTTTTTCGTTATCTCTGAATATTAACAGCTTCAGACCTTCGATTCATTTCATAAAATTGATATCATTTTTGAGCGTGTATGCTGCCTTTAAAGTCAAGGTTCGCGATAAAAACGATTTTTGAGCTTTCTTCATGAGGATGTAGATTTGGTCATCTCAAAGTAAAAATGAGTTTAAGAACCCAGATATTTGCGGGACAACGCTTAAAAACCAACTATAACGGCTATATCCGCCTTTTATTTTGCTGTTAAAGTAGTCAGTAGTCTCCAGAAGTGCTCAGAAATTACTTTAGAATTACAATAAGAGTTGACAAAACAGGCATTCATAGAAATCTCGATAAATGGGGGGAAGCGAACACCAAGCAATTACTTGTTCCTGAGCACTTTTTCTACAACTTTCCACTTAATTTCATTTTGTGATGGCCAGATCTACCTTCTCATGAGTATATCACAACAATCATTTTCATCGCGAACTCTGTCTTATTCATTCGAGACCTTGAGTTTCTTGCAATTCGAGTATTTGAGGCATCCGGTATTTTAGTTTTCTATTCATTGAAAAGTTGAATTTGTTTTTTTTTACTTCGAAATTTTATTCATTCGCGACTTTATTCCATTCGCTTACTTCGGAGAAGCGGAATAATCGATTTTGGGAGTATCCTGAATTTTTCTCCGCTATTATTTTATGACTACATGCTTGTCAATCATTCGCGGTGATCTTTACGTGAGATTTTCTCTCCCTGTGCTCCTTACCTGTTCTTCCTTCTGAGGAGCGCTTGAATGCGAATGCCCTTCTACGCGGTCGGCGTGCGTGTAGCGCATCCGACCCTTGTAGGCTTGATTCACCAGGCGTGCGGAAAACCGCCAGCAGCTGTAAATGTCTATTGATTTTGTGGTCCTTTCCACTTACCAGAAGTTAGAGTGGGTTCTTATTACAAAGAGTTTTGAATAATTGTCTGTGGATTTTTCGTTTTTTTGTTCTTTTTTTTCGTTCAGAATCTCTTCGGTTTGTTTTTTGCATTCTGAGGCAAATACTAGTAGGTGAGCTAATTCGTACACGGTGTATTCTGTTTTGCCTCGTAAACCACCACTTTTGCTTCTTGAAAACTCGTATTTCTGCGAATTTGAAACATCCTCTTGTAATAGAAAAAAATCCGCCTCTGTTTTATTCTCCTAAAAATCTTGTTGTCAAAGTAGTTTATTTCTCTTTAGATGCTTGGTCATTGAGCTTTACTAGGACTAGGCTTCGCGGAAATTTAGACATCTCAGGCAAACCATCGCTCCGAGCGGTACCGGAGAGCTACTCGAGCGGTGCTGCCTCTCCGCTCCGAGCGAAAATTAGCCATTTACTCGGGCCACAGCAGTCGCTCTCCGGGCCACAGCAGTATCGCTCGGAGCGATCTCCGGTCCCAACCGGCACTGCGGTCTCTGTTCGGGCGATTTTCAAAAATTTCCCAATTCCTAATATTTTCTTTATTTCCGCCTCTTCTGGAGAGGATTAAGCCTGTTAAGAGGATAAGGTACCTGTTACAGCCTGTGGGTCAGGAGGTTAATCCTGCCACAGGCCGCAACAAGGATACCATCCCAGCATGATCCGCAATGAGGAAGCCTTCCCCACCGCGGCCCATGGAGGATCCCCTCGGCCGCCAAAAATTGTCATCCTGAGAGTGATCCGAGGTCACCTCAAGAGTGGCCTCTGAAAGGCCAACTACCCGTCTACACGAGGCGAGGCGCCTTTTATACCCGCAGGATTGGTTGTTCTTTGAGTGATTACGTGGCTCGCACGTTATCACTCAAAGAACAGCCAATCCCGCGTCTCTATCTCTGGCGATTAAGCACCGCTGTGGCTCCGAGAGCGACCGGAGAGCGACCGAGGGGCGAACTGGCACCGGACAGGGACTGCGGTGCCAGTTGGCCCCTCGGCCGCTGTCCGGGCGATGACGTCATAATTGGGAGGAGCCGGTCCCGCTCGGAGCGATGGTTTGCCTGAGATTCTATGATAACCCACTCCACCCATTGTCGGCGTCCTGAAAGCGTCCATTCCTAATAAAATGTTCACGTTGAATTTAAACTGGAAAAGAACTTTGGGTTCAATATGAGTTATCTCTTCAACTCCCCTCCCTTCAGGTCTAAGTATCAGGAATGATTCCAGTGGTTTAGCAGTTTTTTTTTTGCTTTTTTTTTACAAAAGGGTGCTTTGAATCCACAAATTTTCATACTTCCAAAAACGAAGAGAGTTTATGGAGCAAAAAATCATTTAGGATGAAATAGGTCATCTAGTTCTTTCCACAAAAAGCAAAAATGAAACTGAACAGATCTTCAGCAATCAAAGAGAACTAAAAATCCGCTCAAAAAGGGTTTCAACCTTGACCATGCCTATGAAAATTATAAAAATAATCACTCACTAAACACACTCCGTAACAAGAACACCTCAAATCTTGGAAAAGTGAATAGGAGACGAAAATAGTAGATTGCAGCAGTTGCAGTCAACTGTTTTCCGCCGGGTGAAACTCATTCAGAAACGTTGACACGCATGCGAGCGCTTGCCCGGCTTTTCCCATGTGGATCCAATTTACATGTGAAACTATTTGCAATTTCAGGGTCAATTTTATTGACGTGGGCACACACTCACGTGAAAAACAAGACAGCACTTCATAAATCGAACAATCAAAAGAGCAATGCTGATTATGAATTATAAAGGAAACAAATAAGGAGAACAATTGAAACAGGGTAAAGCACATCAGAAAAACACTGAACAGCCGCTCTTCTCCTAATTAGGTCATGGGAAGCATGCACAGATAGCCCTTCATTCGTCTATTGAAGGCAGTGTCCACGATAAAAACCATGTCTGATTTTTTGGTGGAGATCGGCAGCTGCGGGGCCTAGCGCAACCCTAACGTTGAAAAAACTAAGAAGAATGAGCTCGGGAAGGTCCCCTACAGCCCCAAAGTTGGACGCACGTCAGCTCGTCACACCCCAGATGCACTTTCCACGCCCACCAACGTGAACAAATGAATGCTCGAGATTGTGAGATGAGCGATGGTTTCCAATCAATAGCCCCGTTCTTCCCTTCATTCTCAACTTCTTTCTTTACTCAGATCAGCTCGCATACATCGGCTGCAAAAGACGGAAGTTACTAGCCTCGGAAAACTCGTCCACCATGCTTCCCTAGCTCAATTTTTGAGGGACCATAACTTCGTTCCTAGAAGGTCTTGTACGATTCCAGAAACATCATTGGAATCAGCATGGGACCGTCTTCAATATAGGGGGAAAAGCAGAAAAACGATTCTCATCGTGAACACTGCCTTCAAGGAGAGGGATAGCCTTAGCTATAAAAAGTTTTGCTCTGACCTGCGTTATTCCCACCTGAACCTTGAATTTGTATTCGCTTCCTCTATTTCTGGTCCGTGTCAAAGGGAAAAAAAGAAACCGGGTCAAGAGAACTCCTAATTGAAAGAATTTTAACCCAATGACGATGTCATTTTTCCATCTTCTACTCAACAAAATTGGTAGCCCTTAAATGCGGCTGCTTGCAGTCGATTGTTATTTTATACATTAAGGTTTTCGTTTATCAAAGGCGCTGATTTGTACATAATGCACTTTCGTTATGTCGAGAGCTCTGATGACGCACTTATCACTGCTGGAGCCAAGCATTGTTGTATATAGACCCAGTGAAATTTTTTGGAGCTCCCATTTCGAGAAGTCGAAGCGGGAAGCTAGGATTCTATATTCCAATTGCGAGGTCACAAGCTAGGTCAAGTTTTTTCATTTACCGCAGCTTGAGAAAATCCAATCAAATCCTAGGTGGGAATGCGATTCTACTGAGCATTTCTTTGAATGCTTTCAAGTCCCTTTTAAAGAACAAATGATCTCCTTCCTGCCTACTCGGATGGTTCTTTTGCCCCATCTACTTGTTTCTACATGTTTTTTTTTTAATTTATTTCTTGGCTAGTTCGTTTTGTTGATTACTCAGTCTAGGTTCTTGCAATTGTGTTTAATTTTTCTGTTACTTGACAACTTTTATTATTATGATGTGTATTACTCACGTGGACTAGTTCCACGTCTCAAATAAATAAATAAATAAAATAAAAATATTCTCTATGCCGCTGTGCGCGAATTGGATTTATGCTGCAAAAATGAGAATAATCGCTAGAGGACAGTTGAAACAGTTCTAAAAAACCATCAGCAAAGGATCATCGGTTAGAGAGAAAAGCTAAATTTGTTCTGAAACAAAGTTGTAGCCTCAAAACTCATGTGTGTCGTAAATTACTTGTACATAGCTTCAATTTTCCCTATTCCACATAACTTTTCCTCTTCGTGCAGTTCATATTCCTCCTCATTTAGTCCAACTCAATTTTTTTTCTGATCACCTATTTCTGTCTAAGAAATCCATTTCCTTCCTAACCATAAGTGTTCTTTGCAATTTGATTCCACAGTTTTTTTTTGTGCAGGATTATGTGCAAATCATAGGTTGGGTTTTGTATTCTATTTCTAGGAACTATGATCTTTAACCCTGCCTTTAACTCAAGCTGTCATTATGGTTTTGAATAGCTCATCTCATAGTAATCCTAAATTATTTTTAAGTTCCGAAAAACATTGACTTTACATGGAGGTGTCATATTAAGGGCTCTAAATACGCGAGAAAGCACCGCCACTTGCATTCTGACCAATACACACGAGAGGTATTTTATGCTTTCGCCACCAGATCCCTTCGAAGTCGTTTTCTCTAATTATCCTTATTTCCCATATTTCAATATTTTCCCCAATCTTCAGGTGATGGAAGACGATCGCAAGCCGATCTTCATCGATGCAATCAGCTCCAGTGTCACAGACTATCACAATGCAACCGTGTCAAGAGATGAGCATGCGAACGACAAAAATGGATCCGAAGACCACACAATGGTGATCTGTGAAGAGGTTCTGAAGCGACGTGAAATACTCCTCGACATGTGCAATACCCGCGAGACAGAGATCAATCGGAAAAGGTAAGAAGGTGATCCACTGGATGCGAGCATGCTTGTAAAATAGTCATTATACGGAGGCTGCCTCTTTTTACTCAAATGGGCCGATTAGGATAAACCATTTTGTGGTAGCATCGACGTTCATATTCGAAAAATTCCACTATTCAAATCAACGGGAATGTTAAAATGTTTTTTTTTTAAATTTTCGATTCGTTTGCGAAATTCAAACTATTCGAGAAGGTTCAACTTGATTTCCGCGTCGTTTCCCAATTTATTCTCTCAATTTCCGATTTCTCAAAGTACGGAAAAGAATACAAAGAAACTGCGTAAATTAGATAAGCCCTCATCCATCGCTGGTCTTTTCCAAATGACGTGACTACCTTTAGAGGCACTATGAAGAATGCAGAGCGGGGCGTCGGTGGTGTAATAGTAACACTCTTGTCCGATAAGCATGCAATGCTGGTTCGAGTCCTGCCTGACATCTGAGTTTTGCGTTCAACTCAGCAACCCTTTGATATATTGTGATCATATATCATGCCATAAAAAGGTATTGAACATTCTAAAAACAATATAGGCAGCAGGGCTGTGCGTTAATAACGTTAACGTGTTAACGCATTAACGGGTTAACGCGGTTTTTTTTTCAAAAATTAACGATTAACGGTTAACGAAAAAGTCCCGAAATCACGTTAATTTTTATTTCGTTAATGTTCCATCCATCTATGCTTTTTTTGCATGTCAGGATTCCTATTCTTGAAGAGTATTCGTTTATTGTTCTGGCTGATAGTATTAATAATCCATGAAGATGATTTCCAAGTTTGATTTGTACGGACTGCGGTGTTTTGTATGGAACGTGTTTCATGTTTTTTTTTGGGACGTCTGGTTATTTATCGATTTTCGTGGTGGTCAGGTAATGTTTTCAAATTTGTTAACGAAAAAAAATTAACGTGTTAACGCATTAACGGATTAACGCGGTTTTTTTTTCAAAATTAACGATTAACGGTTAACGAAAAAATTTTTTTCATTAACGCACACCCCTGATAGGCAGTGTTCGTTTACAATGAAAGTGTTGCCCGGTTTTTCGCAGAAACGTAAGCTATGGGTCCCTCTAACAAGGAAAGTCACTGGGAGAATATGGTCATAACGAATAAAATGCATTCTTTTTAGATCAAATTCTGACAAGAAATTCGTTTATGATCTTTCTAGCTGCGCTCCGCTTCTCTGCGAGTTCCATACAAGGAGAGAGCGGATTCTTGTGGATTTTTGAGGTGCCGGAAATCGAATTTTTCATTCGCTGGAAAGTTGTGCATTGGCTTATTGTGGCGTTGAACCCGATTTTGGAGTCTATTTTCGATTTTAAAAGAAACAAGGGTACATTACGATGGGCATTTTCGACTTAAACGACTTAAACGATTGGCTTTCGCCTGACGTGGTCATTCCGCATCTTCACCGAGGTGTGCCGTCCTAGTAGTCAGCCTTGTCCATTTGTCACGGTCCTCAGCCACAATTTGAGCACAATCCATCCATTTGCCGCTATTCCACTTTCTGCGAATTAAAACATCGCGCCTGAGTTGCCTTTCAATGCCGTGTGATTTCAAATCCTCCTTCACCACATATGTCCAAAACTTTCGCCTACTTCCAGGCGGCCGTTTCAGACAGGACTCCGGAGCATCCTCAGAGCTTGTTGAGCAAGACGATCTGGCGGTCTTCTTAAAATATGCCCGAACAGACGAAGACGACCTTCCGTTGCCGCTTGAGATGGCGTTGGGAGATTTTGCCATCTCCCTCGTGTCAAACGTTGATGTAGGGAGTCAATCTCGTTGTAGAGATCTTCGTTGTGGCACATACGCGGTCAGAAATATCGGAGCAAATGTCTAAACAGCTCCATCTGCGTCTTTGGTGCTGCCCACGTCTCCGATCCGTACATCATAATAGGGCGAATAGCCGATAAGTAGACACGTTCTACGGAACGTGATAAATAAATAAATAAACTCAACTTCCTTCGCGATGGGGGTAGCTTAAACACGGGTAGAGAATAGAATGGAGACGTAGCTTTCGCACATCGTTGTCGAATATCCGCTGCATAACTACCATCGTTCTTCAGCAAACAGCCCAAATAACAGAAATCGTCCACCAGTTCGATACGTTGTCCGTCCACACAAACTTCTGTTGAAGGCCTCTGAGAGACCCACATCTGCTTGCATTTGTCGGGACGAAGACGAAGTCCATAGGCTGCGGCATACTTCAAAACGAGGCTCACAATCCTTTGCAGTTTTGCGTTGTTTTCAGCGAATGACACAATATCGTCGGCGTACTCTAGGTCGACAGGGAGCGTCCTGATGGTGTTAGGATCACGTCCGCGGGAAACTGTTCTGCAACTCTACGCATGATGTCATCAACGACGAAGTTGAAAAGAAAAGGTCCTGCAACGGCTCCTTGCCTTATTCCTGTTTTCCTATTTCCTATTTCCTCGCAAGCTGACGTAAATCCGACAGGTGTACGAACTGCTGCTGTTGCTCCTTTGTTCATGTCCTCGATTAGTCTAACATACTTTTCCGGGACTCCATCGGATCGCAGAGCGTTGAGCAATCAGTCACAATGAGGAGAGTCGATTACGGTTTCAAAGTTCAAAACGGCAAGATGTAATGGCTTCGAATACCGCTGCCACTATTAAATTACTCTTCTCACGACAAACACTTGGTCGATGGTCGATCCTCCGGGTCGAAAACCGGCTTGCTCATCGGCCCGGTCGTTCTTTCACGATGTTTGATAAGTCGCTCGAGAATTATACGTTCCAAAACCTTGTACATACATCACACGCAGTAGGAAGATCCCCCTATAGTTCTTGAGCTCCGTGACGGATTACTTTTTGTGAAGAGGTACGATGATCGCCGGCCTCCAAGAATCGGGTATCCCTTCTCTCAGCCATATGGCACGGATGGTGCTGGTCATTTCACGAATCCCAGACGAAGGAAGAGCTTTCAGCATTTCAGCAGTGATGTTGTCATCTCCACCTCGCCTTTCCATTCTTCGTTTTCCCGGGACACAATCCAAAACTTTCAGCCTTCAGTCGGCGGTTCCTCACTGACATCATGTAATGTGCTCTCTGAACATGCGGGAGCTCTGGTACTGACTATTCAAGTGCGGTGAACTGGAAGCTAATTCTTCCAAATTGGCAGCGTGGCATCAACAACTGCAACTTCATTGGTAGTGCTGAGGACAGGAAAACATCTCTTCATCTTGCCGCTTTCCTGCGGTTCTTCTCCTCCCATGCCTTTTCGAGCTCCTTAGCTCTACACGTCCATTCTCATTCGCGGTCGCTTTGAATCTGCCCACGCAACTTCCTCCTCAAACGCTTCTCCTCCACAGACTTTCCTGCAGTTTGGAGAGCACATACCCTGTTGTAGATAGACGTCGTTTCCTCTGGAACGTAGGCGAACTTCTTCTTAGGCTGTACAACCGGGAGTGCCTCTTTCGAAGCGTCCTGGATGGGATGCACTTGACAGAAGCAAACCGCGTCGCAAAAGTTTCTTCTTCGTCCGTAACTCCGATGTAAATAGGAAAGCGTTGTCCAGAAAAAGTCCTTCTGCATTCTTTCATCTCTGAGACTTGTCATGTCAATCCTCTGGAGAGGCTGAGCCCCTCGCTTCCTCTTATGAATCCTCGCAGTGAAGTTCAACAGAACAGGACGGTGATCCGAATCGAATGCGACATCCCACACAGCTCTAGATCTTCGAATGTCCGATACTGTAATATTCCTCGTCAGAACATAGCCGTGCTGTAGTTTCAAAGTTGTCATATTCCGCTTCCGCTGCTCTTCTAGAGATAGCTAGGTTGGTCCCTGCCACGTAAGCTGATGGCGGCGATGATTCCTCTTGAAAGTCGATGCAACAATCAGACCACTGCGTTCACAAAAGTCGACAAGGCGGTAGCCATTGTCCGATGTTTGACCTCCACTGGAGTAGAACCATTTCACAGAAAGTACTTCGGATTCCTGATCAAGTCCCATCTTCGCGTTTGCGTCGATTCCCACGGCAGCAGCATGCTGACAAGGTATCCTGGCTAGCAACGTATTGAGTTCCTCATAAAACGCATCTTTCGAATTGTGTTCGACGGTTTCAGTGGGCGCATGAGCACTCACTATCCACAGATCGAATCCTCTGTAATCCCGCAGTCGCCCAAATGCATTCCTACACGACGTTGAGCCGAATTCCTCGATCATACCATCCTAGTCCTTCCTTACAGCTATTGCACAGCCTCCCACTCTCCTATCGTCAGCGTTACCGCAGTAGATGGTGTACTCTCCGACGCTGATGACGGGTCTATCCTTAAAGGCATCGTTCGCGCTGAAAATCAATTTTCAATTTTCAGGCTCAATTTACGCTGATTGAGCCCGCCGGTAGACCACACTGGTGAAACTTTGGCTCGTCAAAAACGTTGGGCAATGAGGTGTTGAAGGCGTCAAAGAATGAAGATCCGCCACCAATTCTCACCAGTCATCTAGCACTTTTTCCTAGAATGTTGGTGCGACCGTAAGACAACGCATGAAAAATAATAGTTATGGCGCGAACTCCACATAGAAAAATGTCTGAAAATGACAGTGACGAGGCTCTCAAAAGCAGAAAAACTTTAAAAAAGGTTTTGGCGCGAAATTAAATTCGTTTACAATGGCCTTGATTGACTTTTTACAAATGAAGGTTTTTCATGGGTTCTTCGACATTTTCGTTCACTAGAGCAGGTCAAGCTACACAAACAAGGAAAACTTTAAAAAGGTTTTTGGCGCGAAATTCAAATTCGTCTTTACAATGTGTTCCAATTGACTTTTCTTCACAAACGAAGGATTTTCATGAGCCCCTTCGACATGTTCGTTCACTAGATAGGTCAAGCTACACAAAAACATGAAAAAATAATATACGGTTTTCTGCGCGTACGATGCCTTTAAGGCGAGTTTCCTGCAAAGCAGCAAACGATGCATGGAAATAGCTTAGAAGATTGGACAGCGCAGATTGTTGTATATCACTCGACAATGACCGGCAATTCAAGGTGTCGAAATTGTGGCTTGTGTGCAAAGATTCCATGAACTCCTTAGGTACGGATCCTAAGGTGCTATGGACCAGAGGTCTTAGTGTGCCGTGCGGCGACACCTTTATACAATGTGTGGGATACTTTCGCGATATAGTTGTGCACGCTGTATCGCTCGAACGTGCCCTGTGTATACTCAAACGTGGCAAACGCAAACAATGGGCATGAGTGGACAAATAAGTACAGTAAGCTCACCAATAAACGCTTAGGAACTCCGGGTAAGTACGGAAGTAAGATGAAAAACGGCCAGGGAAGTGGGTGAAAATCTCGTGGAGCCAGCCGACACACTGGATCATCCCGCCCACGATCTTATGACAGTGGTC
>JAPDOI010000893.1:0-5000 GCA_029168955.1 Aplectana chamaeleonis
ATTCTGCAAAATTGCCATAATGTTGCTTTCTGAGGGTGTTCGAAAGCTAGCGCGAGAAGCGTGCTCCAACGCAAAAATCTGTCCGACGGCCAATATGAGCCGATTGGGGAGGTGGGCCAGATAACATTATTCATTTCATGGCTAGTCGAATCGACCTGCTCGATTTTGTTAGGTGGCTTCGACTAGTTTCCGTCGCTTCCATGATGGAAGCGATTCGTCTAGTCGAAACGACTTCTCCGCAATCTTCCGTCCACAACCTTGCGTATGTGGCGCAAAATCCTGGGCAGACGTCTGGATTCACTCGCATGAAATACGGCATGTGAAAGGGAAAAACGTGTATTTATCATACATTGGGATTATAGAGATGAGAAAGTTCAATAAGGCTACCGAGCAATCACATTTCCAGCCAGAGCTATTTCTATTACTAAAGTTAGTTGAAGTTTTATGTTGCTTTACAAGCAAATTGCATCCCGTCGACTTTTTGAAGCCATGTTTTTTGTTGGAAAACTATGTAAGACCAATTTATTTAGAAGATTAAGGCACCGAAGTCACAAAAAATCAAAATCAGGAGGAATCAGCAAAAACCGAGAAAAAATGCTTTTTGAATTCCTGCGGCGTTGTCACGGTGTCCCGTGATTTTTACGCAAAACTGCGGCCGCCCGGGCGACTCAAATCAGTGAACGAAGCCATTTGAAATCGCTTCGTCCCGGCGATTTCAAATCGCGGCAGTTTTGTTAGTCGCTTCGACTTGAAGTCGAAGCGACCAGCTATGAATGTGAAACCTTAATAAGCCCACACTTCGACTTCTGACGATGTGGAAACACCTCCAGCTCTCCAGTGATGAGGTGTTTCCATATCGAAAAAGAAGTGTGAGGTTGCTCAAAATGATTTTGAGCAGTCCTTGAAGAAGTTTTCGGTATACGCCATACTCAGACAGACCATCGCTCGGAGTGGGACCGGAGAGCGACTCGAGCGACGCTGTCTCTCCGCTCCGAGCGAGAATTGGCCATCTACTCGGGCCCACAGCAGCCGCTCTCCGGGCAGCCGCAGTCCCGCTCGGAGCGATCTACGGTCCAATTTGGAACTGCGGTCGCTGTCCGGGCGATTTCGAAGCCTACAACGGCTAATTTTCTTTTTAACTTCGCCTCTTCTCGAGAAGTGCGTGAGTGTCGCGGTCCACGGCAGAAAAAGCTCCGCCTCGGTCCGCTACATGGGCGTAACCTTCGCCGAGGTCTGCGGTGAGGAACCACCCTCCCAGCGGACCGCGGCGAAAACCGCCCACCACCCAGCTAAATGGTATCCCCTATCCCTCAGCGGTCAAAAATGTGCTGGCCTATCGGAGAGCGACTAGAGATCACCTGGCCCAGAGCCAGCATTCGAATGCTGCGACGAGGACTTAGGTGAGATGAGGCACCTTTTATACCGGCTGTGCATGTGATAAACACATTAGGAAGTGACAATTCACTTTACCATGTTTTTCATGTCTGCCACTGCACTACGCACCCTTCAGTGATCCACCGGATGACAGAAAACGGAAACGAGGAAGTTGGGCTAGAAAACCGTCAGAGAAATCGCACTGGCATTAATCGGGAGGCGAGAGAAGACAAGAAACATTCCGGGTCATCCGATATTTCATGCCTGACAAGGGAGAAAATATGCAAAGCGTAGGTCGGCTCTGCCAAAACGACTAGTATCGTTAGTATCTCTTCTGGCTCAATAGTATGAAAATGCGTAGTATCCCGCCTCGAGCTGCAGGTTCAAAAAGTTATGAGCATTTTTAAGCCTCGCGAAAGGTAAGTGTACTCACCCACTCCCCTGTGGTCACGCATTTTTGGAAGTTTCAAGAAATTATCTCGGATTTAGCTCAAAAGTTGTATGTAGGGAGGTAATCTAGGGTGGTAAGCCTGAATCTGGAATCTGTTTGTCGACATTCTGAGGGTTTACTGTAGGTTACGGTAGGTAACATGCCATTTATGGAGTCAAGCACCTTAGTATTTTGAAAATCGACAAATGGACGTTACAAATTCATATTCTCCACCTCGAATAACACAAATTTGAAGTGGTAAATCTACAATTTTAACCAATCTACCGTATACCCACCGTAATCTACCGTAATCAGCAAAAAATCGATAAACGGACTCCAGATTCGTGTTTAGCACTCCAAATAACTTTAGAGAATGATTTTGAGACATATCTATCGTAGAAATCCGGAAATCTCAAAAGTGGCGTTTTTCCCTCAGAAATTTTCCCGGTTGGAAAGCTTCGAACGAAATTAACCGTAAACTCTGGAAAATGGACATGTAAGCCGCAGATTCGTGATCGGCGCTCTAAAAAAAAAACCACCTGGGAGAATTTTGGGTCAAATTTGAAACATTTTTCTATAATACTTCCAATGCCGTCTAATTGGTATAAATAAACGCTCAACCGAAAATCCGTACAAGTCCAAAACGTTGTCAGTCTGGACGAAGTATGGATAATGTGCCTTCACCCAAACTTTGCTTGCTCAGGGGTGGTGTTTGGGCGCTTGAACACATCTATGAGGTCGTTTTCCAGATTTTCAAAAGACTAACGCGCTTTTTGGAAGGTACAAAAGCACAAAGCGTTTCTCTGACCTTTTTAAGCTTATAACTTCTCGGAGACCTGCAGCTGGGGGCGGGGTACTGCGCGGTTTTACTATTGAGCCACGAGAGATACTAACGATACTAGTCGTTTTGGCAGACCCGACCTACGCCTTGTATACTTTCCTTGGCAGGTAGTCACAGAAAAACAAGGAAAAGAAGCAGAAACCGATTGGGCAAGGTTTTGTGATTGCTCGGCTTGTCCTGCACACATTTCATGACGTCCTGCACACTCCTTCTAGGGTCCCGCACATTTTTAGGGCGTCTGACGCATTTCCATTTAGGTCCTTCACTTTGCATACGGCGTCCAACACTTGCACTCCCTCATGGGTCCCACACGCTTTCTACAGCGTCCTGTGCACTTCCACTGGGGTCCCGTATATTTTGTCCGGCGCACTCTCAGTGAGGATCCGCACATTTTTATCCGGCGCACGGCCACTGGGGTTCCGCATGTTATCACTCAGAGAACAACAAATCCTGCTTCTCTCTATCTCTGGAGTTGGCTTTCCGCGCTGCATCGCCCCGAGAGCGACCCGGACGGCGGCCCAGGCTGCTATTCGCAGACAAGGACCGCGGTGCGGATTCGCCCTCGGCCGCTGTCCGGGCGATGACGTCATAATTGGGAGGAGCCGGTCCGCTCCAAGCGATGGTTGAGTCCTGAGTACGTAAGATGGAAACGGCATGAATTTGCAAAACTGAGTCTGTAAGCTTAAAGGCACAGGACACCCAAGGAATTAATTTACCGATTTCATGCCTATCTTGGAGAGAGTCACACGCTGATCACAGTGGTATCTCTGAAATCGCCCAGGAACCCTTATGAACAGAGTTATGGCTCTTCAAAGATGCCCAGATTAGGAAGGTGAAAACTTGGTGGACGAGTTGTCTCAGGCCTGTATTTCTCTTCATTCGCAATCGTTGCGCGAGAGCGAGCCAGGATAAGGAGACAGCCCGGCAGTGGACTGAAGAACGACGACTTGTTGGAATTCATCCATCCATCGAGCCGCTATCGAGTTCGAAAATCTGGTAGGGGGTTGGGCACTGGTGGTGAGCGAAGGGGCCGGGCCTGTGGTGGTCGCTTATATCTCGCCTATTTGGAGGAGAGAGATCTCGCATTTGGCACGTGTTATACTGGAGGGTCTTCTGCACAATTACGTGAAAATCTCCAAATTCATATCTGAGGGTGTACTGTGCCTTTAAAGGCAGTGGTCACGATGAAAAACGCTAGCGAAAAAACTGCAAAAATCGGCTTAGATCGAAAACGGCTGAAAAACTATGAAGGTAGCACGGTGAAAAAGGGGCTAGAATTGCAGTTTCTAGGGCCCAAAGATGTTCGTGCACACGTGCACGGCTTCGCTCAAATAGATAGCAGTCTCATGCCGAGCAGTCAAAAATCATCGACATTCAGAGGGACAGAAATAACTGCAGATTCACCTAATAAAAACAGTTGAACAATGAAAAGCAAGCACTTCAGTCAATGTTTTTGACTAGATGAGTACATAAATCCGAAAGTTCATTGATTGGAAATTCATTTTCAAGCCAGCTGATGTTCACGATACAAGAAGTCATCGATGCAGATGACGTGGAGTGAGCTCGTCCACCGTCAAAAGATTAAGAAAGTTCAGGCTTCAAATTTGGCCCAAAACGGTGGTTTTTCGCGATTTTTTCTCACTTAGATCCTACTACTCAGGACCCAGAAAAGGGTTTAGAGAAAAAAAAAGGCGACAAGCATCATTTGATCCGGAGCTTGCCTTTAAATGCAGCGTTCACGATGATGATCCTCTGTCAGTGGCTTTCCGCAGTGAAATGATAGGAGAGAAGGACCCTGGGCTCCCACTGTTGAAAGAACGGTAGAAAACGAGCCAGGAGTGACAAAATAACGGCTGCGAACAAGCGTTTTGGTGTACCAGAACCGCCCCTCGATATGAAAGAGTGAAGACTCAGATTTCTGAAAGTTGGGCTCCGCGAAAAAGGTTAAGGATTTGGCGATGCTCCCAGAATGTCGCCAAATTGTTCCACTTACGGATTGGCTATCAAACTGATTTTCGTGAGGTGGAATTGATGAATCGATTTGGCTGTTCTTGGTATATGCAGATAACATAATCATTAAATGTAGTGAAATTGTTGCAAATGGATTTGGCAGGAGCTCCATGAATTATCACAGTCAAATCACGCGTCAGAAGGGGTTTCGCTCGGAGCGTACATTGAATCAAATGAGAACAAGAATAATTCTGGCAACAAAAACGTTTCCATACAATGTTGAAATCGTTGAGGACACGAAGACGTAGCCAAAGGAAATGGAATTCGACGGACGGAGGGTGGGGCGGAGGTGGAAGGCGGTGGTGAGAGAGAACGTTTTACGCGTACTTTGAGAGAGTCATAACT
>JAPDOI010000893.1:22500-192500 GCA_029168955.1 Aplectana chamaeleonis
AATATTCATTGGGAAATCTATGAAAGGGCTTATTCAAATTGTTCATCCATTCTCAGCATTCCAGAAAGGCGAAACTGAAGAAATCATCGATTAATCCAATTCATTCACTTGAAATTTACGTCCAATGCCTCTTTCAACTGGGCTTCTCCTTCGCGCCTACAGACACGATATATACGAGGGCGGCAGAGACCCAGGCACAACCATAGCTTTCGTTGGGTGGAGCCAGGTACTCCACCAACCTTCACCTGTGGGCAAAGGTTGTTTTCGGAATCCCCGTAAAATTCTGCATCGAAAAGCGTTTTCAGTTTCAAAAAATACGTTCCCCTTCTTCCAGCCGATTGCTGTTTATAAAGTGCGTTTTTCGCCCGAAATTATCGGTTTTCCGTCCACAGCTTTTTTGTGCTTGGAGATAGGCGTTTGGTGAAGGTTATTTTCGGAATCTTGATGGAATTCTGCGTCGATTGGCGTTTCCAGTTTGGAAAAATATTTTCTCGATCCTTCAGCCTAATTCATTTCACGAAACGCCGGTCTTTCGCCTATAACTTTTTAACCTCTGAAGATAGAGGGAGCAATCGACGCAGAACTCCATCGAGATTCCGGAAAACTACCTTAAACAAGGCCTCATCTCCAAGCACAAAAAGTTGTGGACGGAAAACCGATAATTCCAGGCGAAAAACGCACTTTTAAACAGAAATCGGCTGGAAGAGCGGAAACGTATTGTTTGTAACCGAAATATTCGATGCAAAATGTTATGGGGATTCCGAGAACAAGCTTTAACAAAGGCTATCTTCTAGGATAAAAAGTTATAGACGAAAAACTATTTGCTTTTGGTGGAGAGAAACAGTTTTCCCATAAATTGAAATTGGCTGAGAGATTGGAGAAGTATTTTTCTCAAATTGAAAACATTATTTAACGCCGCAAAATTTTATGAAGATTTTTTGAAACAGCTCCGCTCAAAGATTCAACGTAAAGGTCAAAAATGTTATAAGCAAAGAATAGGTACTTTTTCCAAAAAAACGCCTGGAAAAATTTTCCATGCAAGTCTATAAGGAACCTTCACCATTTCCCACTCAGGTATTCTCAGTAACCTTCACCTCTCGGACCGCTGTCTCCACCCCAACGAATCAATGGGCACAACCACTCTTGGGCGCTATTCATACTCCTTCCGCCAGCGCGGCGCACGTGTCACGCCCGGGCGAGGCGTTGGAGTGTGAATACTTTCTACGTGCGTCGTGCAGCATGCGCAGACTATGAATACCTCAGCGGCAACGCTGTGGCGGAGCGGATTAGAAGGGCCTTAACGTTGCCGAGCAAGCAGAATTTGTTCAAGCGTTTATTATCATGGAAGCAGAAGGGAACGGAATAAAATTGGAGAATGATTAACAATGAAATAGAGGATAAGTTGTTACGGGCGTCGCCGCAATGGCATGCCCGCGCGTGTCGCGCTGGCGTTGACTGGTATGAATAGCGCTTTAGCTCGTACCCCCATGGTCTCACTCTAACCCGTCCCGTACCGATCGGGGACGAGATGCCATAGAATCGTACTCGGCGAACGGGCCGCGTCACATGTCGGTGTACCGGCTGCGTCGCGTGACAGTGCACTGCTACGATAGCGCTGTACCGCCTTACAGCATGCTACTGCTATGTAAATTTTGCAGTACGTGCTGTTGTTTAAAGCACGCGCCCCTGCGATTGAGCGTTGTGTTGGAGTGGTTACTGGAGTTGGATGCATATTCGACACGCATTGAATGCAGGGCTTTTCTGAGTAGTATTAGTCGCACTGGGATTTATTCGGTGGGCTGAAGACAAATTTAATGTCTATTTTTGGCAAGATGATCAAAGAAATATTTCACATTTTTTCAAGAATTAAGTCAACAGGTGGCGCAAATGCCTGCTAAACATGACTCGAGCCATATTGAGTCACTAAATCATCCGTTCCCCGCCCACTTTCAATAACCGTTCAGTCCCTGAATACCAACCCCCTTGGAATAGCTGCTCGAATCCGGTCCTCTTAGGTCGTTTTCGACGCATCCAGCGTCGTACGCTTCTCAGTAAAGGCCCTACAAGTCTATTAGCACCGTTATCTCAACCACTTTGTCGCTGACTCCGCTAATTATGGCAGGGTTGTGCAACTCGTCCACTTGAGAACCAGAACAGAAAAAATCGTTATGTCATCATTTCAGATGTTTCTTTTTTCATATACTCTCCGCGCTTCTCCATACAATGAGATTCAAGGCATTGATTCATGCCATACAGTTGATATCGTTTTTGAGCGTGTACGTTGCCTTTAAATGAAAGGAATGTTTCTACCGTTATAGGTGAAAATTTATTGGCAGTACAAAGTTTGTAAAAATCGAGCCCTTTCATATTATAGAGTGGGTATTTTTTCAAAATATCAATCTTGCGGGGGTGTGTATACAAGTCTGTTGGTACCTGCTCGTTGGTGCCCCTGCTTCTACTGAACCCAGCAGACGTTTGAGTGTACACAGGGAACGTTCGAGCGATATAGCGTGCACAACTATATCGCGAAAGTATCCCGCACATTGCATAAAGGTGTCGCCGTCCGGCACACTAAGGCCTCTGGTCCATAACACCTTAGGATCCGTACCTAGGGAGTCATGGAGTCTTTGGCCACAAGCCACAATTTTCGCCACCCTGAACTGTCGATCGCTGTCGAGTGATATCCAAAAAAAACTGCGCTATCCAGACTTCTGAGCTATGTCCATGCACCGTTTGCTGCTTTGCAGGAAACCCGCCTCAATGATAGACCCGTCATCAGCGTCGGAGAGTACACCATCTACTGCGGTAACGCTGACGATAGGAGAGTGGGAGGCTGTGCAATAGCTGTAAGGAAGGATTTCAATGGTATGGTCAAGGAGTTCGGCTCAACGTCGTGTCGGAATGCATTCGTACGACTGCGGATCACAGAGGATTCAATCTGTGGATAGTGAGTGCTCATGCGCCCACTGAATCACTGCCGAAGACAATTCGAAGGATGCGTTTTATGAGGAACTCAATACGTTGCTGGCCAGGATACCTTGTCAACATGCTGTTGTCGTGGGGATTGACGCAAATGCGAAGATGGGACTTGATCAGGAATCCGAAGTACTCGGTAAATGGTTCTACCCAGTGGAGCAAACATCGGACAATGGCTACCGCCTTGTCGACTTTTGTGAACGCAGTGGTCTGATTATTGCATCGACATTCAAGAGGAATCATCGCCGCCATCAGCTTACGTGGCAGGGACCAACCCGGCTATCTCCAGAAGAGCAGCGGAAGCGGAAGATGACAACTTTGAAACTACAGCTTGACTATGTCCTGACGAGGAATATTCCAGTATCGGACATTCGAAGATCTAGAGCTGTGTGGGATGTCGCATTCGATTCGGATCACCGTCCTGTTCTGTTGAACTTCACTGCGAGGATTCATAAGAGGAAGCGAGGGGCTCAGCCTCTCCAGAGGTTGATATGACAAGTCTCCAGAGATGAAGAGTGCAGGAAGGAATTTCCGACAACGCGTTTCTATTCACATCGGAGTACGGACTAAGAAGAAACTTTGCGACGCGGGTTCTTTTGTCAAGTGCATCCAGGACGCTTCGAAAGAGGCACTCCCGGTTGTACAGCCTGAGAAGAAGTTCGCCTACGTCTCAGAAGAAACAACATCTACCTACAACAGAGTATGTGCTCTCCGGACTGCAGGAAACTTCGTGGAGAAGCGTCTGAGGAGGAAGTTGCGTCGGCAGCTTCAAAGTGACCGCGAACGAGAGTGGACGTGGTAGAGCTAAGGAGTTCGAAGGCTTGGGAGGAGAAGAATCCGAAGAAAGCCTGCCACGTTGCTGCGACAGTATGGAAAAGGGAAGATGAAGAGATGTTCTCCTGTCTTGAACACTACCAATGGAGTTGCAGTTGGTGATGCGACGCTGCCAATATGGAAGGATTACTTCAGTTCACTACTGAATCGTCCAGCGCCATCAGTACCTGAGCTCCCGCATGTTCAGAGCACATTACGATGTCAGTGAGGAACCGCCGACTGAGTCTGAAGTTTTTGGATTGTGTCCGGAAAATGAAGAATGGGAAGGCAGGTGGAGATGACAACATCACTGCTGAAATGCTGGAAAGCTCTTCCTCCGTCTGGGATTCGTGAAATGACCAACACCATCCGTGCCATATGGATGAGCGAAAGGATACCCGATTCGTGGAGACATGCGATCATCGTACCTCTTCACAAGAAGCTATCCGTCACGGATCCTAAGAACTACAGAGGAATCTCTACTTCGTGTCATGTACAAGGTTTTAGAACGTATCATTCTCGAGCGACTTATCAAACATCGTGAAGGAACGACCAGAGATGAGCAAGCCGGTTTTCGACGCCTGGAAGATCGACCATCGACCAAGTGTTCGTCGTGAGAAGAGTAATTGAATCGTGGCAGCGGTTTTCGAAGCCATTACAGCTTGCTTTTTTGGACTTTGAAGCCGCGTTCGACTCTCCTCATCGTGATCGATTGCTCAATGCTCTGCGAGCAGATGGAGTCCCGGAAAAGTATGTCTGCGGTTAATCGAGGACATGAACAAAGGAACAACAGCAGCAGTTCGTACACCTGTCGGATTTACGTCGGCTTTCGAGGTGAAACAGGAGTAAGGCAAGGAGCCGTTGCAGGACCTTTTTCTGTTCAACTTCGCCGTTGATGACATCATGCGTAGAGTTGCAGAACAGTTTCCTGCGGATGTGATCCTAACACCATCAGGACGCTCCCTTGTCTGACCTGAGTACGCCGACGACATTGTGTTATTCGCTGAAAACAACGCAAAACTGCAAAGGATTGTGAACCTCGTTTCGAAGTATGCCGCAGCCTATGGACTTCGTCTTCGTCCCGGACAAATGCAAGCAGATGTGGGTCTCTCAGAGGCCTTCAACTGGAGTTTGTGTGGACGGACAACGTATCGAACTGGTGGACGATTTCTGTTATTTGGGATGTTTGCTGAAGAACGATGGTAGTTATGCAGCGGATATTCGACAACGATGTGCGAAAGCTACGTCTGCATTCAATTCTCTAACCAAGTGTTTGTGGTCTACCACCATCGCGAAGGAAGTCAAGTTGCGCGTCTACCTATCCGCTATTCGCCCTATCATGATGTACGGATCGGAGACGTGGGCAGCACCGAAAACGCAGATGGAAAGGTTGGATTGCACGGAGAGGAAGCTTTAGGCGTTTGCTTGATATTTCTGGCCGCGTGTATGCCATAACGAAGACCTTTACAAGGAAAATCGACGCAGTACATCAACGCTTGACACGAGGGAGGTGCCAGCATCTCCTAACGCCATCTCAAGCAGCAATGGAAAGTCGACTTCTGACTGCTCGGGCATATACTAAGAAGAACGCCGGATCGTCCGTACAACACGCTTTAAAATGCTTCCAAATCCTGTCTGGAAACGGCCACCTGGGCGTAGGCGAAAGTTCTGGACGGATGTGGTTGAAGAGGATTTAAAGTCACTCGGCATCGAAAGACAGTTCAGGCGCGATGTTTCGTTTCGCAGGAAATGGAATAGTGACAGCTGGATGGAATGTGTTCAAATTGTGGCTGAAGACCGTGAAAAATGGACACGGCTGACTACTAGGACGGCACACCTCGGTGAAGATGCGGAATGACCGCGTCAGGCGAAAGCCAACCGATTAAGTCAAGTAAGTCATCAATCTTGCAGGTTATGGCCATGTTCAAAAGATGCGCAGTAGTCTTCTAGCATGAGAAAAATGAGAATTTCAAGAAGTTCGCCCCAATCACTCTGTTTTTTTTTTTGAATGAATGCTTTTTTCAGTTAAAGCCCACTCGCAAACGCACGTGTGCAAGAGGCCACCCTTACATTTAGTTATGCACAAAAATGTTTTCCCAATTGTCACTTCCTTTCATTTCACTCCGGAATGGTCATCCAGTTGAGATTCCGGTAGGTGATAGAACGGCATTGAAAAGAAAATGGGCTTTTGGCTTTTGTGAACCTTATCATGTCCAACATTTCATTTCATTTCAAGATGATTAGAAAAAAGAGTGATCTGTTGCTCGCACAACGTTTCTTTCTATTGCATAACTTTTAATCGAAAAAAAGTGAGAGTGATATGGTCCAATTTTTTAAAATCTTTTATTTTTTATCGGACCAAAACTGATACGGCGCATCTTCGAGCATGGTCAAAATCTGTAGAAATTATTCTCCAAAAGCTAAAAATCATATAATTTCACGGGACGTAACGTTAACAAATCCAATAACCCTAATCGTTCCCTTATAGCTCATGGCCGTTAATGGCATTTCGATAACAGGAAAACCCGTTCACGTTAATGATCTCTACGGGAAGAAATCGTTAAAAACTGCTAATTTTTAAGGGCTCATAATTTTCATAGTCTTGGCTTTTTTCAAAATTTATTGAAAAGAGAGCCTGAATCTTTTACACCCTGCATCGATCCAATTTGGAAAAACCACGAAAAAAAAAGATTATGTGTTCCAAACCTTCTCGATTCCTAGGCGAAGTGCCTCCTATGTACAGTGCGTTTTGCCAGTATTTGGACGTCCACCATCTTTTTTCGTTAGAGTGTGCCACAGAGCTCAGCTTGGGTTTTCTAAAGAAAAAGGACTGAGAAAATCAATCTTTCATGGGTCTGTCCTTTCTGGAAAGCATACCTATAATATCAACCAACGAGCTCTGGATGCCTATCCAAAGCCATGATGCATTTGTAAATTTTAAATCCTAAAGTATAAACGAAATTTAACAAAGCGGTATTGAAAAGGAGATTTCAGGTAACGAGGAAGAGTTACAATAAACGACAAAGAAAGAAGGGGAGTTTTATTCACATTACCGTTCGTACATAGATTATGGTTAGATGACGCGCAGGGAAGTGTTTTCGAGTATTTGTAGTCCATTCTCCAATAAATTTCTCGGGAATCAGCCTTTTCGGGTCAATAACGCTATTAAGGCTACTCACCGAGATTTCTATGTATTTAAACCAAAAATATTCGGAATGTGAATTCCAGATCGTCGTACACTGCACAAAGAGCTCAGTACTTGTACACTGTACTGAACACTAAAAATTCCACCCAAAACCTATGTCTCTTTTTAACGGATTCCTAGGAATCATTATGAACTTAAGTAGCTCTTCTCACCATGATTTTGTGTATTTTTTAATTAAAAAGTTTTCGAATGAAAAATAGTGATTTGAAGGAATTTTTTGAAAGATGATGCTACAGGCGCGATTCTGATCAAAGCCTACGAGCAATGTGTCATTCTCTGTTTCAGAAACCACTATCGTGCAAGTGGGGTGGCTGTTTTTGTCAATAAAAGGACCGAATAAAATGCATCTGAGTATCTAAGAACAACAACATTCCGATGATAATAATACAGAACTTTTTTCCGGTGTGGGAGCCATGAATGAGTGCAAGTTAGGAATAAAAGTCAGAGTAATCACATGAAAAGAAGAAAGGTGGCAGAGGAAATGAACCGATTAAACCCATAGCGAAGGTTGAGCGATCGATGAAAATTATTTGAAAATGATGATGACGCGTCATCCTACTACCTTAGGGAAACTTTGGGGAGTAAAGTTATACGTCACGTTGGGGAGCGAAAGAACACGTTATCACAGGTGATGTGGCACGTGACCAGTGTCACTCCCCAAGTATTCCCTAAGAGAGTGAAATCTACTATCCAATACCCTCACAAAAATCATGCGTTTCGCCGCGCGCGGCGTTTACTCCCTAAGGTGGAAAGTGGTCCCCCGACTGAAAAAGTGTCAAAACAGGCCACGCCCACCTGTTATTCACCCCCCGAGTTTATGAGAGTAATAGAGCTCGAGAGACGTTGTGTCTCAGGTCCACCAGGGACCATGTACTCCGTGTGCTGAACACGAATGGAAGTGCGCCAAGCGCTGTATAAAATGTGCGGAACCCAACTGGGAGAGCGCAGGGCGCCAGGAAAGTAACATGTGTCCTACAGTGCCGAGCAGATGGGCAGAAAGGTCATAAACAGCCTGTTTCATTCTTCATTCTCTGAAGGAAACCTTCGTAAAATGAAATGAAATTATCTAACTGTTTTGCTTCGCTACGAGAGGTTCATGATTTGGCATAATGATATTTGCGAGAAACTCGTTAAAAGAAGTGAAATATTTGGTGCAATTGATTTGTCATGAGATTAAACACGAAAAAAAAACACTAAAAGCAATAATAGAAATGAGTGCATTTCCATTACTAGTGACTTCCTACCATTCATACCGCTGTGCCAGCTATAGCTTGATCAGCCGTGTATGACCAGGCGGGTTCACTTGTCTCCTGGCTTGCGGTCTATCTGGTCGATACGGGAGCTCGTCGTTGGTGGAACTGGCGTGGGTGGGTTTCTGTGCTGATTTCGGTGGCTTACTCAAGTTTTTGGGGCTTGTTGAACTTGTCGTAGAGGGAGAAGCGCTCGATGGAGCAACTCACAGGTCACTAAAGTTTTTAGCACTTTCAGGCCTTCGAAAACGACGATTTGTTCGAAACGTCAGGCCACTAATAAACCAGTTTCACCGTTTATCAAACCTGCACGGCAAAGAATCACAAAAGTGCGTTCAACTCATGCCCAGGTTTCAAGACAGCCAAACATGGAAACTAAAAGCTAGATGAAATGATGCACCATTGATTGTGATGTGCGTTTTGTTACCAAAAATCGAAAACTGTGTGTGGTTTCGAAAGGCCAAATCGCGCGCGTTTTTGTTTGAGCCCAGACATACGTACATGAATTTGTCAAAAAATGAAGATTAGGGTGAGAGCCACAATACAATTATTCAAGGAGCTCGGACTTGCAAACTTTGACTGTGATCAATCGACTTTTCTCAGGAAGCGCGTGATTTGGTCTTTCAAAACCACACTCAGTTTTCGATTTTTAGTAACAAAACGCAAATCCAAATCAATGGTACATAATTTCATCTATCTTTTAGTGCTTCTTCAGTGTTAAATCTCATGACAAATTAATGGCACCAAATACATATTTCCCTTCTTTTAACTAGTTTCTCGCAAATATC
Source organism: Aplectana chamaeleonis (assembly GCA_029168955.1). NCBI lineage: Eukaryota > Metazoa > Nematoda > Chromadorea > Rhabditida > Cosmocercidae > Aplectana > Aplectana chamaeleonis. Next base: position 31,533 of record JAPDOI010000893.1, read on the forward strand.
ATTATGCTAAATCATGATCCTCTCGTAGCGAAGCAAAACAGTTGGATAATCTATCTATGTATCCGGCCCGCAATATCTATGTCCTTGGCAGAAAACACTGGTCCGATGAACGGCTCCGCGTCGATCGTTTTCAGTTTGAATAGGTAAACTTCCAAACATCTAGTAGAGTATTTCGCCTCTTCAGTTATCTCAAAATTTGCTTCCGCTGCATTCTGAAATGAAGTATTTATGGGAAAAAGAGTCACCGTTCCGTCCTGCAGCTGATAAGTAATGTGACGAAAATCAATTCCTATTGTGGTTGCGGTCTCTTCGTCGAACGTGCCGTCGAAAAAACGCTTCAAGATCGCCGATTTGCCAGCTGAAAGGGGAACGTTATGAAATAAGTTGCTCAAGTGCGACGTTTAACTATTATTCATGGGAACATCAGAAATACCTCGGAAAGTTGATCACTACCGAACGTGACTGCCAACTTTTTATTTATTTAGTCATTCGGCGCGAGCGAATACAATATGTGAAAAAAATAAAATGGCAAAAAAATTTGGTAGATAGAGATTAGAAATAAGTTCAGCAAAGCCTTCGAATGCCCAAACTTGATAAGCACCTCTACAGTAGTACTTTCCCAAGAATTCTCGACATTCCCGTGTGCATTTCATGTCGCTTCCTCGGCAGGAGCGAAGGTGCAAAGCAGAACTGCTCTGCAATTTTTTTGGGTGGTTGTGGGCCCAGTACACATATGTGGAAGAGTTAACTAGTCTTTTACAATTCGATTACCACTTGGGATCGCTTTGCCTTAATGGAACAGCAGTTTTTTGCAGATCGGAAAATCAAGCCATTTTCTCTAAGCGAAGATATCCGGAGTTGAATTCAAACTGCAGAAGACGGATTCTCTGTTTTTCTGTACTGGGCCTAAAACTTTTTTCTTAAGTCTCCTCGACCTTGAGTTTGCATAACTGATTTCTGACTATATTTATACATGTAAGGTCGGTTAGAAAGGCATTGTCCGCCCACGCGGTCGACGTGAGTGTCGAGTGACCATCGCGGAGGCATTTCTTGTATCTGTATATCGATCAGCAGGACTATTAGGCGAATATTAGGCGTATGATGTACATACACGTAAATAATAAATAAATAAAAATAAGAGTACGAAATGCGCAAATTTTTTTCTGCTAAAAAAGGCGTTTAGCGAGGTTTTCTGCGCTCACAAAGAGCCGCATCGCCATCACTTGCTTTAAAGTGGTCCGAATTCAACTTTGAAGTCATTTCTAGATTGCTTTCTTTGAGTTCAATACGATAGTTACGAAAAAATAAATTCAACTCCGGAAGTTTATCGGAAAACGCATATTTGTACTCCAAAATCTCTCAATATGAGCTGATCAGATGGTCACGATAGAAGAAATTTCTCATGTTTTGACCCGTGGTCGATGTGAATCTTGGAAGGAAATACACATTTTCCAAAAAAATACCGGAGTCAAAAAGGCTTTCTTCACGCACCATTACAATCGTCTCGCTGAGGGGAACACGAAAACTATTTGAAAAACTCATTTCGTCAAATTTGATGTGAGCTACGAAGGTGCGGAACGTTGTGAGCGCTAAAAAGGCCGCGAAACGAATTGTTTTTTTTTTGCAAATAAACTTGCGCGGTACTGTAATATCCCAGCCAGCTCTTCGCAGCCGTGGAGAGCTCGTCCAAAAAAAATTGCCACGCAACGACCGCTCGGCACGCACGCTGCACGCAGTCCCATTCGGATACACTTTAACTTACTTGCCCTATTTGAATTGGTTTCACGTAATCGGTTGATTGGAGGAGAGGCCGAGAAGGCCCGTTCGAAGTGAAGCCTGCAACAGCGTATTTCTTCTTTCTTCTTGGCAGCATGTAACTTTGGCTCTTTGAATGTATGTAGAATGATAGCCTTAGGGAGGCGGAAGAGTGGATTAGCGAGACGCAAGAGTGGATTAACGAGACGCGGAAGCGCGAGCGAGCGGAACAGGGACCGGAGAAGCGTCCAATAGCGTGGCGCATCGGCACCCTTTCAAGCTTGCTGCCCCTTCCACTTAACACCTAACGACATCACCCAAAACCGTTCATTTCAATACGGACGCTAGAAAATAATCTCGGCACTGGAGCTATTGTCAAAGCAAGATCAAAGACAGACTGAGCTGTTAGGTTAGCTAATAAGATGGCGCATTTCACCATCTCTCTGCAGCGGAGTATAGGAGCGAATTGCGGAAATGAATGTCAAAGTGAACAGATATCAGATGCGATCGTTTCATTCGGACGCCTTTTCCAAGCTGACGAGCTTTTCCTTTGTCTCCTTTGAACTGAAGAACGCGACGGGCACGCATTGGTTACCCGAGATGTCGCGGCGAGGCGAAAACCGGAAGCACGATGAGCTCAGCTGCAAAAGACACATGTAGGCCCGCTTACGGATTTCCGCTGCATTCACAGATGCATTCTTTCTCGTAAAAAGTTCGTTTAGAGATTTCTACTACATAAGTACCCATGGAAATGCATTTTTAATCGGAAAGATCCTAGTTCAGGATGGCTGCCCAGCGCGCGACCTGCGGCGACCGCGCCGTAACCGCTCGCGTTTTATCGAGGCTATGGAGCCGAAGAACGCCAGAGCCATCGAACGCTACGTATAGGCCGTCAGCCCTATATGTCGATCGAGTGAACTAGACGCGATCAATTACAGCGGCCATGCGGCATTCACGATACCAGCGGACAGCGGAGTCTCGATCGAAAACGGCGACTAGCCGCTGCGCCTCCGTTCAATCACGGGACTAAATTCCGGCCCATACATCGCACAACGGTGTTAAAGACAGCATACACGCTCGTTAACGTAATTAAGATAACTACGGAATTAGAATGGTATGGCAGAGAACACAAAGCCCACGCATTTTTAAGCGTCGAAAAGGACCCACAATGACGCTACACGAGTGAAAAGTTGGCAACACCTGTATTTGCCCGCCCCCTGTATTTGCGCCTCCAGAGCAGGGGTGCTGGGCCATTTCCACCGTCGGCGACGTTTGTGATTTGCCTTTTGTACCTATTCGACCATCCACAAACGTCGCCGGCGGTGGGAATTGCCCACCACCTCCTGAGGCTATTCTAGGCCCCGAGCCAAACCGAACAGGAATCGGAGCCGCCTGACAGCTCGGCTCGTTCTCCCAATTGCCGAGCCACTGCTGTTGCTGTTCGGGCGAACCCGAGCAATCCGGAGAGCAACAGCAGTGGCCCAGACAGCAAAAGAAGCCGACTCGCAGAATGGGAGCCGAACTCTCAGGCGGCTCGGGAATCGCCTGATTCCGTTTTGGGAGAGGACGAAAATACAAGGGGCGTGCAGATACAGGGGCGGTATCAATTTATCACTCGTGTAGCGTCATTGTGGGTCGTTTTTGACGCTTCAAAATGCGAGTGCGTTGTGTTCGGTGCCATACCATTCTAAATCCGTAGTCATCTCAACTACGTTTACGAGCGTGTATGCTGTCTTCAATCGTTAGATCCCCTTCTGTACAAGTGATGAAATCTGCGAGGAATAACTTTGTACCTGCTGCATCTCCTATTACGACCACTTTCACATCCTGTAAAACCTCTGAGTCCATTTCGATTGTCGCTTCTTCGGACTGAAATGGTTGAGATCAAGCTCTATTTTATCCTGACTGTCTCAACTTATCAATGCGAGGTCAGTTGTTCCAAACTTTCCCAGACGATTTGACTGAACTTTTTTTTCAGGTTGAATAGCAGTGCGATTCATAAGTGCAGATCTACGAAACGCACCGGTGACTTACGTCCTTTTTCTTTTTAGACCACAGCAAGTATCATTTTGGAAATTCTTATGCGTGGATGACAGTGAGCTCAGTTAAAAATTTTGAAGTTCTGTTATTTATTAGATAGTTATTAAAACTGAATTTGACTTAATTGACTCAATCGGTTGGCATTCGCCTGAGGCGGTCATTCCGCATCTTCACCGAGGTGTGCCGTCCTAGTAGTCAGCCGTATCCATTTTTCACGGTCTTCAGCCACAATTTGAACACATTCCATCCAGCTGTCACTATTCCATTTCCTGCGAAACGAAACATCGCGCCTGAACTGTCTTTCGATGCCGAGTGACTTCAAATCCTCTTTAACCACATCCGTCCAGAACTTTCGCCTACGCCCAGGTGGCCGTTTCCAGACAGGGTTTGGAAGCATTCTTAGAGCGTGTTGTACGAGACGATCCGGCGTTCTTCTTAGTATATGCCCGAGCAGTCGAAGTCGGCTTTCCATTGCTGCTTGAGATGGCGTCGGGAGATGCTGGCCCCTCCCTCGTGTCAAGCGTTGATGTACTGCGTCGATTTCCTTGTAAAGATCCTCGTTATGGCATACAGGCGGCCAGAAATATCCAAGCGAACGCCTAAAAAGCTTACTCTCCGTGAAATCCAACCTTTCCATCTGCGTCTTCGGTGCTGTCCACGTCTCCGATCCGTACATCATGATAGGGCGAATAGGGGATAGGTAGACGCGCAACTTGACTTCCTTCGCGATGGTGGTAGACCACAAACACTTGGTTAGAGAATTAAATGCAGACGTAGCTTTCGCACATCGTTGTCGAATATCCGCTGCATAACTACCATCGTTCTTCTGCAAGCAGCCCAAATAACAGAATTCGTCCACCAGTTTGATACGTTGTCCGTCCACACAAACTCCCGTTGAAGGCATCTGGGAGACCCACATCTGCTTGCATTTGTCGGGACGAAGACGAAGTCCATAGGCTGCTGCATACTCCGAAACGAGGTTCACAATCCTTTGCAGTTTTGCGTTGTTTTCAGCGAATAACACAATGTCGTCGGCGTACTCCAGGTCGACAAGGGAGCGTCCTGATATTGTTAGGATCACATCCGCAGGAAACTGTTCTGCAACTCTACGCATAATGTCATCAATGGCGAAGTTGAAAAGAAGAGGTCCTGCTACGGCTCCTTGCCGTACTCCTGTTTTCACCTCGAAGGCTGACGTAAATCCGACAGGTGTACGAACTGCTGATGTTGTTCCTCTGTTCATGTTCTCGATTAACCGAACATACTTTTCCGGGACTTCATCTGCTCGCAGAGCGTTGAGCAATCGATCACGATTAGGAGAGTCGAACGCGGCTTCAAAGTCTAAAAAAGCAAGCTGTAATGGCTTCGAATACCGCTGCCACGATTCAATTACTCTTCTCACGACGAACACTTGGTCGATGGTCGATCTTCCAGGTCGAAAACCAGCTTGCACATCTCTGGTCGTTCCTTCACGATACTTGATAAGTCGCTGGAGAATGATACGCTCTAAGGCCCCCGTCTTAGTCAGTGGATCTACTGAGTCCCACCGGATCGATACGCATCGAATTCGTGGAAGACGGGCGCAAAAAAATCAACCCACTGAGTCCGACTGCGACCGCCTGAACCCACCGCAATCCCCCCGGTCATTACTGATGGTTCTCATGCGTACAAGGGCGGGGCCAATGCACCGACTAAGTCCGACTGAGTCCCACTGAGTCCCACCGAAACCATCCTCACCCCACCCGGTCGATATAGGTGTTTCTCACGTGATTTGGGTGCATTTTTTTCGGCCGACTGCGACTTGCCTAGTATACATCGGATCCAAATCAAAAAAAATCGGATACTCGGATTTCGGATAACTCAAAAATCAAAAGTCGTGGATATCCGACTCAAACGGATAGATTCAAAATAGCAAGATCGGATAATCCGAGTCAATCGGATAGGGAGGCGAAACGGATAGTCGGATCTCGGATCAATCCGAAAATTACGTTTTTTCGGTGATTCGGATTTTGGATCACTCGGATTTTGACCTTTTTTCGGTGAGTCGGAATCCGAGTATCCGACTCGGATATCCGGTCGGATTCAAGATGGTATAATTCAAAAAGCTTATCGAAAATTGATAGTCTGGTGAAAATCCTCAAAAAAAAGGGATTTTTATACCTTTTTATGATAAACGAACTCATTGATAATCATCTTTATCGCGAAAACTTTGCAAACCAAACAGTTGTGATCACCATTCACAATATCTCCAAGTGAGAGTAATGTTAAAGCATTAGTCTAAAAGAGTATCAATCCTTCACATCGAGTTCGTAAATACCCGTGAGTTACTGTCTAATCCACTTAAAAAAGGATTGCCCGTTCGATCAATACACATGGTTTTTGGTAGGCAATCGAACCCTCAATGCGCCATAAGGGGTATGGTATATTTTTGCGACACACTGTCGCGTCGCTCTGCACAGCGAGAGCGACCGCCGGTCGCGGAGCTTCTACCCTTTTAACCTGTCGCTATAGCAGTGTGTTTCGAGCTTCGGCCGCGACAGGGACAGTGGCAGCGACAGGCTTCAGCCCATTCGCAGTATGTCGGCCCTCCGCGTCACGTCGCTGCGACAGACGCGCGACAATCGTGCCTACGACGACCGATGCCGTTGTTACGATGCAGGTCCCGCAGTGCTAGATTGCATATATGTCGGTCTTGACAGCGGCAAAGTATACCATACCCCTAAGAGCCTTTCAGAGTGGCGTCGCAGCAAAACTCGCTGTCGCGGTGTGAGTGATGTGGGGTGAGGGATGCTACGCAGCGCAAACTCTGCCGTGCGAGGGAGGCGACCGCGCTTTCAGAGTGCGCGAGCTAGCAGCGACGGCAGCAACGTCGCGCGGTGGAAATGATTTGGACTATTTTTGTCTCTGCCGTCCCGCCGTAGTTTTTTTTCTATTTGTTGATGTTACTTTGTTACTACCTGTCCATAAACTCTCTATAAAATAATTATTAACCCTAGTTCACTGTTTTCTCCAATCGAACAAACGGCGGCGAAGAGGTAAGAGACGCAGAGACAGAAGTATGATTCGGCGACCAGTCATGGTCACTATAGTTGTGCTTTTTGACTAAACGGACCGAATGAATGAATGAATGAATATATTCGACCTAAAATTTTTCGAATAAGCGAATGAATGAATATATTCGACTTCAAATTTTTCGAATAAACGAATGAATGAATATATTCGACTTCAAATTTTTCGAATAAACGAATGAATGAATATATTCTACTTCAAATCTTTCGAATGAACGAATGAATGAATATATTCGATTCTCTATTTCGAATGAATGAATATCGATAATCGAATAACTTCGAATGAAAGAATTAATTTAACTACGGGCCTACCGAATTCAGAGTTATGCGACTCTACTGCTTTGAAGAGGCAGTTTTTACACATGGCGTCGAAAGCTTTCGAACTGCTCAATGTTGCGACGCGATTTTCACGTCGCACTGACATTTTCGAACGCGTCGCCCCGTGAAAACTCTGAGCGTCGCCTCAGGGTGTGTGGCCTGAAGTCTCGTTCGCGCTGCACACGTGTTACGCCCTTTCCGCTATTGCGGCAACGCTTGTACCGTCCTTTTCATTGTTTCCACTACTCCTCCTTCGTTTCGTCTAATTGCAATTTTTTGAAGCAGTTTTTTTTTCAGAAACTCAAGTCAGAGGTAATCAGCATCGAAGCGCTTCGTTATGGCGAAATATAATTATTGAAAACGGTGTTTGGGTGTAACCGGCAGATCGGCTGCTGGTATTGGAAAAATCTTTAAGCCAAATTTAGCCAAAATCTATAAACATTCTAAGTGATCACAAGGCCCGGGCAAAACCAAACCTCTCCAGCCGCTTTGCGGCTGGAGCGATTCACCTCATAAAAAACTCTCGTAAGTGAAAACAGTCCTCTGGATCACGTCGTGATGGCTATGAGCGTGAATGGAATGTCGTCTAATTGTAGGAAGTCTGTGGTCAGACTTGAATATTATAAGGTATTGCCAAACCTCTACAGACGAACATCGCTGTCGTAGACCTTCATCAGTTACTCTAAAAAACCAAATTTGATCACTGAGTCCTTTGAGTAAAATGGAACTCTCCACCAGATCGCAAGGGTTGACCCATGAGATACAGAAGTTTGAGATGAATAGCGCTGAGAGTTCCAGAGTATCGATAGGGCATTTGGATCCATATATGTAGTCAGACCGGTTGGACCGACGGCGCCAAAAGACCCTGCCGAGTGGGTAGCGGGAGCATGGCAGGCAAATGGGCGTTAAAGGCAGTGTTCGCGATGGTTTTCATTCCCGAGTTTTCCACTAAAAATAAAGCGTTGGCCACCAAGTATTACAAAAATTACCATGAAACGGCAAGAAATGCACTAAAACGTCTTATTTCAGTGACATCATTCTCAGGCCTTGACTAGTTGTCCGATTGTATGAGCATGTTCACTGTGATTGTCACCAATGAAAAATGGGGCTATTCGAAAATGGAAGAGTATTTTGGGCAAAACAGTATTAGTGAGAATCGGAAGAAAAGAGCGGAGCAAGAAAAATGAGAGAGTTGCAAAAGACCGGTCCACAAAATATTTCGCTGTCACAACGAACAGTTCCTATGAGAGTAAAAAGGCTGGGTGAGAGTAAAGGATTCCGTGCCCTTCTGATGTGTTTTTCTCGGTTTCTTCGTCTTTTCACTTCTAGTTGGGTGCCAAACAATCGATTTAGCAATAAATCTCAAAATTGAAGATTATCGTGAACACTGCACTGCCTCTAAGCAAAACACTCCCTGGGGCTATGCGGAGTTCCTCGGTCGGATCGCGGGCAGCACTAAAGCAGTACATATCTCTATGCCGGCTTCATACTAGAACGATAGCGGTCGTATAGCAAGATGGGAGTTGTTCGGTCCGCCACGCGCCAGCGATTCCATCGGTGTTACTGTCTGAGTTGTTATTAGTGGTCGCGGAATTTCTCGATTAGGCGTGATTCTTAGCTTTATTTTCGCTTTTCGTGAATTTGTTACATCGACATTTTCTGATTCTATGAGAAGTACACCCGCCGCGTCTATAAATGCAAAATAAGGCGAGTTGGAAATCCGACTTTGTTTGGATTGTCAATTCTCTAGGCAACTTGGTCTTTTGATTTGAAAAAGGGAGGATGGCCCTTGCTTGTTGCGATGTTTTAGGTGGGTGAGAATTGCGGGACGTGTGTGAGTTCTCCGACAACCACATTTTCTGCCCTAACGAGTATGAGCCGCAAAACTTGCTGCTGTTTGATATTTACTTCACCTTTTTAAGTAATACTTAATTTTTCACCTATTCAGCATTATCCTTTTTTATTTAGTTCTCAAAAATCGACAAAAAGAACGAAATCCGAATTAGTCGTGGTCGACAGCCGTAGAAGCACTTTGTTAAAGTTGGTAAAAGTATACAAATCTCGCTCTATTGAGAATTCCCGTGCATATTTTGATCTAGCGCATATGTCGTGGGTTCAATTGCCCTATCATATTTCGCGGCTTTAGCTTTGGCTATTAAAAATAGTAGACGCTCAGTTGGTACACTGGATCTCCATCAAATTTCAGTTTCAATTTGGGAAACCGTCAAGTTTGGCTGAAAACTCAGAAAAAACATTGGATAGAGGAGGATTTGAGCATTTGACCAGTATTGTCCTTATCAGAAGGGAATTCCGGTCCGCAGTTATGGAAAAACGCTGCTGCAGCTCGTAATGCGATGAATTCGTGGCTTGGTCGAATGTCAATCGTGCCGGAACCACGTGGTGTCCCACCACGATTGCCATCGTTTCGCGTGCTGCCACAGCGCGCGTCTGCAACTGCGGACCAGAGATAGGAGCCTTTTTAAGTATTCATCGAAAACAGATTTTTTTGAAACACAGATCATCACTGGAAAGTTGAGACGTTTCCATGTTTAGTGAGGTTTGGGGATGTGTTTGAGCTCATTACTCACGATTTACGAATCACGATTTACGAATTACGAAGTCCTGACCCACAGAAGTGCTGGTGCATTGGCCCTTCCAGCAATTTCTGTGTAGGACCCGGTTATGGCTGTTAGATTATTCGAATATGTTCGAAGATCGAATATGTTCGAATAATTGTCAGAGTCGATAGTCGATTTCGAATAATAATCGAATATCTGGTATTTTCGATAGTCGATTTCGAATAATAATCGAATATGAGGTTTTTTCGATAGTCGATTTCGAATAATGATCGATTATCTGTTTTTTTCGATAGTCGATTTCGAATAATAATCGAAAATCGGAATTTTTCGATTACTCGATAATCGAATAAATAATCGAATAATTTATTCGAATGTTTATTCGATTGCGAATATTCGAGCACAACTATAATGGTCACGCCCGTTTTCTCTTGCTCTGGAGAGCGACGTCACAATTCTCGCAGCGGCGCCACTCTGAAAGGTCCTATAGTCGCACAGACAACTCAAACCTAGAGAATCAATGCCAATTATGCGCAAAATCTGCGGTGATGATGCGCAGAAAATGCGGTGTAAATTTTAAGATGCGCGCCAATTGGATGTCTGCAGTGTACAAGCTATAAAAGGGCGAAATTCACTTGGTTCCTACGCGTGCTGGTGTGGAGCGGAGTTTAAAGGCAGTGAGAGAGCGAAGGGCAGACGGAGGCCGAGGCGTCTCGCGCGCCGCTCACGCCTCGAATGATGTGAATTACGACGTTTTATAGAGGGTAACTACGCACCTGTATGGCTACTGTAGAATGGAATATCGAGTCGTGACATAAGGTACGCTTGTTTGAGTCACAGGACATGCCGAATCTACCAATATCCGACTCATTATCCGATCCGAATCATGACATTTTTCGGATATTCGGTATCCGAATCATTATCCAACTCATGGCACATTTCGGTGATTCAGATTTTGAATCAAACGGATTTTGGCGTTTTTTCGGTGAATCGGATTTTGGATCATTCGGATTTTGACGTTTTTTCGGTGAATCGGATTCCGGATCATTCGGATTTTGCCGTTTTTTCGGTGAATCGGATTTTGAATCATGAAAATTTCGGTTCATTCGGATGGATATCCGAAAATGAGTGAGTCGGATCCAATGTATACTGCCTAGTCCCGTCGCATCTCGACTCTCGTCGTCTGCGCTCTGCCGCACCTGCTGCTGATACGGAAACCAGATTCAGGCATGTTGAAAACAAGAAAAATCAGTCACCTAACACGTTACGATTCACAGCTGAGGTGATAATCGTCACTATCAATTGCGTGTTTCGCAGAGGAACTGGTTGGCGCTGGGGGCAACCGGACTCAGTGGGACTCAGCAGGTTTTTCCACCCCAGATTCATTCGGGCTCAGTCGGACTCAGCAGGTTCTTCGACGAAGTCTGACCGGGGCCTAAAACCTTGTACATGACACGAAGTAGAGAGATTCCTCTGTAGTTCTTAGAATCGGTGACGGATAGCTTCCTGTGAAGACGTACGATGATCGCATGTCTCCACGAATCGGGTATCCTTTCGCTCATCCATATGGCACGGATGGTGTTGGTCATTTCACGAATCCCAGACGGAGGAAGAGCTTTCAGCATTTCAGCAGTGATGTTGTCATCTCCACCTGCCTTTCCATTCTTCATTTTCCGGACACAATCCAAAACTTCAGACTCAGTCGGCGGTTCCTCACTGACATCGTAATGTGCTCTCTGAACATGCGGGAGCGCAGGTACTGATGGCGCTGGACGATTCAGTAGTGAACTGAAGTAACCCTTCCATATTGGCAGCGTCGCACCACCAACTGCAACTCCATTGGTAGTGTTCAAGAGGAGAACATCTCTTCATCTTCCCGCTATACTGTCGCAGCAACGTGTAGGCTTTCCTCGGATTCTCCTTCTCCCAAGCCTTCTCGAACTCCTTAGCTATACACGTCCACTCTCGTTCGCGGTCACTTTGAAGCTGCCGACGCAACTTCCTCCTCAGACGCTTCTCCTCCACAAAGTTCGGAGAGCACATACTCTGTTGTAGGTAGATGTTGCTTCTTCTGAGACGTAGGCGAACTTCTTCTCAGGCTGTACAACCGGGGATGCCTCTTTCGAAGCTTCCTAGATGTACTTGACGAAAGAATCCGCGTCACAAAGTTTCTTTTTTGTTCGTACTCAGATGTGAATAGAAACGCGTTGTCGAAAATTCCTTCTGCACTCTTCATCTCTGAGACTTGTCTTGTCAATCCTCTGCGCTGAGCCCCTCGCTTCCTCTTATGAATCCTCGCAGTGAAGTTCAACAGAACAGGACGGTGATTCGAATCGAATGCGACATCCCACACAGCTCTAGATCTTCGAATGTCCGATACTGGAATATTCCTCGTCAGGACATAGTCAAGCTGTAGTTTCAAAGTTGTCATCTTCTGCTTCCGCTGCTCTTCTGGAGATAGCTGGGTTGGTCCCTGCCACGTAAGCTGATGGCAGCGATGATTCCTTTTGAATGTCGGTGCAATAATCAGACCACTGCGTTCACAAAAGTCGACAAAGCGGTAGCCATTGTCCGATGTTTGCTCCACTGGGTAGAGCCATTTACCGAGTACTTCGGATTCCTGATCAAGTCCCATCTTCGCATTTGCGTCAGTCCCCACGACAACAGCATGTTGACAAGGTATCCTGGCCAGCAACGTATTGAGTTCCTCATAAAACGCATCCTTCGAATTGTCTTCGGCGGTTTCAGTGGGCGCATGAGCACTCACTATCCACAGATTGAATCCTCTGTGATCCCGCAGTCGTACGAATTCATTCCGGTACGACGCTGAGCCAAACTCCCTGACCATACCATTGAAATCCTTCCTTACAGCTATTGCACATCCTCCCACTCTCCTATCGTCAGCATTACCGCAGTAGACGGTGTACTCTCCGACGCTGATGACGGGTCTATCCTTGAGGCGGGTTTCCTGCAAAGCAGCAAACGGTGCATGGACATAGCTCAGAAGTCTGGACAGCGCAGTTTTTTAGATATCATTCGACAGCGACCGGCAATTCAGGGTGGCAAAATTGTGGCTTGTGGCCAAAGACTCCAAGAACTCCTTAGGTACGGATCCTAAGGTGTTATGGACCAGAGGCCTTAGTGTGCCGGACGGCGACACCTTTATGTAGTGTATGGGACACTTTCGCGATACAGTTGTGCACGCTATATCGCTCGAACGTTCCCTGTGTACACTCAAACGTCTGCTGGGTTCAGTAGAAGCAGGGGCACCAACGAGCAGGTACCAACAGACTTGTATACACACCCCCAAAACTGAGTTAGCCAAAGCAAGACCTTTCGAGGTATTGTTCTTCAGTAATGATGCCGCTGCGTAGCAACGCGACGTATGGTCTCTTTGTAGAATTTCGTCTAGTGAATGAATGGGGCTGCAACGGTAGATCGTCACACGCGATGCAAAACCCGATGGTCGGTGGTGTCGCAAATGTTGCACAGCACGGCGCCTTGTCCATTAGCTAGACTAAATTTAGCGAAAAGCTTTCGCATGAGCGTGCAAAAGCGTCAGAGAACAGTTTTTCAGATATTGTTCTGCGCACATTTCGGCTGAAATCAAACCGTAGCGCAAAAATTCTCAAGGTTTTGCGGAATTCGGCATACTTATCTATTCTGAAGTTTTTTGGAGCGCTGATTCATGAAGTATGATTTTCTGAATGAAAATTCAAAGGTTCCGCTCAAAGGCAGAGTTCACTATTACCTTCAAATTCGAGAATATTCGCTAAAACGCTAAAGTTCGTTGCTGTCCGCCCAAGCGGTCGGCGTGATTGTCCAACGGCCGTCGCGGTGGCATTTTTCCGACGAGCCTTCAGACGGCTACAAACAGCTGACTCGGATATTATTTACTAGTCGTTTAACATTCCCGATTATGGATTTAAATGTCCGGAAAGTGCGATCGCGGCGGCCGCTCAACTTGCACGACGACCGCGTGGGCGGACTGTCTCTTCCGGAGGGAATTCACTTGATTCTCGGCTACAGCTTAAGTGACCCGTAAGAGTTCTGGAAGAGTAGCCATGACATTGTGGTCTCGCAACAAGATTGGGAGCCTGCGCACAGTGCGAAGTCAACAGTCCTCGATTTGGATGCGAACTTTCTCGTGGGACTCACAAGGGTTCTTTGGCCCGCCATCAGCCCAGACATAAATCTGCTGGCTCCCCTGTTTAGGGTGTTTAAAGGCAGTGTTCACGATAACCTCCGATTTTGTGATTATTCGCTAAATCGATTGTTTCTTCCCTGGGTAGAACTGAAATGACGGAGGAATCGAGCAAAACATACCGGAAGGGCCCGAAATCCTTTACTCTCACCCCACCTCTTTACTCTCACTGGAACTGATTGTTGTGACAATGAAACCTTTTGTGGACCTGTTCTTTGACATTCTTCGCTTTTTATGCTCCTTTCTTTCATTCGGAACCTAACTAATACTGTTTTGCCTGAAATATTCTTAAATCTTTTATTAGCCCCATTTTTTACCCGTGACAACCACCGTGAACATGTTCATCCAATCGGACAACTGGTCCAGGCCAGAGAATAATGTCACTGAAATAAAACGTTTTAGTGCGTTTCTCGCCGTTTCTTCGTAATTTTGATAACAATTGTTAGCCAATGTATTGTTTTGAATGAAAAACTCGGGAACGAAAGTCATCGTGAACACTGCCTTTAAGAAAGAATATAGGGAGTTAAAAATGCATCTACGGCTGAATTTGACTCTGAGGCCGCCGTCGGAGCTGTCCATAGAATGAGCACCACCGAACTACAGTCCACCTCCGCACTGCCGTTCAGTCCGCAAAGTGCACCCGGATTGCGAAATCTCGCTGCGGCGCGGTCGCGAACATCCTCAGACAAGGATGTGGGATCACCCGGGCGCTTTTGGCCTTTGGTGCCCGGGTGATCCCACCGCCCGGGTGATCCCACATCCCTGTCTGAGGATGCTCGCAACCGCGCCGCAGCACGATTTCGCAATCAAGCGCATTTTGCGGACTGAACGGCACTGCGGAAGTGAAGAATAGCTCAGATACAGGTAGCACACTTCCCGCGGTACCACTAGCCGACGTCCCGTAACCCCTCCCGCGGAAGGCCAATAGATCGCCAGTCGGCAGCGCCGTTTCGTCGACTGCGCTCTGCGGCCCTTCTGCCACCGGCTTACGGCTCTTCTGATGACTGACGGAAGACAATCCAAAAGCAATTTGCGGCACATTCAAAAGTCGCCTTTTAAGTAGAGCTCTGTTGAACGAAATTTCAGAAATTCCATTCTGGGCACTTCATCTTGAAGTACTCATGACAAGTAAGGAGTGGGCTTCTACGGGGGAGCTTCCTATACTTACTGGTTCTTGCAGTCTTCTTATTCGCAAATGGCATTAACGGACAGTGGCCCACCTGCCCAAAACCAGCGTCGCACACAGTGCGGGTTTTGGAAAGAGTCTCAACACAGCGTTCTCTGCTCAGCAATCTTTCAATGGCTCCACTCTAGTGGGTGGTGCAATGATGATATCAAAGTGGGAATCGATGAGTGAGAGTTCGACGATCCCCAGGAATAGCTGACTGCCCGCCGACACTCCGCGGGAAGACGGGAAAGCCTGTCTCTTCGTGAGAGGTGGGGCGCTGTGCCACGCCCACAAAATTGGGGCAGCGCGAAGTCGACTGGCCCGACTTGGTCGGCGGGAGGTGGGCTGTTTTTATCCGAAAGTGACAGACAGGTGCAGAAACTCAACCCACTGAGTCCGTCTGTGACCGTCTGCTTCCGACCGCAAGATACGCGTGTTCTACGCGCGCCCACGGGCAGGGCCAATGAAACTGAGGTCGGATTTCCCGCCCGGTATCAGTCGGAATCAGTCGGTTTTTCCACCAAGTCTGACCGAGATCTGATGTCAATTGCCAACTGTGCACTGGGGGTTCCATGAAGAGATGGTTACAGTTCTTGTGAGGGTTGGTGGGGAGCAATCTGGATCAGTATTTGCTGATCTTTTAGGTAGTCAATAAATGCAATTAATGGAAGAGGAAGTTGCTGAAAAAAAGTCCAAGAAGTATCGCGCTAGACAAGTTTTTTCAGGCACGCATACTTTCGGTCACCCTGCACTGCGGGCCTGGCTCTGATGTATAGCAAGAAAAATAGAAAATAAAGGACACGCGCTCAAATCTGAAGTAGATCATGCGTTCGCGCTCCGGGACAGAGCGAATAAATTTTAGTTAACTTGGTTCCATGGCGTGCGCACGCAGCTCTCTCCTTCTTTCTACTTTCTCTCGCCGCTTCTTCCCCTATAAATCGTACACGCACCCGATGGAATCAAATTGATTTTTCTCCGGCATAAATTGAATGTGATTGTTTCGCGTAAGATATATAACGAACGAAACCATTCTGCTCATTATCGTATTCGGACAATGTACAACTTCTTTTTATGGAATTTCTGACTTCCGTAAATTAAACCTCAGATAAAAGCTCGAACAACTCGATTTAAAAGCTAACGTTGTGAAAAACTGACTCTCGAGCACTTCATCTATTTTGATTTCTCAGGAAATAAAACACATAAAAATTATCGGAAGTTTCAAGTTGTTCAAGGATGGACCACGAGCCAGTCCAATACGATCGGATATGAAAAAAGCGTGCTTGCTCGAATTAGTCACTGGTGAAAAAGTCAAAGCAAATAAATAACTCCTCTGATTTGAATTACAGCGATCTTGAGATAATTTAAATGTTGGTAAACGGCAAAAAATCGAGGTAGCATGGGTATGGAAGAACAATTAAATGGGCGTCATCATCTTATCTTGAGCATCGATTCTTTTGATATGGGAATGAACACTGAATGGCGGGCGTCAAAGCACCGATGACGAATGGAAACTCCCATTTCGTCGGAAACATCGCGGAACACATTTTCCATATTTAATGAGGATTTATCTTATTTCACCTTATTTGAATGGGCTTATTGGAAACACTACAGAGTGCATGTCCTATAAATTGAGGGTGGCATCGTCGAATTGATCAGAAATCAGACTTTAAGTTTTGTCAAAAGTCTCTCGAAATATTTCAGAAAATGATCTCGGGCAGAATAACTTGGAAAGATATTGAAATCGGAAAATGTAGTGAAATGGCAAAAAAATACGTGAAAAGAAGTGACAGAGATAGGGTCGGTTTTTACAAGCTTCTCCGTCAAACTTCTCAAAGCAAAATCAAGTTTGATAAGGATTGAAGCGTTGTGTTCATTTAGTTCACCTAAGTAAATTCACATGCGCTGATTGCCGTATTACAGCTGCCAAAAAAATGTTTTGCAAAAAAGGGATATGCGAAAAATGAAGATTTTGGTTCCGAAACCAAAGTTTTTGGTGCAGATAGGCAATTCGGAGGTCATACAAATTTTTAAAAATTCTCGGGTTTTTTTCGGTTTTGGTTTTTCGAAAAAACCGAAAAACGAACTAATAAAAAAAGTGCATTTTCGCTACGTTTTACATTTTTTTTTTGCGAAGCAGAGCATTTTACGAATTTTTGACCGGAAAATTTCAGTTTCTCAGTTGCGAGAATTTCTCGATCAACCCTTGTTCCAATGCGCTCTTGAGTTTGCTTTGATAACCCTGAACAGAGAAGCTTGTTAAGTCCTACCCTTCGGCTTCTACCACACTTATCTATAGTTGGCCTATGCTTGACCGCCAAATCGTATTTTTATTAATTTCACTGCATTTTTCGATTCCTTTTTTTTGCTTCCAATCATCTACAAAAATATTTGCGACGATTCTCTCGGAGAGCCGCAAGCTATTTTATCACTTACTGCTGTGTTTAAGACAATCTAAAAAGGCTTGGATTGTCGTAGTCAAATCCTAGATCTGAGATCATCAGAATTTGTTCTGAATTATTTTAACTCAGACGAGATTACTGTTTTTCAGCCATAAGTGGTATGAAGCGGCTCCTCGTGGCATTCTCTATTTATTTTGATAAGGTTTTTTATGGACCATTGCTGATAATGATTTCATATCATCTGAAATAGGCCAGTTAGGTTTATCTGACTGAACACTCTACTACGCGCCTGTTGCTTAAAACACGTCAAAGCGTAAGGGGCTGAGCAGAGTGCCACCGCGGCGCGGCGCGGTCTGATGATGGAGAGCCGTATTGATAGATCGCCGCGATACGGCTCTCAATCATCAGGCCGCGCCGCGCCGCGGTGGCACTCTGCTCAGCCCCTAATGAATCGAGTAAGAAGCCATTATTCCGCCTGATAAGTATGGATGTCCGTATGTATGTATAAAAATCAAGCGATGATGAGAGCTGAGTTTAAATGTCTTTCATACGAAGTTTCGGAGAGCAGATTAAAGTGAACTGGATGTTAGCTAACAGCGAAGCGTCTGGGGCATCCAGTGAAGTGCGCATGTCGTTGATGGAATTCAATCCAAGTGTTTTCCCAGTAGTAATCACCTTGCAATAATTCGGCATTCGCTCGTCGTCAATCTCATCGCGTATAAACCCTGTTATGAAATAGGTTCTATTGATACTATGTTTTTAGCTATTGTATTAAGCTGATACGTATGTTATGCTGTTATGTTATGTAGTATTATCGCAGGTATGTACTCGCAAGCGTCAGCAGCAAGTTGTCAAGTGTTTAGCAAATCATTATTGCTTCAATGACTTGTGATAAAACTAAGGGCTTAATTATTCTTCGGCGTTTCGCCGCTGCTGGCTTCTGTGGCAGGTCCGCTATTGGTCAATTTCGAAGTCTCATCGATTGCAGACGAAAGCCAGCGGCAAGGAAACTAAACGCCGAAGTATAGCTAGGCCCTAATCCATGCTTAAATATTACCTTACCACTAAAGAGTGTAGACACCACCGCTGGGGATTTTCTCGTGTTAGCGTATTTTACAATCCTCATCTACATACATATTCCGACCAAAACTAATACACCATTTCAGTTTTTCGAAGACTACTTATGGAAATGTGTTGTGGCTCGCATAAATCTAAGGAATAAGGAATTCCTTCTGTACCTAGTGCTGTTCCAGTCAACCGTATCATTGGCGATCTGCGACTACCATATGATTGCTGTGCATAAAGCTAGTGTTTTATTAGATTATCCAACACTTCCTGCAAAGATGAAGCGACGCGTTGGATGAAGTTGTGCACTACCCTACCATAGGCTCGTTGGAGTGGAGACAGCAGTCTGAGAAGTGAAGGTTGCTCCGGATGCAAAGTGCAAAAGGTGAAGGCTTCTCAAAACCTGTGATTTCAGAAAAGAACGTCTAAAAATCTTCTTTGCTTGGCATTTACTCATTTTTTTAAATATTATTTCTGAAAAAATTTTATTTCAGAAATGACGGCTCGTAAAATTTATTATTCTCCTATATAGAGTATACAAGGTGCACACCCACGCCTCTTCGCGGAGTAGTTGTAGGCGTATATTGTGACGCATAGAATAATCCGATCATTGCGAAATGAGATGTTAATTTTTATCGCTCCTCAATACCCAGTTTGGTCGCGCACACTTTACATAGCGCGTGGTGCACTTCCGGTTTGGTCGCGCACACTTTCCACGGCGCGTGGCGCACTTCCAGTTTGGTCGCGCACACTTTCCACGGCGCGTGGCACACTTCCAGTCAGGTCCCGCACACTTTCCACAATGCGTGGTGCACTTCCAGTTGGGTCCCACACACTTCCCACGGCGCTTGGCGCACTTTCAGCTTGGTCGCGCACACTTTCCACGGCGCGTGGCGCACTTCCAGATTGGTCGCGCACACTTCCCACGGCGCTTGGCGCACTTCCAGTTTGGTTGCGCACACTTTACACGGCGCGTGGCGCACTTCCAGTGGGGTCCAACACACTTCTCCCGGGGCTCAGCGCACTCCTAACTGAATCCCGCACAGTCTCTGGTCAACAGTCAACAGTCAACGGTCAACGGTCAACTCTCGGCCGTTCATTTTTATGAATTATAGAGTGATCTTCTTAAAGGCACAGTCCAAGCTCATGGGTAGAATTTGATGTTATGGTCCGGACGCTGTGTGCAGCAACCCAGCCAAACGCGGAATCTCAGCTCTTCAGAACTAGCGAGGAAAATCGAGCACCCATTCTCTCCGCCCCCCAAATCAGCACCCATTCGCTCCGCCCACTTAAAGGTTTCCCGTCTGAATAGGAACGAGACTGGCCATGGGTTTTGATCAAAATCTACGTTTTTCCATTTGTTATCGGTCTAGCTTTATACTGTTGTCTGCTCCGGTGCGATGGCTGCGAATCACGAGGAAAAACAGGCCCGGGACAACTCGTCCACGAACTTCTCACAGTTCGAATTCACAACCTTTGAGGAGCCATAACTCAGTTCGTAGTGGGTTCTGAGCGATTCTGGAGCCACCATTGTGATCAGCCCGTAGTTCTCTCCAAGATTAGCAATTAAACCAGGAAACGATTATAAGGTTGGACAGTGCCTTAAAGGCACAGTCCAACCTCAGAATCGATTTTCCATTTTCCGCCTATCTTGGAGAAAATTTCGCGCTGATCACAATGGTGTCTCTAGAATCGCTCAGAACTCACTACGAACGGAGTTATGACCCCTCAAAAATCTCGATTTTAAACGGCTAGAAATTCGCGGACGAGTTGTCTCGAGCCTGTATTTTCTCGTTCTTCGCAGCCATCGTTCTGTAGCAGGCCAAAATATAAAGCCAGCCCGAGAACAAATCGAAGAACATAGAATTTGAATAAAATCATTCGCGCGTCTCTTCCCTATTGAGGTCGGAAACCTGGCAGGGGGCGTTACCCATTTTTTCTTTCAAGTGGGCGTGGCCGACTTCTTCCTAGCTTTTTCTCGCTTATTTGAGCCAATTGAGATTTCGCGCTTGGCAGGGTTGCTATAGGCGGCGATCGGATCATAATATCAAAAATTACCTCTGAGGTTGGACTGCGCCTTTAAAGGCAGCAGACGCGCCCAAAAATGATATCGATTTCATGACATAAATCGAGGGTTCGGGGCTGGTAGTATTGGGAACTAAAGAAAAAAAACCAACGAAAACTGTATGCAAATAGAGAAATAACGGTTGTTTTTGTTATCGGAAAAAAGTGGACGAGTTGCTCAGCGCGTGGTCGAAACAGCGAGTATTAGGAACAAAACGGTTGAAATGGAGAAGCCGATACACTCCTACAGCCAGCACTGGAACGTTCATCGAAAACCAGCCAAAATCACCGTTTCAGAACGATCAATCTAGACGAGTTCGTATTTTGGGGCGGGATTGTTGACGCTAAGGGGCGGGGTTGCAGAAATTTTTCGATTTGCATTTCTCAATTTTAGTAGTTTTGACTCGTTTTTTGAACGGTGTGAGCACTCTGCTAGAGGCCATACGACCCCAGTCACTCACTCACTCACTCATCCCGTTAGCTGGCGGCTGGCGGAGCAGGATGACCTCTCAAACAGTACACTGCTGTTGGAGCCATAGGAGCTCTTGTGGCCTGAACGATACGCTTCCATTCAGTACGGTTCGCAGCAATTATTATAGCATTAAGGACACTGCACCAGTTGGGACTTCAGATCCGCCTCGACTTGCTTCAACCACGTCTTTTTCGGGGCTGCTCTCTCTATAATTTCAACAATGGTTTTGTGGTCGGCGGTTAAATCGTTGCGCTAAGTTTTTTATTTGCTTTTGTATTCATTTCCATGGTTCCAACTCCCTACTCTGTAGCTTATGAGCACGTCGGCAACGGCGTATAATAAATAAATAAATAAATAAAAAACCTTCCACAGTGCAGGGCGCTCTCTCCATAACAATCTGTGCGGAAGTCGGTTTGTTTCCATTCTGCATACGTGTCCGAACCAGCGCAGCTTTCTCGTTCGAATTTGTTCTACGATCGTGGGCTGCTGGTCGCAAGTGTCTCGGATGACGTCGTTCCGTATTCGATCTCTCAAAGTTATCCCGAGGACTTGCCGCAAACACCGCGTTTGGAAGACCTCCAGCCTGCTGTGATCCGACTTCAGCAACCTCCACGACTCTGACCCGTACAGTAGGATTGGCACTATGAGCGCGCGAAACATCCAGATCTTTGTCTTGATTGACACATTACCCTTCTTCCATAAACACCAGCCCAGCGAAGCGAAAGCAGCCGACGCCTGCCCGATCCTGCACAGTTTCTCCGATGTAGCCACTACCTTTCGCTCTTGCACCACCGATCCGAGGTACTTGAACTCCTTGACTTGCTGAAGCTCAGCTCCCTCGAAGAACACAGAAGCACGTGAACCGTCCGACGTCATGACTTTAGTCTTCTCCTTATTAATCCGCAGCCCATAGGATTCCGCGATTTGTGCCATATCATTCAACAAAAGCGTTGCTTCCATGTCAGTATCGGTAAACACTGCGCTGTCGTCCGCAAACATCAAATCCGTGACAAAATCGTTATCGCCAAATTGGACCCCTGTTCTATTTTCGAAGGTCTTTCTCATAATAGCATCGACCACGGTATTAAAGAGGAGCGGCGAAATCACATCTCCCTGCCGGACGCCTGCATCGACTCTTTTTTTTCGGATAGCTTGTTTCAGACGCGGACACAGCTAGTCGAGCCTCTATAAATTTCCTGCAGAAGCTTCACGATTTTTCCTGGCATATGTTCGCATTCCATCGATCTCCATAAGGCGGGCCAGTGCACGCAATCGAATGCAGACTTGAAGTCTATGAAGGTGATAACGACTCGCTTTCCACAGCGGATCCTTTCCTCTATAACTCGACGAAGTGCAAAAATTTGATCGCTGCATCCTCTACCCGGACGTAAACCTGCTTGTTCTTGGCGACAGGTACTCTCCCGATGGCGTTGAAGTCTGGACTGGATAGTGCTCGTGAATACTTTATCAACAGTCGACAACAGGCTGATCCCGTGATAGTTTTTACAGTCTCTGGCATCGCCCTTCTTATGGATAGGCACGACAATAGCCTTTTTCCAGGTAGATGGCACGCTCTCTCTCCGCATATGCGCGTGATCAACTGATGCAACTGACGCAGTAGAACATCTCCTCCTGCCTTGATGACCTCAGCAGTGACATTGTCAACACCGGACGCCTTTCCATTCTTTAGCGACTTGATTGCCGCCTTCACTTCTTCCGCAGTGGGTTCCGGGTCAAGCGCTTTCTCCTCTGGTACCTCAACTAGTATAGGTTGGACCAGTGGACCTTGTGGCGCATCGTGAGTATAGAGTTCACTGAAGAACTGCCTCCATCGCAACAGACGCTCATCTGCTGATCGCACAAAAGACCCATCCGTATTCCTGATAGAATCGCTCATGGGCTTGGTCTTCTTTCTGAGACGGTTGAGTGTGCTGTACAATGTGCGACAGTCGTTCCTTCCAACTGCCTCCTCCACTTCGTCTGCTACCTTATTCCAGTACGACTCCCGCTCTTCTTTCAACTTTCGACGAAGCTCCTGACACAATTGCCGATACCGTTCAAAGTTCGTTAGTTTCACTCGCTTCCGTTCGTCCACGAGACGGAGAAAATCGTCCGATATCGAAGGCTGCGTTCGCCGGCGAATAACAGGGCAGAGAGGCTCTGCGCATTCAAGAGCGACTTCAACTGTCTGCTTCTCGTGCTCGTCTACAGACAAGACATCTTCCAGAACCGTGAACCGATTCGACAGCGCGAGTTGAAAAGTTTCTTTTGTTCCTGGCGCCATCAAGTGTGGCCAGTCGAGTTTCTTTCTAGGGGGCTCCTCACGCCTAGGTCGTCGTAAACGAAGCTGCATTACTGCACGCAAGAGATAATGGTCGGATCCATAAGCAGGCCCTCTCATGTCTCGCACATCTTTCAGCGATGATCTAAAACGTGAGTTTATCAGCACGTAGTCCAAGGTGGCCACATCTCGTCCAGTTGGAATCCTCCATGTTAAATGATGCTTCCTGGGTGCCGGAATTGACTGTTACCAATCGCAAGCTCGTTGAACGCAGCGAACGAAAGTAAGCGTAGTCCATTATCGTTTATTTCGCCCACGCTGAACCTGCCCAACACTCCTTCCCAGCCTGTTCTGTCACTACCGACTCTTGCGTTGAAATCACCGGCTACAATGGTGACCCCAGTAACGTACTTAACTCAATACCTTTTTCGAGCGTGCCTGCTGCGTTCGCGCTGGAGACCATTTTACATTTATCAAGCTCGGTACTGTGGACCACACCGGTAAGCATTGGCGCTTCAAAAACGTTGGGTTATGAGATTGGAAGGCGTTAAAGGTGAAGATCCGCCACCAATTCTCACCAGTCATCTAGCACTTTTTCATAGAATGTTGATGCGACCGTCAATCAAAATGAAAAACAGTTAAAGCACAAATTCTACATGGGGAGATACTTGGAAAATGGCGATGGCGAAGCCTCCAAAATTAGAAAAACTTTAAAAACGATTTTGGCGCAAAATTCAAATTTAAATTTACAATGTGTTCCCACTGAATTTTCTTTACAAAGGGAGTTTTTTCATGAGCCTTTTCGACATTTTTGTTCACTAGAGAGCCCAAGCTACACGAAGACATCAAAAAATAATATACGGTCCTTCAAGCCACGTAATTTTTTTAAGCTGTGCCAAAGTCACAATCTTCTGAAGGTAGTTTGAAGTGAATTTGAAAAGTTACCGGGACTTAGCCGCCTCTGAATATTGGCGGTTGCATGCAAATCAATCGTAAAATTCTGCGCCAGATAGCTTGTTCAGGTTGAAAAAAATATTTCCGCGATCTTCCAGCCGGTTTCAATTCTTTCGTTATCACATTGTTTTTTTAGGTTTTCACGTTACGTTAAGCCTAGCTGACGAACTTTTGCAGTCGTTTGCAATCTTTCGGAGCCTCATTCTTGAAACTTTTGTAATAAACTGTTTTTTAGCTCAAAGCTATAAGTTTTTTCGCTCATAATTTTTCAACCGTTGGAGATAGGGTTGCAGTAGACATTGGTTTTGAAATTTCTGTAAAAAAGGGTTCCTCACTTGTTGGCTCGAGTAAATCTCTGCGTCTCTCATTTTCATGGGAGAGGCGAGAGCACCCCAAGGAGATAAATGTGGAGCTCGGCTGTGCCGAGCTGGCTGACTTATTCAGCAAGTAAAGTTACGAACCCGGTATCCCAGTCGATGAAGAATTTCACGGAGATCTCGGAAACAACCTCTACCGCGCATATGTCTTCAACGATCAAAAGTTATTAGCAAAAACTGCATCATCGCAAATCAAATGTGGCTAAGAACTGGGGGGGGGGGATTTTTTTCCATCTCAAAACACTATTTGGCGTGGAATTGTGGGAGATCCCAGAAACAACCTTCACCAAAGAGCCATAATCAAAGGCCAAAAAAGTTACTAGAGAAAAACCTGTGCTGCTTAAGCTAATTACGGAATGTTCAGCTCGAGAATATTTCAATTATCTTAACGCAACAATATTTCAAATATCTCAACACACGACAAAGAAGGAATGTTGCTCGAGTTTACAGCGCGGGTGGGGCTAAGGAACAGTTCTGCTGGCACACGTGACGCGCGCGACGGAAAGCCGCTGCTTACACGTCGCCTTTGGGGCGCGTTAACCAAGAGCCAACTTATTTTTTTCTCCGGGGGCCCATGGTTAACGCGCCCCAGCGAGGACGTGGACGCAGTGGTTTTTGGTCGCGTGCGTGATATGTGCCACCCGAACTGCTCCATTGACCCACTCACGCAGTGAATTCGATCAACATCCCGACAAAAAATCTTTTTTTAAGGTTTCCAAAAACAACTCTTGTAAGAAACCCAGACCAATTTGTGAATATATCCCCACCTATGGTTTCCATTTTCATTTTAGTCTGACGCATGGACCAGGCGGCTGGCCGTGCGAGGTTGACCGCCTCACTGGAGAATGGGGTTTCGAATCGCGCGGGGTGATCTACCGTCGCAGCCCCGTCCATTCATCAGACTAAAATGATTGCGCGCACTCTACGTCGTGGCGCTAAACAGTGAGGAGGGCGGGCAGATCAGAGGGAAGGGCTGAGCTCAGCTACTGGTCGACGCCATTCGGCTGGCGCCACGAGACGACCACCCAACTACTTCGCACATATACTTAACGTCGGCGTGGATCCGGAAGAGACTTTGCGTTCACTGTTGAAGGTTGGCGCAAACTCGGTGCTCCTATGTTATAGCATGTGGCACCGAGTTTGCGCCAACCTCCGATGGGGAACGCAAGGTCTCTTCCGGATCCACGCCGATTTTACCTAACGGGGTGCTCACTTATAAAGTGGGCAATTTCAAGCCGTGACTGGATTGGAGACCAAGTTGGCTCGGGACAGGACCACGTCCTACTACGACTATCTTCTCATGGGAACACTGAAAATTTTCAACTAATTCATTTCAAATGTCATGAACGGCTGTGTATGTATAGCCCTTATTGAAGCGAAATTTCGGCCCGCGGTAGCGGAAAACCGCTGTTGCCGCGCGCAGCAGATTACCCGTGGCGTACGAAATATGGCAAATACACCCTCCTCCAATCAAACAACCTGCATAAAAAAGCATTTTTGTTTTTTTGCTTCTCATTGTCTTGCCTCTCTTCCTCCATTCATGTATGGTATCATCCTTTCGTGTCTTGCTCAAAATCCTCTGAGGCACAATCATTAAGAAAGCAACGGCGTTCCTTTTCACACTATTTCCGAGCGGCACTCGCTTGCGGCGCATGCCAACTGCTACATAGTGTAGAAAACACGGAGAGGAAGCGAATGCACCTCTTTCCGGAATCAGGAGTACATGATGCGTTTCGAAGTTTGAGGAGTACTTTGCAATGCTTCATGTAAACTTCTCCAAAAAAGAAATGCCCCTCCGTCGAACTGGTTATAAACCATGTAGGTTTCGGAGTTTTAGAAAGAATGAGAGACTTTAGGAGTTCTTTCAATCATCAATAAGGTTAACTACGGCACGAATGGTTGTATTCACTGTTAAGTCTTTTACGAAAAAACCGCATAATTTGATAAATCGGGAGCACAAAAGAACTAGTCGGCGAGCACGCATTGGCAACGTCTGGCGATTCTGTTTCCGTTTCTTTTGTAGACTCACTTGAACAAGTGCGACTGCAAGAGGAGTTGAAGCACGCAGATAGACTGAAGAATGCGAACGTGCCCCTTCCTTAGTGCCACACTTCACGGCAGCATACCCTCTCGCAAACGCTGTTATGATGTCAGTGTAGAAAGCTTTGTGCGGCCCGTTATACTACATCGTCTACAGTACCGAGCGAATTTTTTTTGCAGAAAAAAGCGTTTTGCAGCGTTTTTTGAGCTCACCAGAGCCGCATCGCCATAACTCACTTCAAAATTGACGACATGTGTTTTTCAGGTAGTTTTCGTGTTCTTCTCCGTGAGGCGAATGTAATGGTATGTGTAGAAAGCCCTTTCAATTCCGGTATTTTATGGGAAAATGTGTATTTCCATCTAAAATTAACATCGACCACAGGTCAAAACATGACGGATTTCCGCTATCATGACCGTCTGATCAGTTCATATGCATTGAGAGATTTAGAGGTGCAAATATGTATGCAAATTTCGATAAATCTCTGAGATTGAGTGTATCATTCTGGAACACTATCTTATAGGACTAAATGGAAGCAATCCAGAAATGACTTCAGATTTGAAATTGGACCACTTTGAAGCAAGTTATGGCGTTGCGGCGCTCTGTGAGCGAAAAAAATGTCGCAAAGCGCTCTCTTTGCAAGAAACTTGCTCGGTACTGTACGTATTACAACGATTTAGATGAGCCATTATAACCTCAACTGTTCTGAGTGTCTGCTCGTCAGAGCTCTAGTTATATTCCCGCCGGATGCTGCGGAAATGGCAAGACAGCTGTAACTATAGAAAAAGAATTAAACTCGTTTCGCCTCTTAGCCCTATACGATTGTGAGTGGTTATTAAAGAGTGGTATGAAGGAAAGAATGAAAAACTCACACTCCCCGAGGCTCGTCAGTAGGGTAAGGAGTGTAGTATGAAAAGAGTGCCTGAAGTAGGTGCTATTGATATGACTCTGAGATCAATTAAAGGCAGTGTTCACGATGAAAAAAGTTTTCGAAATTCCACTAGGATTGGGTAGTGGAGGGACACTCTGTAACGTTGACGTCGAAAGAACGCATGAAAACGAGCCAGGGCGAGCCCCAAAAGAGCCCGAAGTTGCAACTTCGAGCGCATTGAAAACCCCGAAAGCGCATCACACGCCCACCGACGTAAACAAATGAATGCTCGAGATCGTGAGATGAGCGTTGATTTTCAATCATTAGCCCCGTTCTTCCCTTCATTCTCGGCTTCTCTCTTTACTCAGGTCAGCTCGCATAGATCGGCTGCAAAAGACGGAAGTTACAAGCCTCGGACAACTCGTCCACCATGTTTCCTTAGCTCAATCTTTGAGGGACCATAACTCCGTTCCCAGAAGGTCTTGTATGATTTCAGAGACACCATTGGAATCAGCATGGGGCCGTTTTCAAGATAGGCGGAAAAACAGAAAAACGATTTTCTTCGTGAACACTGCCTTTAAGGAGCTGAGAGAGAACGTTCTAGCGTTATCTGTGAGACCAGCAACAGAAAAGGAATAGTGATATACGTTTAGTTATTGTAAATTATGGAAAGAAGTGTGTTTTTATCAGGTTGAAATCATAACCTATTCCTAATTTACATCCCAAGTTATTTTCAGCAACACTTTTTAGAAAAGCAAGGAGAATAAAAGGTCTAGGATAGTGCAGGTCAATGAGATTTCTGCTCACTAATTTTATTCTATCTTGAAAATCTATTGTTAAAGAACAAGTTCGAGAAATCCTTAGTGTTTCCGTGTAAATTATAGCTTCCTTCAAGTTGGAGGAAATATTGGATTCAAAATGGGGAAATCTAAGCACTTTAAAATCGAAAAGCTCTGTTTTATTGTATAGTTTTGTGAAAATTCTATCGTTATCAAATTTTATGTTAAGATCCAAATATACACAGTTTTTTTTTTGATTAAAATGGGTGCTTTCAAAATTCATAATGTTTTGATACGTGTTTCTGAGAAGAGTTGTAATGAATTCTTCTTCAAAGTTATGTATGATCAGGAGATCATCCATATACCTATAGGGTTCGAAAACTTTATTAGTAAAAAGCAGTAGAATTTTTGAAGAAATATATTCTAAAAAACTCAATGTGAGATCCGCAATGATTGGACTAGCATTACCGCCTTGTGGAACTCCCTTGATTTGTTTAAATAACAAGTCCCCGACTCTACAATAACTATTGCTCAGAATATATTCAAGACAGTAGATAAAATCTTGTAACTGGTAAAATCTGTACTTAGGGCTATCATTTTTATCGGTATAAAAAGTAGTAAAGTTATTAGTGGCGACATATTTTTTATTGGAATTTTTGAAGCAATTTTCAGAATTTGAGTTATATTATGAACAATATTTTTAAGTGAAATATTGGTAAACATGTTTGTGAAATCAGCCGAATACAATCTCAAATTTTTTCCGACGTTGTTTTCTAGCTGCTGAGATATATTTATGTTATCTATTGACCAAAAACTTTTGATGCATCTCGTGTTATTCGTGACTATGCTACAGTAATTTCTAAAATGATTTTTAATAAAAGAAAGCACGTTGTTAAGTTCTACCGCTAGGTTTTTCATGCTGCTGTTGTATGCGCCACAAATGAAGCGGAATTTAATCGGATTTTTGTGTAGTTTTGGTAGACAATAGATAATAGGGATATCAGAATCTAAAGTAAAATCGATATTATTAGATATCATTAGTTTTTTGTGTCGTTCAATGATTTCTTCCTTATTCTCAATCGTGGTTAATTGGTAAATATCATTGGTAGTAATGTTTTGAGGTAGTATTCCCATTTCGTTGAGAATAATTTCCAAGTATAGTTTTTTGCACACAAATCCGTAGTTATTTCTAGTTTTGTCTAGAGGGCAAATAATAAATTTGTCTTGTAAAAATTTTATCTTATTTTTGAATATACTGATGTCGATATTATCGAATCTATTAATGTTGTAGATCAGAGGTCTGGTTTTTCGTGAGAAGAAAGGAGAATATAATTTATAAAATTCACTAATTTTTTCAGGTTTTATTCTATATTTTGTCTTAATTTTGCTTTTCACTTGTTCTAAAAAATCTTTCCAAATCTTTTTTCAATTTTCCAATTTTCGATCAATTTTGGGTCTAAATTTTATACCTTTTTGTAGAAAATATTTGATGTCAGGATCCGTAACGATGTCAATATTTCCTGTTACTACATGCTTGACGTGAGGATCGCAAAATCGTACAAAAGGATGGGAATCGCAAATACATGAAGATTGAGTAACTTTTTGAATTTCAGATCTAGTAATATTCTTGAGAAATTTTTTATAGTTGAAGACTGATTTAGAAATGGGATTTTCATAGCTATACACCACCCTGAAGGGCACAAAATCTACTTTGGAATTATGTATAATAAAATCTTTGATGATCTGATGATTCACTATCTTGTTGATATTCGTATGATTTAATACATCATTATAAAAAGGAAATCTCAAATTTACGAACTTGGTTTTAGCTTCTTCTGAGGTGAACCTATTATTACGGAAATAATATATACAAAGAGATGTGAGTAAACTGATATTCTTATCCTTACTCATTTCGAAAGGAAGAGAATTATTGGTGACAAGCTGAATTAAAGTGTTAAGAAAGTTTTTGTTTTTATTCTTCAAACATCTAAAGGTGTCGTATTTGTTATTATGTTGTGCTTGAATGCTGTAAGTGTTTTCCAAAACTTCTTGAGGAGTATGTTTCTTTTTTACCTTCTTCTTTTTATTATTTCCTCTATTTCTGCGTTTTTTGACTACTTTCAAATTAAAGAAAGGGTGATTAGGTTTACTATGTAGGAGAGGATTTTTAATACTAGAAAGATTACCATATCCTTTAATATTATCATTAAAACCGTAAGGCATAGCAGTCATTAGCAACTTAATCCAAAATAGTTCTTTCTCAAGTAAAATGTTTTTGTCTTTGTTTTCTTCTAAGTTGTCTAGAACAGAAATTCTTATGTTATTGGGATCACATCCTTCTAACTCAAAGT
The DNA here is from genome assembly GCA_029168955.1 of Aplectana chamaeleonis. NCBI lineage: Eukaryota > Metazoa > Nematoda > Chromadorea > Rhabditida > Cosmocercidae > Aplectana > Aplectana chamaeleonis. The sequence goes on from JAPDOI010000893.1 coordinate 62,313, forward strand.
GCTCATAAAAGACTTTGTTTTCCTTGTTGTTGATGTTTCTGAGGTGTTCCAACATCCTGGCTCTAAGTTTTCTAGTGGTGATACCTACGTACTGTCTATTACAATCCGCACAGGTCATGCAATAGACTACATTAGTGGAGTTACAACTGCTGTGTGCCTCTTTGAACGTATTAATTCTAAATTTAATGACACAACAGTCTATAATGTTCTGATGATTCATCTTTTGGCAAGGAACGCATTTTTTGTTAGCACAGTCAGAACTATTATTTTCGTTTCCAAAAGTTTCGAGATAGTAAACACCTTCTTTCTTTATTTTGTGAAAAAAAGCTTTGTAATAATATTTTTGAGGGGAGATCTGCACAGAGACAACCAACGGACCAACTCGGCCCAGCTCCGGCGCGCCTGCCGGTCGCCCTTCTCCCAATATATTATATGATTTGTGAAGTTTTAGCCCGAAAGTTTTGGACCGCGAGCTGGCTAGTATAGGCCCATGAGAACTAGCCAGTGGGGGGTTGCACTAAAAGTGCTTTGGTTGGGCTGCAACCAGGACCTAGCGAGGCCCTAAGAAAGGGGCAGTCTCTAGCCTCCCGAAGTCACCCACCCCCACCATGCTGGGCGACTTCTTATAGGGGGATCACAGAGACTGTAAAAAAGGTGTTACTATCTCAGAAAAACTGTATGACTACACTTTTAAGTACGAAAGAGCCTGTTATTTTATATGAAAAAATGAAAGCTAGTAGAATTTGGATTAATCATGATTCGAGAATGGTATTAAAGAAATATAAAAGTCTATCATAAATATCAAAATAGCTCAGGAGTAGATGGAAGAAAGGAGGAAATGTGACCTTAGATGCGAAAACAGGATTGACTATAAAACTTCAACTTCAGAAAAACAGTAGTTTCTCTATTGTGAAAAACTCAATCGAACGTGATCCGTCTAATTCAGATATCAAGAGCGAAACAAGTATTACATCAATAGAATTCCTAAACAAGTGTGATCGAGAATAAAGGCTCAAGAATGTGTTGTCGAAATCTTCCAATTATAATTAATTAGAATACTAGTTCATCAACACTAAAATGGCATAAAAAATCGATTATTGTGGAAATTGAATAGAAATCAAAAAAGAAAAAAAATATAGCGTTTTGCGACGTTTTTTTTGGCTCACAGAGCGCCGCAACGCCATAACTTGCTTCAAAGTGGTCCAATTTCAATTCTGAAGTCATTTCTGGATTGCTTCCATTTAGTCCTATAAGATAGTGTTCCAGAATGATAGACTCAATCTCAGAGATTTATCGAAATTTGCATACATATTTGCACCTCTAAATCTCTCATTGCATATGAACTGATCAGACGGTCATGATAGCGGAAATCGGTCATGTTTTGACCTGTGGTCGATGTTAATTTTAGATGGAAATACACATTTTCCCACAAAATACCGGAATTAAAAGGGCTTTCTACACATACCATTACATTCGCCTCACGGAGAGGATCACAAAAACTACCTGAAAAACACATGTCGTCAATTTTGAAGTGAGTTATGGCGATGCGGCTCTGGTGAGCTCAAAAAACGCTGCAAAACGCTTTTTTTTGCAAAAAAAAATTCGCTCGGTACTGTAGACGATGTAGTACAACGGGCCGCACAAAGCTTTCTACACTGATATCATAACAGCGTTTGCGAGAGGGTATGCTGCCGTGAAGTGTGGCACTAAGGAAGGGGCACGTTCGCGTTCTTCAGTCTATCTGCGTGCTTCAACTCCCCTTGCAGTCGCACTTGTTCAAGTGAGTCTACAAAAGAAACGGAGACAGAATCGCCAGACGTTGCCAATGCGTGCTCGCCGACTAGTTCTTTTGTGCTCCCGATTTATCAAATTATGCGGTTTTTCGTAAAAGACTTAACAGTGAATACAACCATTCGTGCCGTAGTTAACCTTATTGATGATTGAAAAAACTCCTAAAGTCTCTCATTCTTTGCCTTTGCACTCATTTCCTGAAATTTCAATGCATCATTATCATTAAATGGAAGATTCGAAAACATTTTGAGCCAAGAAAGAAAAATTTCTACACAGTTGTTTCATCTTACAACGCGCTAAATGTTACAGGAGGAAGCTGAATTCCTACAGTTCTCAAAAAAAGTTGCCCTGAAATTCGCTCGAGATGAACACGCGACAGAGCTCAGTTCTGTACTGTATGTGTATATATCCTCTGTTTCAGAGCCAAATTTATTTCCGTTCATCGTGTGCGTCTGCGCGCCTACGCTGTGTCTCCTTCACCCACACCTCACTGTCTCTACCCTCGCTCCGCAAAAGCGCGCGATGGAACAGAGTAAGTTCGCCTTGGAGCCAGAGGATATGTAGATACATACTTTCCTTATCGGAGCAAAAAACTGTTCCGCTTTTTGCAGCACGCATCGCGATGATGATTGTGCTGGGTAGCTGCAACTGTGGACCGGAATTTCGCTGCGATGAGGGCGGTGCATTAAAAAATTCGCTTTCAAACATCCAACAAAATTCCTTCAGTGCACAAATTGTGAAGCGACGGTGAAGCAAATGATACCAAGTAGTCGAAACCTTGCATTCGCCCCACGTTCTCACTACAATCGCCTCACATTTTGACCAAGTACATATGTAGAGGGTCAACTTCACCATGATGAGGCAAGAGCATAGTCGATTTCGCACATAGAATCTTGATAAGACGAGAGCTCTTACTTTTCTGCGGGACAACTTCCAGGAAATTTTCAGAACGAGAAAGCCGCGATCTTTAACCTCTGCCTATACCAAACGAAACCTATAAAACCTATACCAAACGCGCCGAAAAGGTAGAAGGTGTTTGTTTCTAATGAGTACACTGAATATCCGATCCAATCGAGACTCCCGTTCTCTTATACAACCGTTTGTCACCTCACCCACGTTTCAGTAGACTAGCTTCCAGCTGCTCAAGGAAAAATTTCAATCACAAATAAAAATGTAGGGATTCATAATGAGATTAATATCATGAGATTTTTCGGCAAACATGAGAGTTTTGGGAAGCGATTAATTTTTTTAAAGCTTTTATCAACCGGAAGAAAACGAAATTTCCATGACTCATCACGCGTGCGTGTGCAGACGATGCTGCTACCTTCGCATCCCCTCCGCTCCGCACATGCACACGAAAAGACCAGAAAAGAGGTGTTTTTTACAGTCATCGAGGTAATGTCTTTTTGCCAGACACGTTTTGAGGCGCACTCATAGTCTGACGGTCAACTGCTGGAAAATCAGAAATTGGCCTTTTCGAAAGCTTTATCAACCCGTGTCGAAACTTGGACAAGGTCTGAGACAACAGCCCGCTTACTCTTTACAAGATTTAGTTGGTAGAAGGTATGGAAGGAGTCCTACTTTGCATGAGACTTTACCGGTTGATTTAATATTCCCTGAAATTTTTTCTGACAATTTCATCCCACAGGAAATAAATAAGTTTGGAAGTTTTACCGTAATTTTCAACTACATCTGTGTCATTTAATTTAAGTTTTCTGACATCACGTTACCTAATGCCAAGAGTAAAAGGTAGTATGTAGTACTTACGACAAAATTCTGAAAATGGCGCCCACAGTGAATTGTGCATAAAAATAACGGAAACAGCATCATCAGCGGCTTGAGTATTTCAAGTTTATAAAGTTTGGATAGCAACCTGCAAAAAAAACAGACCTAGTTATATATCAGATAACATCAGGTGTACGTGAAACAAACAAAAAACAGCCGCAAATATAAGAGCAATATTCACGATAATTCAAATGTAATATCATTTCATTCTTAACTGAAACAAGCTAGAAAAACAATTAAATATGTAAATCAAAGGAAGTCAAGACAAAGATGTAAGCGAGGAAAAAAGACGAAATGGGACAGATATGTTCTTTGTACCCATGCGCGCACCCCTCCGATAGCAGTCGACCACCCGCCGACACTCCGCGGGAAGACGGGAAAACCTCTCTCTCCGCGGGAAGTGGGGCGCTGTGCCACGCCTACAAAATTAAGGCCGCGCGAAGTCGACTAGCCCGACTTGGGGGAAAGTAGGCTGTTTTTATCTGAGGAGGGCTATGACAGACCGCGCCGCCGTGGTGTAATACTGTAGCAGCGGGTGCGGGTGAAGAGGGGTGCTTGTGCACTCCCAAATAAGGACAGTACAGATCATCCACGGGGCAAGTTTTTAACGCGCCGAAGCACAACTATTAACTAAAGACACTGTGAAGTTCAAGAAATTATTTTCAGGTTTTCTGCTTATCGGGATTGACTATGTACATAAACCGCTTCGACGTGACTACCCATGCTGCAATGTTTTTTCCTCGGCCTCCGGGGGGCTTGTTGAAAACCCCATCTTAGCTGCATGCGATCTTGCGATTTCCTGTCTGAGGACCCGGTGTTCAGTCACCTTTGCTGCGCATTTTTTGAACCGCCATCTGCCAACGTGAATATTATTAGCGAGGTATTAGAGAGATTCATGCAGAGCAGAAAAATGATTAAGTTTTTATTGTCGACTTTTGCGTGCTTATTTATCCTTATTCATGGTCAAAGGACTCAATTTAATTTAATTTATCTATCAAAAAGGGGTCTTCCAAGCAAAAGAGGTTTGGTTGGCGTCAGAAACGTTCCAACAAAAAGGGAACAATAGGTAAGTAGAATGAGGAGAGTCTACAAAAAGTGAACAATATTTTCTGAGACTGATTTTCCTGGCCGATACTTCTTAACAGCAAAACAAACCGTTGCGGTGTTCTACACGGAAGCACTCTGTGGTTCCAAAACTCGTCTTGACTACACGAGAACCGTTAAAAAGTATGTGCATGTAAACCTAATGCTTACCATCAGAATAGAAGATGATGCCAAAAACACAGACGGACGGTTAGCTCCAGCTGCTACGAGAAGCGAAACCAAAGTGCAGCATCTAATGAGAATATTTTCTTATATTCTCGTCAACGAATAGAAGTCCATTCTTGGAAACCATTGAACTCTTCCTCTAGAAGTACCACAACGGTTTGTTTTTGCTGTTAAGAAGTATCGGCCAGGAAAATCAGTCTCAGAAAATATTGTTCACTTTTTGTAGACTCTCCTCATTCTACTTACCTATTGTTCCCTTTTGTTGGAACGTTTCTGACGCCAACCAAACCTCTTTGCTTGGAAGACCCCTTTTTGATAGAATTGTTCACTTTTTATTGATATTACGAAGTAATATCCCTGAAAAATCTTCAATAATTTTCGAATAGCATGGATTGCTATAATAATCAGTAAGCAACAAACTTGATGCGCACGCTAAAAATGAAGCGCTACTCACTTTCCACGACGTCCTGCTGATGTCAGAAAATGCCCTATGCACTTGGCACCACCTTGGCACGACGTCCTGATGACGTCACCAGATGCTTTATGCACTTGGCACGACGTTCTGATGACGTCATCAGATGCCCTGTGTACTCTACATGACATCCTGATGACGTCATCAGATGCCCTATGTACTTTACATGACACCCTGATGACGTCATCAGATGCCCTATGTACTTTACATGACACCCTGATGACGTCATCAGATGCCCTATGTACTTTACATGACACCCTGATGACGTCATCAGATGCCCTATGTACTTTACATGACACCCTGATGACGTCATCAGATGCCCTATGTACTTTACATGACACCCTGATGACGTCATCAGATGCCCTATGTACTTTACATGACACCCTGATGACGTCATCAGATGCCCTATGTACTTTACATGACATCCTGATGACGTCATCAGATGCCCTATGTACTTTACATGACATCCTGATGACGTCATCAGATGCCCTATGTGCTTTACATGACATCCTGGTGACGTCATCAGATGCCCTATGTACTTTCATGACATCCTGATGACGTCATCAGATGCCCTATGTGCTTTACATGACATCCTGATGACGTCATCAGATGCCCTATGTACTTTACATGACATCCTGATGACGTCATCAGATGCCCTATGTACTTTACATGACATCCTGATGACGTCATCAGATGCCCTATGTACTTTACATGACATCCTGATGACGTCATCAGATGCCCTATGTACTTTACATGACACCCTGATGACGTCATCAGATGCCCTATGTACTTTACATGACATCCTGATGACGTCATCAGATGCCCTATGTACTTTACATGACATCCTGATGACGTCATCAGATGCCCTATGTACTTTACATGACATCCTGATGACGTCATCAGATGCCCTATGTACTTTACATGACACCCTGATGACGTCATCAGATGCCCTATGTACTTTACATGACACCCTGATGACGTCATCAGATGCCCTATGTACTTTACATGACACCCTGATGACGTCATCAGATGCCCTATGTACTTTACATGACATCCTGATGACGTCATCAGATGCCCTATGTACTTTACATGACACCCTGATGACGTCATCAGATGCCCTATGTACTTTACATGACACCCTGATGACGTCATCAGATGCCCTATGTACTTTACATGACACCCTGATGACGTCATCAGATGCCCTATGTACTTTACATGACACCCTGATGACGTCATCAGATGCCCTATGTACTTTACATGACACCCTGATGACGTCATCAGATGCCCTATGTACTTTACATGACATCCTGATGACGTCATCAGATGCCCTATGTTCTTTACATGACACCCTGATGACGTCATCAGATGCCCTATGTACTTTACATGACACCCTGATGACGTCATCAGATGCCCTATGTACTTTACATGACATCCTGATGACGTCATCAGATGCCCTATGTACTTTACATGACACCCTGATGACGTCATCAGATGCCCTATGTACTTTACATGACACCTGATGACGTCCTCAGATGCCCTATGTACTTTACATGACACCCTGATGACGTCATCAGATGCCCTATGTACTTTACATGACATCCTGATGACGTCATCAGATGCCCTATGTACTTTACATGACATCCTGATGACGTCATCAGATGCCCTATGTACTTTACATGACATCCTGATGACGTCATCAGATGCCCTATGTACTTTTCATGACATCCTGATGACGTCATCAGATGCCCTATGTACTTTACATGACATCCTGATGACGTCATCAGATGCCCTATGTACTTTACATGACATCCTGATGACGTCATCAGATGCCCTATGTACTTTACATGACATCCTGATGACGTCATCAGATGCCCTATGTACTTTACATGACATCCTGATGACGTCATCAGATGCCCTATGTACTTTACATGACACCCTGATGACGTCATCAGATGCCCTATGTACTTTACATGACATCCTGATGACGTCATCAGATGCCCTATGTACTTTACATGACATCCTGATGACGTCATCAGATGCCCTATGTACTTTACATGACATCCTGATGACGTCATCAGATGCCCTATGTACTTTACATGACACCCTGATGACGTCATCAGATGCCCTATGTACTTTACATGACACCCTGATGACGTCATCAGATGCCCTATGTACTTTACATGACACCTGATGACGTCATCAGATGCCCTATGTACTTTACATGACATCCTGATGACGTCATCAGATGCCCTATGTACTTTACATGACACCCTGATGACGTCATCAGATGCCCTATGTACTTTACATGACACCCTGATGACGTCATCAGATGCCCTATGTACTTTACATGACACCCTGATGACGTCATCAGATGCCCTATGTACTTTACATGACACCCTGATGACGTCATCAGATGCCTATGTACTTTACATGACACCCTGATGACGTCATCAGATGCCCTATGTACTTTACATGACATCCTGATGACGTCATCAGATGCCCTATGTTCTTTACATGACACCCTGATGACGTCATCAGATGCCCTATGTACTTTACATGACACCTGATGACGTCATCAGATGCCCTATGTACTTTACATGACATCCTGATGACGTCATCAGATGCCCTATGTACTTTACATGACACCCTGATGACGTCATCAGATGCCCTATGTACTTTACATGACACCCTGATGACGTCATCAGATGCCCTATGTACTTTACATGACATCCTGATGACGTCATCAGATGCCCTATGTTCTTTACATGACACCCTGATGACGTCATCAGATGCCCTATGTACTTTACATGACACCCTGATGACGTCATCAGATGCCCTATGTACTTTACATGACATCCTGATGACGTCATCAGATGCCCTATGTACTTTACATGACATCCTGATGACGTCATCAGATGCCCTATGTACTTTACATGACACCGTGATGACGTCATCAGATGCCCTATGTACTTTACATGACACCTGATGACGTCATCAGATGCCCTATGTACTTTACATGACACCCTGATGACGTCATCAGATGCTCTATGTACTTTACATGACACCCTGATGACGTTATCAGATGCCCTATGTACTTTACATGACACCCTGATGACGTCATCAGATGCCCTATGTACTTTACATGACACCTGATGACGTCATCAGATGCTCTATGTACTTTACATGACACCTGATGACGTCATCAGATGCCCTATGTACTTTACATGACACCCTGATGACGTCATCAGATGCTCTATGTACTTTACATGACATCCTGATGACGTCATCAGATGCCCTATGTACTTTACATGACACCTGATGACGTCATCAGATGCTCTATGTACTTTACATGACACCTGATGACGTTATCAGATGCCCTATGTACTTTACATGACACCCTGATGACGTCATCAGATGCCCTATGTACTTTACATGACACCTTGATGACGTCATCAGATACCTATGTACTTTACATGACATCCTGATGACGTCATCAGATGCCCTATGTACTTTACATGACATCCTGATGACGTCATCAGATGCCCTATGTACTTTACATGACACCCTGATGACGTCATCAGATGCCCTATGTACTTTACATGACACCCTTTTGACGTCATCAGATGCCCTATGTACTTTACATGACACCTTGATGACGTCATCAGATGCCCTATGTACTTTACATGACATCCTGATGACGTCATCAGATGCCCTATGTACTTTACATGACACCCTGATGACGTCATCAGATGCCCTATGTACTTTACATGACACCCTTTTTGACGTCATCAGATGCCCTATGTACTTTACATGACACCTTGATGACGTCATCAGATGCCCTATGTACTTTACATGACACCCTGATGGCGTCATCAGATGCCTATGTACTTTACATGACACCCTGATGACGTCATCAGATGCCCAATGTACTTTACATGACATCCTGATGACGTCATCAGATGCCCTATGTACTTTACATGACATCCTGATGACGTCATCAGATGCCCTATGTACTTTACATGACATCCTGATGACGTCATCAGATGCCCTATGTACTTTACATGACATCCTGATGACGTCATCAGATGCCCTATGTACTTTACATGACATCCTGATGACGTCATCAGATGCCCTATGTACTTTACATGACATCCTGATGACGTCATCAGATGCCCTATGTACTTTACATGACATCCTGATGACGTCATCAGATGCCCTATGTACTTTACATGACATCCTGATGACGTCATCAGATGCCCTATGTACTTTACATGACATCCTGATGACGTCATCAGATGCCCTATGTACTTTACATGACACCCTGATGACGTCATCAGATGCCCTATGTACTTTACATGACACCCTGATGACGTCATCAGATGCCCTATGTACTTTACATGACATCCTGATGACGTCATCAGATGCCCTATGTACTTTACATGACATCCTGATGACGTCATCAGATGCCCTATGTACTTTACATGACACCACGTCATCAGATGCCCTATGTACTTTACATGACACCCTGATGACGTCATCAGATGCCCTATGTACTTTACATGACACCCTGATGACGTCATCAGATGCCCTATGTACTTTACATGACACCCTGATGACGTCATCAGATGCCCTATGTACTTTACATGACATCCTGATGACGTCATCAGATGTCCTATGTTCTTTACATGACACCCTGATGACGTCATCAGATGCCCTATGTACTTTACATGACACCCTGATGACGTCATCAGATGCCCTATGTACTTTACATGACATCCTGATGACGTCATCAGATGCCCTATGTACTTTACATGACACCCTGATGACGTCATCAGATGCCCTATGTACTTTACATGACACCCTGATCACGTCATCAGATGCCCTATGTACTTTACATGACATCCTGATGACGTCATCAGATGCCTATGTTCTTTACATGACACCTGATGACGTCATCAGATGCCCTATGTACTTTACATGACACCTGATGACGTCATCATATCCCCTATGTACTTTACATGACATCCTGATGACGTCATCAGATGCCCTATGTACTTTACATGACATCCTGATGACGTCATCAGATGCCCTATGTACTTTACATGACACCCTGATGACGTCATCAGATGCCCTATGTACTTTACATGACACCCTGATGACGTCATCAGATGCCCTATGTACTTTACATGACACCCTGATGACGTCATCAGATGCTCTATGTACTTTACATGACACCCTGATAACGTTATCAGATGCCCTATGTACTTTACATGACACCCTGATGACGTCATCAGATGCCCTATGTACTTTACATGACACCCTGATGACGTCATCAGATGCTCTATGTACTTTACATGACACCCTGATGACGTCATCAGATGCCCTATGTACTTTACATGACACCCTGATGACGTCATCAGATGCTCTATGTACTTTACATGACATCCTGATGACGTCATCAGATGCCCTATGTACTTTACATGACACCCTGATGACGTCATCAGATGCTCTATGTACTTTACATGACACCCTGATGACGTTATCAGATGCCCTATGTACTTTACATGACACCCTGATGACGTCATCAGATGCCCTATGTACTTTACATGACACCTTGATGACGTCATCAGATACCCTATGTACTTTACATGACATCCTGATGACGTCATCAGATGCCCTATGTACTTTACATGACATCCTGATGACGTCATCAGATGCCCTATGTACTTTACATGACACCCTGATGACGTCATCAGATGCCCTATGTACTTTACATGACACCCTTTTGACGTCATCAGATGCCCTATGTACTTTACATGACACCTTGATGACGTCATCAGATGCCCTATGTACTTTACATGACATCCTGATGACGTCATCAGATGCCCTATGTACTTTACATGACACCCTGATGACGTCATCAGATGCCCTATGTACTTTACATGACACCCTTTTGACGTCATCAGATGCCCTATGTACTTTACATGACACCTTGATGACGTCATCAGATGCCCTATGTACTTTACATGACACCCTGATGGCGTCATCAGATGCCCTATGTACTTTACATGACACCCTGATGACGTCATCAGATGCCCAATGTACTTTACATGACATCCTGATGACGTCATCAGATGCCCTATGTACTTTACATGACACCCTGATGACGTCATCAGATGCCCTATGTACTTTACATGACACCCTGATGACGTCATCAGATGCCCTATGTACTTTACATGACACCCTGATGACGTCATCAGATGCCCTATGTACTTTACATGACACCCTGATGACGTCATCAGATGCCCTATGTACTTTACATGACACCCTGATGACGTCATCAGATGCCCTATGTACTTTACATGACACCCTGATGACGTCATCAGATGCCCTATGTACTTTACATGACACCCTGATGACGTCATCAGATGCCCTATGTACTTTACATGACATCCTGATGACGTCATCAGATGCCCTACGTACTTTACATGACACCCTGATGACGTCATCAGATGCCCTATGTACTTTACATGACACCCTGATGACGTCATCAGATGCCCTATGTACTTTACGTGACACCCTTTTGACGTCATCAGATGCCCTATGTACTTTACATGACATCTTGATGACGTCATCAGATGCCCTATGTACTTTACATGACATCTTGATGACGTCATCAGATGCCCTATGTACTTTACATGACATCTTGATGACGTCATCAGATGCCCTATGTACTTTACATGACACCCTGATGACGTCATCAGATGCCCTATGTACTTTACATGACACCCTGATGACGTCATCAGATGCCCTATGTACTTTACATGACACCCTGATGACGTCATCAGATGCCTTATGTACTTTACATGACACCTTGATGACGTCATCAGATGCCCTATGTACTTTACATGACACCTGATGACGTCATCAGATGCCCTATGTACTTTACATGACACCTGATGACGTCATCAGATGCCCTCTGTACTTTACATGACACCCTGATGACGTCATCAGATGCCCTATGTACTTTACATGACACCCTGATGACGTCATCAGATGCCCTATGTACTTTACATGACACCCTGATGACGTCATCAGATGCCCTATGTACTTTACGTGACACCCTTATGACGTCATCAGATGCCCTATGTACTTTACATGACATCTTGATGACGTCATCAGATGCCCTATGTACTTTACATGACAACCTGATGGCGTCATCAGATGCCCTATGTACTTTACATGACATCTTGATGACGTCATCAGATGCCCTATGTACTTTACATGACATCTTGATGACGTCATCAGATGCCCTATGTACTTTACATGACACCCTGATGACGTCATCAGATGCCCTATGTACTTTACATGACACCCTGATGACGTCATCAGATGCCCTATGTACTTTACATGACACCTGATGACGTCATCAGATGCCCTATGTACTTTACATGACACCTGATGACGTCATCAGATGCCCTATGTACTTTACATGACACCCTGATGACGTCATCAGATGCCCTATGTACTTTACATGACATCCTGATGACGTCATCAGATGCCCTATGTACTTTACATGACACCCTGATGACGTCATCAGATGCCCTATGTACTTTACATGACACCCTGATGACGTCATCAGATGCCCTATGTACTTTACGTGACACCCTTATGACGTCATCAGATGCCCTATGTACTTTACATGACATCTTGATGACGTCATCAGATGCCCTATGTACTTTACATGACACCCTGATGACGTCATCAGATGCCCTATGTACTTTACATGACATCTTGATGACGTCATCAGATGCCCTATGTACTTTACATGACATCTTGATGACGTCATCAGATGCCCTATGTACTTTACATGACACCCTGATGACGTCATCAGATGCCCTATGTACTGATAGCCTGCGACCACTGGCAGTGGCTAGTGGCGCGAACGAGGAACGAGGGACGAGGAACGAGGAACAGGACACGAGGGACGCGTTACAAGAAAAAACGCGAATTTTAGCTAAGCTTCCGCCGATCTAACTTTGTTAATTTTCAATCGATTTGGCTCAAATTTTGTCAGCGGGTGTCTTCTATACTCTCTCACTTATATCCAGAAGGAAATCTCTAGAAAATTTGTTTTACAGGTTTTATTAACTACTTTACCAAAATCTAAGTGATCACAAGTGCCAGGCAAAACCAAACCTCTCCAGCCGCTTCGCGGCTGGAGCGATTACGTTCAACGGACGCGCATAAACACAACACTTGGTCGGCGTAACAGAACGGATGAAATGTTGTAAAGAAGGAAAACCCGCTATCTCACAGTCAATAAATTTCAAAACTGATAGCTCATTGTACCGCAAACTTTCATAAGTTTGGTGCAGTTGGACCATGATTGGTTATGAAAAAGTCGATAGCAGTGTTTGCTTCGGGAGCCATGACTTGTATCCATAAGGTCTCATAGAAGGGAGTGAGCCTGGGAGCTTCTGGCTAGGAATCGGCGCCTTGAAACACTCGGCTATTGTTGCTCGGGTGCAAGTGTTGAAGGGAACAGTGTTAGAGCGCTAGTCATTTTCGATCACTCGATCTCCTTTGTGAAAATGGCAATTAAAATTCTTTACTATTGCTCAGCTGACGTGATATTTCCTTAGGTACCTGGCACTAGGAAGGCAGTGGATCAGAAAAAAACGACTCTATGGGTAGTTCCGACCCACCAGGGGTGGAATTCACGATAACCACGATTTAGCCACGGTTTGAGGCGAATCGATTCGCACACGATGTGCTTAGCCATGGTTACGCTAGCCATGGTTAAAACGTGGTTAGCGTTTCGTGAATTCCACCCCAGGGGTGCGTTCCAAGAATGTTCCCACGATGCCGTGGGATGGCAAAAGGCCTTTCCATGGACGAATTCCTGAAAGTCTAGGTTCCTGGCAAAAGTTAAGATTTGGCATGGTCATAAAAATATACTCAGTTGAAAAGGGAAAATAAAGAAAAATGAAAAAAAGGTTTTGAAATATTCCTGAGAACGATTTGGCGTAGAATAATTTGTTTTTCGGGAAATGAAGTGAAATAGTTGAAAGTATTATTTGGCAGTCGAGTTTGAACCAACTATTGATAAGAGTTGTGCAAAACGAGGGATCGCCTTGTCTGTGCTTATCCGTAGAACATATCAAAGCGAAATCACGCGTATTGATTTTGCTTCACCTAATACGTGAAGACCGCCGCATTACAGCTCCCGAAAATGTTTTGATGCTTCCCATTTCACGCGTGATTTCGCTTTGATATGTTCTACGGATAAGCTCATACAATGCGATCCCTCGTTTTGCACAACTCTTATCAATAGTTGGTTCAAACTCGACTGCCAAATAATACTTTCAACTATTTCACTTCATTTCCCGAAAAACAAATTATTCTACGCCAAATCGTTCTCAGGAATATTTCAAAACCTTTTTTTCATTTTTCTTTATTTTCCCTTTTCAACTGAGTATATTTTTATGACCATGCCAAATCTTAACTTTTGCCAGGAACCTAGACTTTCAGGAATTTCATTTTATTTTCCTAAAGGTTTCCTTTCTAACATGATTCATGCCTGGTGGTGTTAGATGAAAGTAAACCCACTGAAGTCCTGCCCCCCCCCCTTCTATGACGTCCTGCGCACTCCAACTGATAGCCTGTGCACTTTCTATGACGTCCTGCACACGCCCACTGATGTCCTGCACCCTTCCACTGATGTCCTACACACTTTCTATAAGGTGCTGCACACTCCCACTATAGTCCTGCACACTCTCACTGATGTCCTGCACACTTTCTATGACATCCTGCACACTCCCACTAATGTCCTGCGCACATTCTGTTACATCTTGCACACTCCCACTGATGTCCTGCACACTTTCTACGGCGTTCTGCGCACACCCATTTGGGTCTGGCACTTTCTACGGCGTCCGGCGCACTCCCACTTGGTTCCCGCACACTTTCTACGGCGTCCGGCGCACTCTCATTTGGGTCCCACACACTTTCTTCGGCGTCCGGCGCACTTTCATTTGGGTCCCACACACTTTCTAGGGCGTTCTGCGCACACCCATTTGGGTCCCGCACACTTTCTACGGCGTCCGGCGCACTCCCACTTGGGTCCCGCACACTTTCGACGGCGTTCTGCGCCCACTCATTTGGGTCCCGCACACTTTCTACAGCGTCCGGCTCACTCTCATTTGGGTCCCGCACACTTTCTACGGCGTCCGGCGCACTCTCATTTGGGTTCCTCACACTTTCTAGGGCGTTCTGCGCACACCCATTTGGGTCCCACACACTTTATAGGGCGTTCTGCGCACACCCATTTGGGTCCCTCACACTTTCTACGGCGTCCGGCGCACTCCCACTGGGGTCCCGCACACTTTCTACGGCGTTCTGCGCCCACTCATTTGGGTCCCGCACACTTTCTACGGCGTCCGGCTCACTCTCATTTGGGTCCCGCACACTTTCTATGGCGTCCGGCGCACTCTCATTTGAGTCCCACACACTTTCTAGGGCGTTCCGCGCACACCCATTTGGGTCCCGCACACTTTCTACGGCGTCCGGCGCACTCCCACTTGGGTCCCGCACACCTTCTACGGCGTCCGGCGCACTCTCATTTGGGTCCCACACACTTTCTAGGGCGTTCTGCGCACACCCTTTTGGGTCCCGCACACTCTCTACGGCGTCCTGCGCCCACCCATTTGGGTCCCGCACACTTTCTACGGCGTCCGGCGCACTCCCACGTGGGTCCCGCACACTTTCTACGGCGTCCGGCGCACTCTCATTTGGGTCCCGCACACTTTCTAGGGCGTTCTGCGCACACCCATTTGGGTCCCGCACACTTTCTACGGCGTTCTGCGCACACCCATTTGGGTCCCACACATTTACTACGGCGTCCTGCGCCCACCCATTTGGGTCCCGCACACTTTCTACGGCGTCCGGCGCACTCCCACGTGGGTCCCGCACACTTTCTACGGCGTCCGGCGCACTCTCATTTGGGTCCCGCACACTTTCTAGGGCGTTCTGCGCACACCCATTTGGGTCCCGCACACTTTCTACGGCGTTCTGCGCACACCCATTTGGGTCCCACACATTTACTACGGCGTTCTGCGCACACCCATTTGCGTCCCGCACACTTTCTACGGCGTCCGGCGCATTCCCACGTGAGTCCCGCACACTTTCTACGGCGTCCGGCGCACTCTCATTTGGGTCCCGCACACTTTCTACGGCGTCCGGCGCACTCTCATTTGGGTCCCACACACTTTCTAGGGCGTTCTGCGCACACCCTTTTGGGTCCCACACATTTACTACGGCGTTCTGCGCACACCCATTTGCGTCCCGCACACTTTCTACGGCGTCCGGCGCATTCCAACGTGGGTCCCGCACACTTTCTACGCCGTCCGGCACACTCCCATTTGGGTCCCGCACACTTTCTACGGCGTCCGGCGCACTATCATTTTGGGTCCCGCACACTTTCTACGGCGTCCGGCGCACTCTCATTTGGGTCCCACACACTTTCTAGGGCGTTCTGCGCACACCCTTTTGGGTCCCGCACACTTTCTACGGCGTCCGGCGCACTCCCACTTGGGTCCCGCACACTTTCTACGGCGTCCGGCGCACTCTCATTTGGGTCCCACACACTTTCTAGGGCGTTCTGCGCACACCCATTTGGGTCCCGCACAATTTCTACGGCGTCCGGCGCGTTCCCACTTGGGTTCCGCACACTTTCTACGGCGTTCTGCGCACACCCATTTGGGTCCCACACACTTTCTACGGCGTTCTGCGCACACCCATTTGGGTCCCGCACACTTTCTACGGCGTCCGGCGCACTCCTCCTTTGGTCACACATATGTTCTACGACGTCATTCGCACTCCTGCTGGGGTCCCGCACAGTATCTACGGCGTTCTGTGGCGCACTTCTGAGTCACACCATGCGGCGTTTCAAAAAGTACTTCCGAGATCCCGCCGTATTGATTGAAGCGTTGCCCCGTCAAATCCTGAGCAAAAGCCTATCAGTAACGGTGTTTATTTCACTAGTTCATTTTCACGAATACGCAAACATCGGTTGGTTTTTAATAACATGTTTACGTGTCTTTGTCTTTCTTTACCCTCAATTTTGAGGTTCCGCAAAAATTGAGCTACCAACTTCAAAATTTGACAGGAGCTAGGTGCAAACAACACCAGCTCCCTGGCCAAATATGAGCTCTCTAGCTCAACGATAAGTGTTCCAACAAGATCGTGAACGCCAACTGAAAAAAAAAGAGATGAACATTTTTTCGACCAAAATGACGTGGTTTTGACACTTTTTCTCCAATCTCAGGTAACCATTTTGGACCATTTTTTTAACAGTTATTCACCTTTCCAAAGTGTACTAAATGCAAAAAGAACGGTCTTCCTACGTTTACTCTGGACCCTGATACTGAGATCAGGGGGTTGCGCGATGGCGAATCAAAGCCAAATCTGGTGAGCGCTTCGCGCTCACCACAATTTGCTACCCATGGCTACGAATTATAACTGCAAATTGCTTCCACGTGTGCGTGGCTACGTTTCCATGAACATGGGAATGTGCCATGGGAATGTTCTTAGATATCGTTGTTGCGAGCTTAAAATGCTGTCCCAATTCGAAGCAGACCAGATGGAAGATAGCGGCTAAGGAAGGGAATATCAGAGATGTAGACTCAAGCTCACCGCTCATAGCGCGTGTATTGAGCCCGAGAGTTCGTCTAAAAAGGCCTTGTCCTTGTTCTTTTTGTGGCTATATGGTCTTGTGTGTCCTACCGTATTTCGGATTAATATTTTTGGAGAATGGGATCTTGTTCAGCTATTCATAAAATCATTCCTACCACAAAAACTTGGGAGCGAAACTTGATGTGCTAAGTACCTTGAGCATTACTTTAGGCTTTGAATGTTGTAATGACGCCTTTTTCACTTCTAACTTCATTTCAACTGGATATCCCAGTTGCTCTGACTCATAGCTTCTTCTCTTAAAAACCCACATATGATATCAAAGAGGTTAATAGTCGTTTCAATGGCTCAGAAGCGTCGTCATGAGTAAGGATTTCCTTCACAAAGAAGGAGTAAATTGCAGCAGGTTTGCTTCATACCTCTTAAAAATCGCCGGAAGTGTTTTATGAAAGCATTTGCTGTGTCCACTCTAGAACTCCTCGTGTGTTATCCATCCTTGAATGTCAACACACCCTTACATATCTTCCTATTAGAGAACAAAAAGGGCAGGAAACTTTGACTCATAATCTCCCGCAGCTCCTTGTAACCTCCGTCATTATTCCGACTACTTTGTTGAATCGATATTATTATTTTGAAATTTTCAAGCAGAGAATCACAACTTAGATTTTATTAACGTGTGCTCCACCTGATGGAACTCCGCTTGTAACAAACTGCAGCAGACTGGACGTGATTCAAAACCTCTGCCCGAACTTTGGGAATTGATGAATTACTTTGTGAAGCATTATCAATTTTCATATGGCAAAAAATCGGCTTAAATTGTGACACTCTAAAGCATGGAGATCTTAACTATGTCATTCTTAATCCCTTCAACTCCTACTTTTCGACCATCTCCCTACCGTGCCTTAGCGAGGAGTTGCCATCAGCTCCACTTCATATTGAAAAGGTTCAACCTATGTTTTCCAGAGTATTGAATTGGAACTCACGCCGTCATATATCCATGATCACGTTCAGGCCTTTTGTAATGGGTTACTCCACACGGGCAATAATTTCGAATCATCTCAGAAATGTTCGCAATGGAGCGCTGCAGAGGACTTCCCATCATTTCTGAGAATATTTTTCTCTTCCATTGGCGAAACCACATATACTCCCTACAGAGCTTCATTTTGGAATGTACCATGTCCGTGGAACCTAGTGTCTTTATTACTTTTTTCTAGTTTTGGAATGAAAGCAATCGAATACCAGTGAACCACTCACTCCACCATTTTCTTCTCTCCTCTTGTAGTTATTATTTTTATCCTCGCCCCCTCCATCTATAATTTTGTTTATAGACGACTGGCTGGTACTCTGAGAAAACTCGCCGCGAACGAGCCGTGAACCTACCGCGAACCTCGTGCCTGCCGCCATTCTGTCGAAAACCTACCGCGAACCTCGAACCTCGGCACCGCGATGTTCTTTTAGTATTAACTCTGGAGCTGGTGCGAGCCTGCCGCGTATCTGCCGCCAACCTACCGCGATGTTACTCTCTGCCGCGAACCTGCCGCGTATCTGCCGCGACCCCATCTGAACTGGGTTATTATTCAAGATCTTAATGAGGCCAAATCGTCAATAGTGGTTTTACATGTTTCGTGAAATCCTGATAACATTGGTGACAGCTTCACTTCATCAGTTGAAATCCTACAATATATGCCTCACTTCACCATTTTTTTCCTGCAAAGGTGCTTGTTTTCTCCTTTATCTTTCTCTGTGTTCGGTTATGTAGTTTTCTCACTCCAACGTCTCGACAAGCGGCTAAATCTACGTTTGACATCCGGCGTCAATTATGGTGTTTGCTTGCGCCACTGCAGACGACACATCATAAATGACGGCGACCTTCAAAATTGCGCTTGGCCGCTTTGGGCCATTGTTATACCTCCAGTCTGCGACCACTACAGGCTCGCTCATCTACGAATCGTGTCGTGACCCACACTTTCACCATAAAAAGAGCTGTCGCAGGAACACTTTGCATGCGCCGGTTGCGTCGCAGGATTGATGTATGGCACAGCACAACTGGCCTTCAGAGACTGCGACGTCGCTCAGGTCTGCGACCGCGACAGGGCTGTGGCAGAGTACAGCAATGGCCTTGTTTTGGTGAAATCTATCGGAAAGCTAATCTTTACGTTGACTTATGTTCCTTAAAAGGTGTAAAAACGATGAAATCAGAAATTATAGGGTGAAACATGTGAAGGTACAAATGTTGTGGGAAGATGATATTCTGCTGATGATGCTGATGAATGATGATGAAAAAATTCTGCTTTCATAGTTTTTGCACCTTCTAAAGAACATACCTCAACGTACCAGGTTGTTCAATAAGTTTTGTCGCTCGATAAGAGAGGGCGTTGCTGCTAGCCCAAATTTTTTTGTTTTGTTGGCACACTCTTCATATTAACGTATATGAAGTTTCATTTCAATCTGTCAATTCATCCTTTGTTCACAAGCCATTTAGTGTCACAGTGTGTCACAGCAATGGAAAAATTGAATATCGTGCAGGGATAAAATTCTTGTTTTTGGAAGGTGTAGCACCAAAAGAAATTCACCAACGAATGTTAAAAATTTATAATGTTTGTTCACCTACAATTAGAACAGTAGAAAGATGGGTGGCTGCAAGCTTGCCAGCGGGGAAGCATGAATTTCATGCTTCAAGTATAAGCAATATTCAGTCGGCGTATTGAACCTGCCGAGACGGCGCCTTGAACCTGCCGAGTCGGCGCCTAGAACCTGCCGAATCGGCGCCGGATAGGCTACGACTCGGCAGGTTTGCTGGAGATTCGCGGCGAGTTTTCTCAGAGTAAGAGGCATGTGGAAACACTCATGGCAAAGATTCATGCTCAAATTCAGGGTTTGCGATAAAAACGGTTGTTGTGATATGAGAAGGTGGATCTGGCCATCACAAAAGTGAAAATGATAAAAATTCGAAGAAAAACGAGCAGAAGTCAGAACGTCTAATTACCGAGTGTCGGCCCGCCCCTAATCACTGGAATTCGTATAAACTTTTGTTTTGCCGTCTTTTATTTTTATTATTATTTTGCAATGTATGTACTTGCTAATTATTTTTAGAGACTCCAATGACATAATTTATGAAAATTTAGCTTCCTGGCAAAAGTAGCGATTTGGCAATGTCATTAAGAAGTCAAAAAAAATTTCAAAAGTATCTCGAAATATCTTTAAAAAGTGATTTGGCGTAAAATAGCCTGAAATAATAAAAAAGCAGGGAAATGAAGTGAAATAACCAAAAATACGATTTGGTGGTCGATCATTTCACAAGCTTCTTCGTTAAACTTATGAAAACGAAATCAAGCACGATATGGAATGGAGCGTTGCCCTCACCTAGCATGACATATGCTGATTCCCTTATTACAGCGTTCAGAAATGGCTTAATGTTTCCGTTGCGCGCTTGATTTCGTTTTGATAAGTTTAACGGAGAAGCTTGTGAAATGATCGACCACCAAATCGTATTTTTGGTTATTTCACTTGATTTCCCTGCTTTTTTATTATTCCAGGCTATTTTACGCCAAATCACTTTTTAAAGATATTTCGAGATACTTTTGAATTTTTTTTGACTTCTTAATGACATTGCCAAATCGCTACTTTGGCCAGGAAGCTAAATTTTCATAAATTTCACATATTTTTCCCAAAGGTTCCCTCTCTGACTTCAATTTTGCTCGTCGATTTCCATTTTGGAATGATGAAACATGTAACAGACGATATTGTCGTATGAGTACAATTTTTGAAACCTATGACTTACAACCATTAAAAAAAAACTCATTGCCGAATTTGGTGCAAAATGTGAAAATCGATATTATTGATCATTAATATTTGATCTCGCATGATGAGAAGAATTTCCCAATCAAATGACTTAGAGCCATCAACAATCAAAAATCATTGCGGCATTTTGTGGAACTGGCGAAAAAATCAATATTATTGATCGGTATTTATCGATAATGACTGATGAGCGAAATTCCTCAACCAAGAAAACCAATCCCAACAGCAATCACCACTGTTCGCCGCATTGTGTCCAAAAAGCACGAAAATCGATAATATTGATTATCGATCGATGACGTGTCATGAGTACGAATTCTGACAAGTTTAGTACTTACCTCCGACGAACTGTGTTGATTGGCTGCAAATTCACTCACACACCCCGGTCTCCACAGCCGCAGCAGAAAAAAAACAGTTTTCGTGCTCCACGGCTAATTTAGTATGTAAGCCCACGATTTTGAGGTACCCTTCAAAGTAAAGGTATCGAGTTCAAATTGGAATAGGAGCGACCTGCATCCATTGCCAGCCTCCTGTCCAAAAATGAGCTTCCTAGCTCAATTTTATCTATTAGCACAAGATCGTGAACGCCGTCTGAAAAAAAAGGAGATTAACAGAGAAAACTTGCGGTTTTTCAAAATTTGCTCAAATCCTAGGAAACCATTCTAAACCATTTTTGGGCATTAGATACAACTTTTTGCGCTCTTTTCAATGCAATTTAGAGCTAATTTCTACCTTCAGCCTGAACTTAGATTTTGAAAAACGGGTTGCGCGCGTGGCCAATTCAAAACCAAATCTGGTGCGCGCTTCGCGCGCACCACAATACACTATGGCAGAACAAGCATCAATAAGAATCTTGTCCATTAGGGGCGGGCGGACACCTATAAATACCCGTCTTAACTTGCTCTCGTGTGGTTTTTTGGAGTTTTCACTTTTTTGTTTACAAGATCTGCCTTCCTATGAAGATAGCACACAACGTTTCCATCGCGAACATTGCCTTAAGAAAAGAGACCAGCAGGTCAAAATCGGTTCAGATCGCTTTGGGCGAGATTGCCCTGTGAAGCACCCGTCTTTTCTGTTACTAACTAATTCCTCAAAAGACAAGCGTTTTACGAGGTAAGAGCTGGTAAAGCCGGCCCGAATGAGACTCTCCGCCCACGCGGTCAGCGCGCGTGTCAAGAAGCCGTCGCTAAGGCATTTTACGGACTTGTGAATCGCTTAGCAGAGATACCAGACGAATAAGCAATAACATCCCGGTCAGCTCTTTTCATCCATGCAAAAATACCTTCGCGACAATTGCTTAACACACATGCCGACCGAGTTGTCGGACACTTGGACTGACTTTAAAAGGGCGTTCGTGCCAGCAATGGTACTTATTACCTTCGCTAACGGTGAGCACCTTGTATGCAACGATACGGGCCGCCTTCGCAAAGGTATTTTCAATGGAATCGTAACCCATAGATTTCTAGAAGAATAGTGTTCACCTATTTATCTGGTTTCGTCCACGCTTTGTATCCCCTCGAAAAATCGTAATTCTGATCACTCATGGTGCGCGAGATGCTGCTCCCTCCGCCTCTCATGCGCTCTCTCGCTGTCTCTAATCTCCGCACCGCACCAGCAAACCATGAGAGTTTTGCTGTTATACAGCCTGTACATTGAAGACGAAAGACTGGAAGCGTCTCCTGATTAGAGGTTCTGAAAAATTTCGGATGTTTTTCGTAATCCTTATCTCGATTTTATACGTTCTGTTTTTTGTCGTCTCTCCTCTCTTGGGCCTTTCCGCTAA
This sequence comes from Aplectana chamaeleonis, assembly GCA_029168955.1. Lineage (NCBI taxonomy): Eukaryota > Metazoa > Nematoda > Chromadorea > Rhabditida > Cosmocercidae > Aplectana > Aplectana chamaeleonis. The sequence continues at coordinate 85,898 of JAPDOI010000893.1, forward strand.
ACGCTGCTATACGAATTTCCGGGTTATAGACCGTTCACACAAAAATGGAGCAGTTGACCCGTCAATTTAAAGGCAGTGGTCACGATGAAAAACGTTGTCGAAAAAACTACAAAAATCAGCTTAGATATAAAACAGCTCAAAAACTATGAAGGTAGCGAGGTGAAAAACGGGCTAGAATTAGAGTTATTAAGACCCTAAATTTCCAGTTCGTGCACACGTGCACAGAAAGATCACAGTCTCGTGCCAAGCAGTCAAAAATCATCGACACTCAGAGGAAGAAATACATGCAAATTTACCTAATAAAACAGTTGAACAATGAAAGCAGGCACTTCAACCAATGTTTTTGACTGGATGTGTACATATATCCGAAAGTTCATTGATTGAAATTCAATTTCAAGCCAGCTGATGTTCTCGATATTAGAGATCATCGATGCCAATGATGTGGAGTGGACTCGTCCACCATCAAAAGATACGAAAGTTCAGGCTTCAAATTTGGCCCAGAACAGCGTTTTTTCGCGATTTTTTCTCATAGGTTCAACTACTCTATACCCACAAAAGGGTTTAGAGAGGAAAAGAAGACGAGTTTATTTGAGCGCGACCACTGCCTTTAAGTTCGAATTCCATTCAGGACTGCTTGAGGAAAAGCTCCTTTTGGCAGTTTTCTTCTCTCTGTGAAACTCTTTCTTATTCTGCGAAATATAACCGATCAGCTGCGCTTTGACGGCTCCCTATGATCGTAGTAAAATCTCACATTCGTTGTAGCCTTTGGCAAGTTTTTCGTGAGAATAGCTACCTAAGTACTGCAGAAAGGGAAAACTCGATGAGTATAGAAGTAAATACATGAGCTCTGGTACATCCGTAGTGACCTGTCGATTTCGATTATCACCAGTAGCGGAGCGGTGAGCCTCGGTGAGGCATAACTAGTGATAAGGAGATTCCAACGAAAAAGCCACCGCTCCGCGCTGTGATAATGGAAAACAGGAATTCACTTGAACTGAAACAGAGTCTATGTGGTCAGCTTCGAGTGAAAGCTCGTCCAGAAATGTCCGACACGCGCGCCAACCGCGTGAGCAGACATTCGCATTTAGAAAGACTTCAGAATATAAAAGTTGCACGACGGACTTTCTAGAAATTTTGGGATTACCTGAATTTGCTTATTTTTTCATGATGATAATCTATAGTTCGGAGAAGGTTAGACGGATCTCAAAATGAACAGTTTTTTTCTTTCTTCTGAAAAGGTATGCACATAGTTCCGAGAATCGCAGATTACGACAGTGCGAAAAGGGAATCATCGTTATCTTACACCCGTTTTTTTTTCTACAATATCGCGCGTTCCTTTTGATCAGAACCCATGCGGCGAGGCTTTCTCGTCCCTTTTTTTATCTCGTTTCAAACTTTTTTGTAATCTGAAAACAGATTTGGATTCTTGCTGTTGAGGACTACCCAACGGTATAATGGTTGCCACGGTTTAAGCCGAAATAAAAACAGTTTCCGAGATAAAATTTATAAAAGTTTAGCTTCCTGGCAAAAGTAATGATTTGGCAATGTTATAATTTCAAGAAATCAAGAAGCTGAAAAAATAAAAAAAAACGTCTTGGAATATCTTTAAAATTGATTTGGCGCAAAATAACCACAAGTAAGGAAAAAACTGGGAAATGTAGTGAAATGATTGAAATCGGATTTGGTCAGTCATAGGCCAACTTTTTATAAGTAGTGAGAGACGAGGTATAGGATTTTACAAGCTTCTCCGTTAAACTTATCAAAGCTAAATCAAGCGCGCAACGGAAACCGTAAAACATTTCATTAAAGCTGTAATTCGGAAATCAGGGTAGGTCAAGCTGAACGTAACGCTCAAATCCGATGCGCGCTTGATTTAGCTTTGATAAGTTTAACGGAGAAGATTGTAAAATCCTATACCTCGTCTCTCACTACTTATAAAAAGTTGGCCTATGACTGACCAAATCCGATTTTAATCATTTCACTACATTTCCCAGTTTTTAATCACTTCTGCATATTTTGCGCCAAATCATTTTTAAAAATATTTCGAGACGTTTTTTTTTTCAGCTTCTTGATTTCTTGAAATTATAACATTGCCAAATCATTACTTTTGCCAGGAAGCTAAACTTTTAGAAATTTCATATGTTTTTCCCAAAAGTTCCCTTTTTGACCTGATTTTTGTTTAGCGATTCCCATTTTGGAGAGGCGAAACCTCTTATGACAGCTTCTGCCTTCCGTAAATAATGAAATCGGTACCAATCGGTGTTGTCTGTGAACCATATAGTCTACAGCAATGGAAGTAAGACATAGTGAGGTTGCGGACTCGTCCTAACATACGGTGGTTTGTTAGTGGTATTACTCATTTTTCCGAAATAGCGGTGATAGATCGGTGAGTCTGTGTTTTCACCGATATGACTACATCTGTGGAAGCAATGAAAACAGAAGAAAGTGTGAGAGTGGAAACAAAAACTCACCGACCAATCTCACTTATTTCGAAAAAAAATGAGTGATAGCACAATACGAAGAGTCCGCAATCTCACCAGGTCCTACATTCATTGCTGTAGACTATAACTCCTAAAAATTGTGGCCCTTAACCATGAAAAACCACCCTCGCTTCCCTACTGAGACCCCAAACACGTTTTGCGGCTTCATGCGCACTTCCAGTGGGGTGTTGCACACTTTCTACGGCGTCCTGCGCACTCCCACTGGGGTCCGTACATTTTTTACGGCGTCCTGCGCACTCCCACTGGGATCCCGTACATTTTATACGGCGTCCTGCGCACTCTCACTGGAACCCGCACACCTACGGCGTCCTGCATACTCCCACTGGGGTCCCGTACATTTTCTACGGCGTCCTGCGCATTCCCCCTTTGGGACCACACACTTTCTGCGGGGTCCTGCGCACTTCTCAAATCCTATTTACACCAACCGTCTCAAAGAGAGAACAATCTTGGCCGGAAGCCTATCATTAGCTGTGTTGATTTTCATTAGTCCATTTTCAAAGCTCAGTGAACGTCGGATGGTTTACAATAACATGTTTACATGTTTTTACCCGTCTTGACCCTCAATGTTGAGGGTCCGCTAAAGTTGAGCTTTCGGCTCCAAATTTGAATAGGAGCTAACTGCATCCATTTCCAGCCTCCTGCCAAAAAATTAACTTCCGAACTCAATTTTAATTGGTAGCACAAGATCGTGAACGCCGTCTGAAAAAAAGGAGATTAACAGTTTTTTGACCAAAATTACGCGGTTTTCTCCATTTTTCTCGAGTGCCAAGAAACCATTCCAAACCATTTTTTGGTACATACACCAACTTTTTACACTTCATGGTTTATATTATTTCCTACGTCTTTTTCAACAGTTTTCATAATTGGAGATTTTTTCATAATTCCATAATTCCATAATCCATAATTTTCATAATCCGTAATTCCAATGGAGAAAAAATTTCATATTCCATAATTCCGATGGATAAAAAACCGCATCTCCACAGTTACTCTGAACGCTGATTTCGGAATCGCAGAATTGCGCATGGGCGAGTTGAAGCCAAATCTGGTGCTTAAATATATATAACTTAAATATAAATATCCTACTATATATATTTTGGTAAATTTGTGTGTGCGTGTGTGTGTTTATGTATGTGTGCGTTTCTCTGTGTGTTTGTTTGACCGTTTATTCGGCTTGACTTTCAAGACGGGCTACCTTACGGGTACGGGCTCAAGAGCGCGCAGAACGCCGTAGAAAGTGTGTGGGACCCAAGTGGAAGTGCGTAGGACGCCGTAGAAATGTGCGGGACCCAAGTGGAAGTGCGTAGGACGCCGAAAAAAGTGTGTGGGACCCAAGTGGAAGTGCGTAGGACGCCGTAGAAATGTGCGGGACCCAAGGTAGAATGCGCCGGACGCCGTAGAAAGTGTGCGGGACCTTAGGTAGAGGGCGCCGGACGACGTAGAAAGTGTGCGGGACCCAAGGTAGAGTGCGCCGGACGCCATAGAAAGTGTGCGGGATCAAAGTGGGAGTGCGCAGGACGCCGAAGAAAGTGTGCGGGACCCAAGTGGAAGTGCGTAGGACGCGGTAGAAAGTGTGCGGGACCCAAGTGAGAGTGCGCAGGACGCCGTATAATGTGTGCGTGACCCAAGTGGGAGGGCGCAGGACGCCGTATAAAGTGTGCGGGACCCGAGTGAGAGTGCGCCGGACGCCGTAGAAAGTGTGCGGGACCCGAGTGAGAGTTCGCCGGACGCCGTATAAAGTGTGCGGGACCCGAGTGAGAGTGCGCCGGACGCCGTAGAAAGTGTGCGGGACCCGAGTGAGAGTGCGCCGGACGCCGTAGAAAGTGTGCGGGACCGAAGTGGGTTAGCGCAGAGCTTCAAAATCGTTTTGTGCATCTATAAGAGAGTGTATACCACCCCTTTCTTCACGTCCCCTCCCCCTTAACCACTCATTTCAACTGCTTAGCTGTTTATATGCACCAACCTTTCTAAATCGGGTTTATATACGATGGAAATGTGAGTTAATCAAAATATGCATCCAGAAAACACAAACATCATTATACTTCATTTGGCAATAAAGGTAGCAGGGTGTCGGTTGGTCATGGAGGCGTTTACTAAATCTCAAACAGCGGTTGTCTTTATCTTTACAGAATTGAATATAAATGAACTACCACTTTAGGACCTCTTAAAGCTAGGTAAGGGTCGGTGTGCAACTGCATAAGAAAGGAGGTTAGCAGGGTTTGCATGGTTTGAAATAGTTTGTAATTTCTGATTCCTCGAGCGTTTTCGTCGAAACCAGCTCACGTGCTGGCGCAACCGTACTCCAGCAACAGAGGCCGGCGATGGCCGGCAAGCGTGAGAACGCCATCTCACATAGAATTAGCGGAGTTCGATTCATTCGCCTTATACTTAAGATGCCGGCGAAGCCGGCAAATGGGCCGGCGTAGCCGGACCCCAGCGGCAGAGGCCGGCGTCAGCCGGCGACGCCGCTGGTATTAAATATCCTACTATATATATTTTGGTAAATTTGTGTGTGCGTGTGTGTGTTTATGTATGTGTGCGTTTCTCTGTGTGTTTGTTTGACCGTTTATTCGGCTTGACTTTCAAGACGAGCTACCTTACGGGTACGGGCTCAAGAGCGCGCAGAACGCCGTAGAAAGTGTGTGGGACCCAAGTGGAAGTGCGTAGGACGCCGTAGAAAGTGTGCGGGACCCAAGGTAGAGTGCGCCGGACGCCGAAAAAAGTGTGTGGGACCCAAGTGGAAGTGCGTAGGACGCCGTAGAAATGTGCGGGACCCAAGGTAGAATGCGCCGGACGCCGTAGAAAGTGTGCGGGACCTTAGGTAGAGGGCGCCGGACGACGTAGAAAGTGTGCGGGACCCAAGGTAGAGTGCGCCGGACGCCATAGAAAGTGTGCGGGATCAAAGTGGGAGTGCGCAGGACGCCGAAGAAAGTGTGCGGGACCCAAGTGGAAGTGCGTAGGACGCCGTAGAAAGTGTGCGGGACCCGAGTGAGAGTGCGCCGGACGCCGTAGAAAGTGTGCGGGACCCGAGTGAGAGTGCGCCAGACGCCGTATAATGTGTGCGGGACCCAAGTGGGAATGCGCAGGACGCCGTATAAAGTGTGCGGGACCTGAGTGAGAGTGCGCCGGACGCCATAGAAAGTGTGCGGGACCCAAGTGGGAATGCGCAGGACGCCGTAGAAAGTTTGCGGGACCCGAGTGAGAGTGCGCCGGACGCCGTAGAAAGTGTGCGGGACCCGAGTGAGAGTGCGCCGGACGCCGTAGAAAGTGTGCGGGACCCGAGTGAGAGTGCGCCAGACGCCGTATAATGTGTGCGGGACCCAAGTGGGAATGCGCAGGACGCGGTATAAAGTGTGCGGGACCCGAGTGAGAGTTCGCCGGACGCCGTAGAAAGTGTGCGGGACCCGAGTGAGAGGAAGTGCGCCGGACGCCGTAGAAAGTGTGCGGGACCCGAGTGAGAGTGCGCCGGACGCCGTAGAAAGTGTGCGGGACCCGAGTGGGAGTACGCCGGACGCCGTAGAAAGTGTGTGGGACCCGAGTGAGAAAGCGCCGGACGCCGTAGAAAGTGTGCGGGACCCGAGTGAGAGTGTGCCGGACGCCATAGAAAGTGTGCGGGACCCGAGTGAGAGTGCGCCGGACGCCGTAGAAAAAGTGCGGGACCCGAGTGAGAGTGCGCCGGACGCCGTAGAAAGGGTGCGGGACCCGAGTGAGAGTGCGCCGGACGCCGTGGAAAGTGTGCGGGACCCGAGTGAGAGTACGCCGGACGCCGTAGAAAGTGTGCGGGATCTAAGTGGGAGTGCGCAGGACGCCGTAGAAAGTGGGCGGGATCTAAGTGGGAGTGCGCCGGACGCCGTAGAAAGTGTGCGGGACCCGAGTGAGAGTGCGCCGGACGCCGTAGAAAGTGGGCACCCCCCAAGTGGGAGTGCGCCGGACGCCGTAGAAAGTGGGCGGGACCCAAGTGGGAGAGCGCCGGACGCCGTAGAAAGTGTGTGGGACCCGAGTGAGAAAGCGCCGGACGCCGTAGAAAGTGTGCGGGACCCGAGTGAGAGTGTGCCGGACGCCGTAGAAAGTGTGCGGGACCCAAGTGCGGAGAGCGCCGGTCGCCGTCGAAACTGTGCGGGACCGAAGTGGGAGTGCGCGGGGCGCCGCATAAAATGTGTGAGACCCGAGGGAGATCGCGCCGTAGGAAGTAAGTGAGACCCAAAAGGGAGCGCTGGACGCCGTAGAAAACGTGTGAGACTCAAGAGAGAGAGAGAGAGAGAGAGAGAGAGAGAGAGAGAGAGCGCGTTACTTCAGAATCACTATGTGCGTCTAAAAGAGAGCGTACACCACTCCTTTCTTCAGGTCTCCTACCCTTCACCACTCAATTCAACTGCTTAGCTGTTTATATGCACTAACTTTTCTAAATCGGGTTTATATACGATGAAAATAAGAGTTAATCAAAATCTGCATCCATGAAACACAAACATCATTCTACTTCATTTGGCAATAAAAGTAGCAGGGGTCGGTTGATCATGAAAACGTTTAGTAAATTCCAAACAGCGGTTGTCCTTATCATGACAAAAATTAAGATAAATCAAAGGCCACTCCAGGATCTTATAAAACGGAAGAACGACCGGTGTGTCACGGTACAGATAAGGAGGTAAACGGGCGTAGCAAGGTTTGGAATGCTTTGTGATTCCCGATGGTTTAAGTGTTGCCGCCCAAACCAGCTTATGGGCCGGCGCAGGAAGAAAGAAAGCACCGAGTTATTTGCCCGACACCCAAGATGAGGGCGAAGCCGGCGAATGGGCCGGCGCAGCCGTGCCCCAGCGGCAGAGGCCGGCGGCAGCCGGCCGACGCCGCTGGTATATATATAATACGCACCACAATTTGCAATGTCCTGTACAGTATGCAGATACATTATGCAGCTACACAACATACAAACATACATATGTGTACTGTATTACGATCTTGAAATTAAACTTGGAACTTTTCAATTTTTAATTATCTTAAATCGTTTTCAAGAGGGAACATACTAGCAGATAGCTATCTTTATCCTCTGGTTCGGGTTTAAAATTAGTGTGTGCCGTTGCGGACTCGCGCTGCGAAGACGCGACGCATCGGTTTCGTACGAGCTTCCGCGCCCGCCCCTCATCAACTGATCATGTGGGGTTTTTCTGCATTTTTCATATTTTATATTATTTCCTACGTCTTTTTCATCAGTTTTCGATAATTGTATGCAATAATTGTTATATCCAACACGCTTGCGAAAGCTTTAATTTCAGGAACAGCGAGAACCGTCGGCGATTAGTTGGATACGTCAGATTTTTTTTTATTTCGTGTTGTTACCCATTTAAAACCCGTATTGTGGTGCGCGCAAAGCGCGACCAGATTTGGTTTTGAACCGGCCACGCGCGCAACCGCTTTTTGGAAATCTAAGTTCAGAGTGAACGGAGAAATTAGCTTTAAACTGCATTGAAAAGCGCGCGAAAAGTTGGTGTAACCCCCAAAGTGATTTGGAATGGTCTCCTCATTTTCGAGAAAACTTGAGACAACCGCTCGTTTTTGGTGTTAATTTCCTTTTGTTCAGTTGGCGTTCACGAGTTGATTCACTGAAATGCATCGTACGCGCTGAAAACCACTCACCGTTTTTTGAGTTTGAATCATTGGTTGCTTCCCCCCCCCTGAGAACGTGGGTAGAGTTTGTCGGGTCACCGACGCATTATTCGGAAGATATGGGTCAGGGCTGTGCGTAACTGAATTTTATAATTTCGTAAATCGTAAATCGTAATTTTTTAAATTCCTCGTGATTCGTAAATCGTAATTCATAATTCGTAACTGTTAATGATTAACAAGACCACACATACATAGCCCTAACCTCATTCGATGGATACTCCACTCTGTTCGAGCCCCAGTCCACCCACGCGATCGGCGTACGCGCCGAACGGCTGTCGCGAAGGCATTTTTCGAACTTGGGATTCGATTAGCAGTAGTACTTGACGAATGGTGTGTAATATCCCAATCAGCTGTTTGCAACCATGCGAAGACTCATCCGATATAAAGCCCTTGCAACAGGCGCTCCACACACAAGCTGAACGCGTGGGCGGACAGTCCTATTCAGAGAGAACTTAGAAACACTTGAGCAATTCCTGAAAGTTTAGGTTCCTGGCAAAAGTAAAGATTTGGCATGGCCGTTTTTTCAAAATTTTAGAAATATACTCAGTTAAAAGGGGAAGGTGAAGAAAAATGGGAAAAGTTTTGAAATATTCCTGAGAACGATTTGGCGTAGAATAATTTGATTTTTAGGAAATGTAATGAAATAGTTGAAAGTATGATTTGGCAGTCGAGTTTGAACCAACTATTTACAAGATTTGTGCGAAACGAGAGATCGCATTGTATAAGCTTATCCGTAGAACATATCAAAGCAAAATCACGCGTGATAAGGCAAGCAGTAAAAGCTCGTTTGTGAGCTGGAATGCCGCGATCTTCACGTATTAAGTGAAGTAAAATCAAGTGTTTGGTCCATATCACGCGTGATTTTGCTTTGATATGTTCTACGGATAAGCTCATACAATGCGATCTCTCGTTTCGCACAAATCTTGTAAATAGTTGGTTCAAACTCGACTGCCAAATCATACTTTCAACTATTTCATTACATTTCCTAAAAATCAAATTATTCTACGCCAAATCGTTCTCAGGAATATTTCAAAACTTTTCCCATTTTTCTTCACCTTCCCCTTTTAACTGAGTATATTTCTAAAATTTTGAAAAAACGGCCATGCCAATTCTTTTCTTTTGCCAGGAACCTAAACTTTCAGGAATTTCATTTATTTTTCCTAAAGGTTTCCTTTCTAACATGGTTTATGCCTGGTGGTGTTAATTCAAAGAAAACCCACTGATGCCCTGCCCCCCCCCCTTCTATGACGTCCTGCGCGCTCCCACTGATGTCCTGCACACTTTCTTCGGCGTTCTGCGCACACCCATTAGGGTCACAAGCACGCTCATGCCGATCACCTTCTCCGCAGGGCTACCTTAACCCTCCTTCGAAAATTTTCCAAGTATCAGCCTGGATAGGAGCACATCGTAATAGCCAACAATCATGTTTGCACCATTTCGACCTCCTTTGCCATTTTCCAGTGGCTTCTCGCAGAGAGCGGTGTGTGAATGAATGCATCCCGCTCTTCCGCCCTTTTATACCTCGCATGTTATGAGCGTGTGTTATCGTTCGTTATCATGTTTTGTTCAAGAATGGTTACGGTAGCCCTGCGGAAAAAACGATCGACATTGGCGTGCTTGTATTTGGGTCCCGCAAACTTTTTACGGCGTCCGGCGCATCCCACTTGGGTCCCACATACGTTCTACGGCGTCTTGCGCACTTCCACTTGGTTAACTCACAGATTCTACGGCGTCCAACGTACTTTCGTTTGGGTCTCACACACTTTCCACGGCTTACTGCGCACACCCATTTGAGTCCCGCACACTTTCTACGGCGTCCGGCACACTTTCATTTGGGTCCCACACACTTACTACGGCGTTCTGCGCACACCCATTTGGGTCCCGCACACTTTATACGGCGTCCGGCGCACTCCCACGTGGGTCTCGCACACTTTCTACGGCGTCCGGCACACTCTCATTTGGGTCCCACACACTTACTACGGCGTTCTGCGCACAGCCATTTGGGTCCCGCACACTTTATACGGCGTCCGGCGCACTCCAACGTGGGTCTCGCACACTTTCTACGGCGTCCGGCACACTCTCATTTGGGTCCCACACACTTACTACGGCGTTCTGCGCACACCCATTTGGGTTCCGCACACTTTCTACGGCGTCCGGCGCACTCTCATTTGGGTCCCGCACACTTTGTACGGCGTCCGTCACACTCTCATTTGGATCCCACACACTTACTACGACTTACTGCGCACACCCATTTGGGTCCCACACACTTACTACGGCGTCCGGCACACTCTCATTTGGGTCCCACACACTTACTACGGCGTTCTGCGCACACCATTTGGGTCCCGCACACTTTATACGGCGTTCTGCGCACACCCATTTGGGTCCCACACACTTTCTAGGGCGTTCTGCGCACACCCATTTGGGTCCCACACACTTTCTAGGGCGTTCTGCGCACACCCATTTGGGTCCCACACACTTTCTAGGGCGTTCTGCGCACACCCATTTGGGTCCCACACACTTTCTAGGGCGTTCTGCGCACACCCATTTGGGTCCCACACACTTTCTACGGCGTCCGGCGCACTCCCATTTGGGTCTCGCACACTTTCTACGGCATTCTGCGCACACCCATTGGGGTCCCGCACACTTTCTACGGCATCTTTCGCACTCCTGCTGGGGTCCCGCAAACTATCTACGGCGTTCTGTGGGGCACTTCTTAGTCACACCGTGCGGCGTTCCAAAAAGTACTTCCGAGATCCCGCCGTATTGATTGAAGCGTTGCCCCGTCAAAACCTGAGCAAAAGCCTATCAGTAACAGTGTTTATTTCACTAGTTCATTTTTACGAATAAGTAAACGTCGGATGGTTTATAATAACATGTTTACGTGTTTTTGTCTTTCTCGACCCTCAATTTTGAGGTTCCGCAAAAATTGAGCAACCAACTTCAAATTTTGACAGGAGCTAGGTGCAAACAAAACCAGCTCCCGTGCCAAAAATGAGCTCTCTAGCTCAACGATAAGTGTTCCAACAAGATCGTGAACGCCAACTGAAAAAAAAAGGAGATGAACATTTTTTCGACCAAAATGACGTGGTTTTGACACTTTTTCTCGAATCTCAGGAAACCATTCCGGACCATTTTTTGAACAGTTATTCGCCTTTCTAAAGTATATTAAATGCAAAAAGAACGGTCTTCTTACGTTTACTCTGGACCCTGATACTGCGATCAGGGGGTTGCGCGATGGCGAATCAAAGCCAAATCTGGTGAGCGCTTCGCGCTCACCACAATTCAGTGATGAGATGTTTCTATAATGAAAGAGATTTAAGGTTGGGCTGCAAAATAACACTGTTTTGGGCAAAACATGCAGAAAATCTATACATAACGCCTAGCTCGCTCGGATGAGTCCGTGAAGAGCAAGCAGCGGAGCGGTCGGTAATGGCATAACATAACAGCGATAAGAAAATGTTTATATGATAAGCCCAATAAGTCTTACTTCGACCAGCTCAAAATGAGAGAGCTATGCTATGCGTGTGATAGAAACGTACCAAACCTAGGCCGCGCTTTTCTCAACGTTTGAGTACGATAACATAGAGAATCATCGCTCTACCGAACATAGTCCAATGGAAAACAAGGAGTGCAAAACTTTGGAGCGAAATTCGCGCTTTGATTGTTTCAAGCTCAATCTTTCAATGTAAATATACTTGGACAAGGTACAATACCCGCACTAAGTTTTGTAAAAACTAAAAACGAGGAGCATCTGGCAAACTTGGCAAAAAAACGTCCGATGAATCTAACATTTTTGAATGAAGACTTTTCGAATTCTGAAAACGCTATTATATTGACAGATCAAATTTCTACCTAATTATGTGAACTGTAAGCCAAAGTTCCCTAAAATCGCTTTGTTTTTGAAGTAAATTGTTTTTGCAATCGTTTATCGAAAACGTAGCCCGCGACGAGGTGCGGCGAAACTTTGAGCAGTATTTATACAAGTAATGGAAGAGCAATCTGTATGCTTTCTTCATAAGTGATTAGCAGGTGAGAGACTCTCAAGATTTGTGTATGTTGAAGTTTTGATTGAAATCCTTCATTAAACACGCTTGAGAACTTCCTGAAAATTCGGAGTATTGTTGCGATAACCCCGGACTCCTAAATAAAGGTTTTCGAAAATTCAACCTACACAAATCTTGAGTGTCTCTCACCTGCACCACCTGCACCTCACTTATGAAAAAAGCATACAGATTGCTCTCCCATTACTTGTATAAATACTGCTCAAAGTTTCGCCGCACTTGTGTCGCGCGCGACGTTTTTGATAAGCGATCGCAAGAACAATTTCTTTGAAAAACGAAGCGATTTTAGGGATCTCCGGCCCACAAGTCACATAATTAGGTAGCACTTTGATCTGTGAATATGATAGCGTTTTCGGAATTCAAAAATGTCTTCATTCTAAAAAGTTACATGCATCAGACGTTTTTTCGCCAAGTTTGCCAGATGCTCCTCGTTTTTACAAAACTTCGCGCGGGTATTGTATCCATTTCAAACGAAATAATACCCGCTATTGTACCCCAAACCTAAATACCTACCTAATGATGCGCTTTTTGAACCGAAGTCTCCCGAAAATCGCTTTGTTTTGAACGAAAATGTTTTTGCTGTAGTTTCTCAAAAACGTCGCGCGCGGCAAGGTGCGGCGAAGCTTTGAGTAGAAATTGTTCAAGTGGTAGAAGGGCAATCTACGTTTTCCTAATGAACTAGATGCAGTCGAGGCATTCTCAAGATTCGTGCAGGTAGAATTTTGGAAATCCTCCTCAAACACGCTTCGGAACTTCCTGTGAAGTAGCTCTTGTTTTGCGAAAGCCCGATATGGACAGTAGCTCCAGAAAATGTCTGCGTCGCTCGTTTTAATATGAAGAATTTCGAAAAATCAACCTGAAAAAAAGAAAACAGATTTTTCTAACAGCAGTTGCGGCCGACCACCGCAGCTTGAGGATAATCGCGCTCGGACAAAGCTCAATCGTTCCAAGACCTCGTGGTCCCAGCATGATTCTGTTGGCACTGCGTGCTGCAACAGCGGTTGTCTGCAACTGCGGACCGGAATTCCGCTCCGATATGGACAGTAGCTCCAGCAAATGTCTGCGTCGCTCGTTTTAATCATGGGACTAGAGCATTCCATGGAGATGCATCACTGTGGAGGTCGGCTCGCCCGACTCGCCTTTGGAGTAAGGAGAGATTGGAACCCGATAATAAGTTCGAGCCTGTTAGTGTGAGCGGAGCGGTCGGTCATACGGTCTACCGTACCTGATACCTCGCTATCAATAAATATAATTCGCCATGGCCAACCCCTCTGCTGCACACTACGCTCGACCGAAAAGGTCAATGAAAGTTTCCACCGAAAATTGAAAGTGGAAAGAATAATCAAATATCAAGAATATGAGATAAATGAAACTTAACGATGCTGTAGATCGCAAAAAAACATTTTTCTCTCAATCGCAAATTCTAGATTTGTTACGATTTTTTACGATTCGTTACGATTTCGGGCCGAAATTTCGTAAATCGTAAATCGTAAAAAAAGTGCCCAAAACGTGGGTGATCGCATGCTTCGAATTCCACCAAAAGAGGCCGGCCTTCTGACAGCCATGTGGCATGAAATGAAAAACAAAGAAGGTATTTAACAAGCGATATCGCGTAAATGAGTGGAAGTTGATGTATCATTTGTTGATAAGCTACCTTCTTCTCCCATTTGAGACCACATGGCTGTCGGAAGGCCGGCCTCTTTTGGTGGAATTCGAGGCATTCGATCGCCCATATCTTCCCAATGATGCGTCGGTGACCCGACAAACTCCACACACGTACTCAGGCGGGTCCAGCCAATGATTCAAACTCAAAAAACGGTGAGTGGTTTTCAGCGCGTACGATGCCTTTAAAATTGAACTAGGAAGCTAATTTTTGTACAGTAGGCTGGAAATGGATGCAGGTCGCTCCTATTCTCATTCGAGTTTGATACCTTACCCTTGAAGGGTACCTCAAAATCGTGGGTGTACATACTAGATTAGCTGTGGAGTGCGGAAACTGCTTGGGCATGTTACGGGTGAGAATAGTGCAGTGGCCGTATTCATAAAACTACGGCAGTCTCCCGGGAGGGTCCAAAGTCCGCCGGCCCCATACATCGGCTTGTTCTAAGGCCATTGTTATACCCCACGACAGGCCTGTCGCGGTCGCAGAGCACTGCGACGTCGCTGTCGCTGAGGGCCAGCCGTCGCTGTCGCTCAGGGCCAAGAAACACCCGGCAGGGTACTGGATTTGGCTGGGTCGCTGTCGCTGACACCCGTCGCAGTGCACTGCACTGCGACGGACAGCCGCGACAGCGACCGATTACCGCACGGTTTTCACATTTCAGAAACGACACCCCTCTTCAAGACGGCGACCGCTACAGGTGCTGCAGACTGTTCCTCCGACAGCATTTTTCTACTGTGTGGGCCTTGTCCCGGCACGATTCGTAATAGTTGACCGCGCCTGTCGCGGTAGCAAACTTTTGGTAAAACAATGGCCTGAAAACCCTTCCGGGAGGCTCCCGTGGTTTCAGGAATACGGCCGCAGGGTGTGTGGGTGGATCTGCAGCCAATTAACATAGTTAGGTCTTTTGGGGGTAAGTACTAAACTTGTCAGTATTCGTACTCATTACACGTCATCGAGCGATAATCAATATTATCGATTTTCGCGCTTATTGCACAAAATGTGGCGAGAAGTGGTGATTGTTGAAGGGCATGGGTCTCAGTATGAAACTATTTGGGGGGGGGCACTCAGGATCCAGTTGGAAAATGAATGATTCCGCTTTCAGAAATCGAAGTATTTCCATGCAGCCCCCACGAAAACAGTGACTGATAACGCTATCAGGCATATGATATCAGCACAAATTTTCATTTTCATGAATGAATCATTCCATTTTCTCGATTGCCCCCCCCTAACTAGTTTCTAGCCTGGGTCTCTTGGCTTGGGAGCTTTACTCATCAAACATTATCGATCAATACCGATCAATAATATCGACTTTTTGCCTGTTGCACAGACTGCCGCAATGAGTGTTGATTGTTTATGGCTCTAAGTCCCTTGTTTGGGAATTAACAACAAAAATATGCATCATAATAGTAGCTTTAACCAAGAAAAGTTTCAAAACAAAAACACACCCACATTTAGGAGGTTTTTGGAGAAACGACCCAGCCTAAACAATAAACAATTCTGACAAGGTTCACGACCAATGGAAAGCTTGCGAGAGATGTGAGAAGTTAGTGAGAAACACTAGAAAAAGTGGTTCCCGTCGGATTTGCAAGAATTAGCAGTCCCTATCGGCTGCCGACGATTCCTGCTATTCTTGAAATTAAAACTCAAGCAAACGTTCGTAATATAACAAACGTAGCATTCAAAGACCGAAAATCGTTGGAGAAAGAGGTGAGAAACAAAAACAAACAAGAGAAATGAAGGAAAACCCCACAAGATCAGCCGATCAGGGGCGGCCGCGAAATCTCGTACGTAACCGATGCGTCGCGTGTCCGCAGCGCGGGTCCGCAATGGCACGCACTAAGTTTAACCCCGAACCAGAGCATGCATGGATTCTGAATAATTTTTCACATCCAAAAATATTGAATTCACAATGCGTTGTTGAAGAAGGGCGCTGAAGAGGCGAGAACGCGCCGCCAGATGCATTCTGGCCAGGACCTACGAGCAGTGTTGTAGTTTTGAATTGTCGGGTGTGAGAAAATTCGATGTTCACTCTCTAGCCATGGCGATCCGCTTCAGCGAGCCGGAGAGTACATCCATTGATGAGTATGTTTCGCCCACACTCTTTTCCCATTCCCAGTCACAAGTCTGAACATATGACCACAAGTGAGAGATAAAGAATTGTCACCAATTTCCTATGTTAGCCCATATGATAAGGGGCGCGGTGGTGAGGTCTGCAGTAGTGTATTGGGAGAATCTGGTAGGAGCATGTGTGTGGATGAGTGCATTCTTCCGCTGGGGCGCAGGTGCTTTCCTTGGATTCGCGCTTCAGTGACGACGTTGAATTCCCTTCTCGATTGCTCGCCATCCAGTCTCCCTTTGAGCTTCTCCATCTCCACAGTCTCCTTCCTCATTCTTCCTCTCAAAACATCCTTTTTTGCCCTTCCCGGGTTTTCTCTTTTAGCCAGAGAACGAAAATACTCTTTTGGACCGAATGAAAAAGCGAAAAATCTTTGTGCGACTCCCGAGAGATGAGCGAGCTGCAGAGTGACTATTGTCAGTCCGCCTGTTCTCCTGTTTACACGAAAGCAGTCCCTAGAGATGATCATATGGAATGCACGCATTTTCTTCCAGCACTTCTTTCCTCAACTCAACATTCAGCGCTTGCTCTCTCGTCTCATTCAACACCCGACTTTTTTCTATACCCGCTAGTGCACTGCGTTTAGGATTTCGGTTGTCCTTTGCCTACGGCAGTTATACACTTGCAGTCAGTCTGCTCTCTTCACATTACTTTCATGTGTAACTCTCTAACGAATTTTTAGTAAACCTCGCGGGTGGTGACTTATATGCATACCTTTACCTCAACATTTTTTAGGAGGAAGATCAGCTATTGAAGATGAAGATTAGGTAACAGAGGTTTCGCAATGTCATCCACAACTACCCGGCTGCTAGGTGAGCCTTTTACTCGTTCATATTTTTGAGCACAAAATGTAGGAGTTGTACAAATGAGTCTTTCTTTTACATCTTCATTGAAGGCAGTGTTCCGAATAAAAAACCGTATTTTAGTTTTTGATGTTTTTGAGTAGGCAAGTCTGCGAAGTAGAGGATAATAGGGTGGAGTCCCCCCCCCCAAAAAAACCTTCGAATATCGGAGGAAAAACCGTCTAGGAAAACCTCTAAAATATTCAATTACACCTGTTCGGTGCGCGTTGGCGCACTGTGGACTTTAGACAATCTGAACGTCGGGAGTCATTTGGCGCTTTGAAACTCTTTGATAAGTGACTTTGTTTTCTGTTTCGTGTGCCGAAAACTCATTAAAAATAAGATGGGCCAGTGCACATGCTTGGATGTAAAATCTTTCACGATAAAGAATGATCGAAAATTCGGGAACTCTTCCTTTGTTGAAACAAACGGTGGACTGCTGTTATATGACGTGGGCGGGGTGATCCAAGGGGTCGCCTGATTCACGAGATGTTTACCCACTTCCTGGCCGTTTCTTTGTCGTACTCCCGTCCTTGCAGTACTTGCAGGAACCAAAAGCTTACGTTTTTTTGGAAAAAACCAACATCCTTTTCATCGTGAACTTTGCCTTTGGAACTACCCTTTTGCTTGAACAGCATTAGGTCTGCCCTCAGTTTTCTTTAAAGGCAGTGTTCACGATAATGTTCGATTTTGAGATTAATCGCTAAATCGATTGTTTGGCCCCGAGTAGAACTGAAATGACGAAGGAACCGAGAAAAACGCACAAGAGGGGCACGAAATCCTCTACTCTCACCCCGCCTCTTTACTCTCACAAGGGACGACCCCCCGGGGGAGGAGACGTCTTGAAAAAAGTTCTTCTGATAGTTGTGGGGGATGGAAAGGGTAACAATAATCTATGTTCGATTTTTCCTAAGGGCCATCCGATAGAGCGAAAAATTGGAAAAACATGAAAAATCAGCGGGCGCATTCTCTTCAAACGTCCACCATGGCTGTGCTTTCGGTTTTTCAGAAGAGAAAACTGGCTGGCTACAATACCTAACACCCATCTACCTCAATATGCTTTATTTGGATCAATATGGAGGGAAAATTTTTTCGACTTCACTCGCTCACTCACCCTCGAACTCCAGATAATCGAAAAAAAATTCTGCGTGATCGAGCCAAGTTTAGTAGTTTTCGATGAAGGGTCAGCAGGTGTATTGGGCAACCGATTGTCGTCTTCTAAAAATGAAAACTGCGGCCATGGTTATAATTATTAACAAAAGGGTTCATCGCTTCGCTTCTTGCAATGGCAACGCTTTTTCTACAATTATTCGCAAACGACTTTTATGTGTTCAAGAAAAGTGTTTTTCTTCACTCGAGAAAAGTAAAACAAAGTTACAAGATGTTCACATTACAATATTTCTCAATGAACCCAGTATGCTAGCACAAGAAGGTGAGAAGAATAATTTTTGAATCAGGTGAGGAAATGCTCATATACTACAGGGATTCACGCGATAGAAATTGTAAATCCAGTAAGATTGGAAAAAGCAAGTTAAAATGCTAATGAGAAACCTCGTGGATAAAGAATCGGATAAATGCAAAACAGCCTTTCTAGAAGATGCATTGCGGGAATCGAACCCGCAACCCAGCATCCCTTCGTAGTTTAGCATTCCCAATCGTTATCCTCTCGACCATCCCTGCCGGATGGCTACGGCAACTTTAATCAAGTGATAGGAGGAATGGAATGCACAGTGAGCTTGGAAACGGCTTATATCTCACGAATGGGCCAGAATCAAACCGTCAAACCTTAAACACTGCGTTTCATAACTATGGGTCCACCTGAAGATTTCGAATTTCTGGGCTCGCCGTACATTTTGGTGTTCTGTGAGCAATACCATCGGAATCTTCACCTTTAAAAACCCCGATAAAAATAGTCCTGCCCATCCATGATTTTTTATTAGGTTTCCGTGAATGATAGACAGAATTGCGACCGTTTCAAAACTATAGGTCCATCGAAGGAAAATTCCCGTTTCTTTGCTAGTACAAATGAGACTGGAAAATAGGGGTTATATACGGGCTCCCTCAACGTCGTGCTTCGTATGCGTCGTGGAAATCGCCTGTCTTCGGATGAACAATCTCAAACGGAAGCGCTCAACGCGGCTGGATGGCCGAGAAGGAGGATTGCGGAGCATCTTGGACGATTGCACAATTGTATCAACAACTACACACGGGATCCTTAGCTATATCGGAAGAAGAAAACTGTAGGGCGTCCGAGGCTGCTTTCGGAGCATGAAGAAGGAAGAATCGGACGTCTTCTATCCAACTCAACGTTGAGTCTCAACTGCTTGCGCAGCGAACTTTCGCTTTCGACGAGCAAAAGTACGGTTTGGAGGGCAGTTCAGTCGCAAGAGAACCTCAGAAGAGAATTAGTGAACGTGCGCCAAGACTGACGGAACGGCACAATGAGACCCGCCGCCAGTTTGCTACCCAAAACATCACAAGAGATCGATCAAAAGTAAGGCGATTTTGCTCATACGCTGCTCCGTGGCCCCAATTATTCCAAACGCGTCAGGTGATCTGGAGCGACGAAAAAAAGTTCAATCTAGACAGACCGGATGGTGGAAGAGGTTACTGGCGTGATCTACGGGAGCCACCGCGTGTCTTCTCCCGACACAACTTCGGTGGTGAATCGCTCAAGGTTTGGGGTGCATTCTGTAAATCTGGTCAACTCGAGCTTGCATTCGTTTCGTGCCGTATGGACTCCGAGGACTACCAGAAGGTTCTAGAAGATCGTCTTCTGCTGTTTATCCGACGGCGTCGACGCCAGGCCTTCACTTTTATGCACGAAAACGCTGCTATCCATGCTAGTCGGTCGACGTCAGCATGGCTTACAAGGAACAAAATAGAGGTTCTCTGTTCGCCGGCGTGTTCACCGGATCTCAATCCTACGGAGAACCTTTGTGCCATCATTGTGTACAAGATTTACAGTGACACTAATCAGTACGCCACAATCGACGAGCTGTAGGAGTCGATCGCCAACTTCTGGGTATCAGTGGAACCCATCGTGATCAAAAATCTGGTTCAGAGCATGCCGAAGCAGTTAGTTGAAGTTATTTTGAATCAAGGAGGGCAGACAAGTTACTAGATCGTTGATTTTTGTTGGTTATCGTAATAAAACTCTTTTCATTTAGTGGACCTATAGTTTTGAAACGGGTGTTTTTCAGTCTTCGAGCTCTTAAAGTTCGTACTAAATCTGAAATCGCGTCTACGGTTCTTCATATAGGTTTTCGAGGATGCTGATTCTGTAGGTGACCACTGCAGAACATTTGAGTCAGAGCGAAACACAAAATCACGGAATTCATAGGTGGACCTATAGATATGAAACGCAGTGTATAGGGCAATTTTATTGTAACTAAATGTGTGCCAAGCATATGAACTCACTCCACTTGCTCCTAGTAGGGGGGCACAGGTAGTTTCAAACGATTTTTTCTTTTTTTTCTGGGATATCGGAAGGCTCTTAGGAAAAACCGAACATAGATTATTGTTACTCTATCCATCCCCCACAACTCTCAGAAGAACTTTTTTCAGGACGTCTCCCCCGGGGGGTCCCGGGGGGTCGTCCCTTGTCAGTGGAACTGTTTGTTACGACAATGAAATCTTTTGTGGACCCGTGTTTCGCAATTCTCCAATTTGTGTTGTTCCGTTATTTCCTTCGGGCCCTAACTAATACTGTTTTGCCCTAAATATTCTTCCATTTTCGATTAGTCCCATTTTTTACCGGTTACAACCACCGTGAACATCTTAATCCAACCGGCCAACTATTCCATGCCAGAGAATAATATCACTGAAATAAGACGAACTAATGCGTTTCTCACCGTTTCTTCGTAATTTTAGTAACACTTGGTAGCCAACGAATTGTTTTGAGTGGAAAACTCGGGAACGAAAATCATCGTGAACACTGCCTCTAAGGCAGCATACACGCTCGTAAACGTCATTGAGATAACTACCGAAATAGAATCGTATGGCTCACATTACAACGCCTTCGCATTTTGAAGCGTCTAAAACGACACGGGTAGGAAGTTGGCCCCGCCCTGTATCTGCCCGCCCGTGTATTTGCTGTTCTCCTTCAAAGCAGGGTTGCTGGGCGATTCTCACCGTCGTCGATGTATGTGGCTTACTCGTTGTACTTACTAAACCACCCACAAACGTCGCCGACGGTAGAAATGGCCCAGCGTCCCTGTTTTGGAGGAGAACAGCAAATACTGGGAGCGGGCAGACACAGGGGCGGGGCCAACTTTATACTAGTGTAGCGACCTTGTGGGTCGTTTTCGACGCTTCAAAATGCGTAGGAGTTGTGCTCTGACAAGGGAAGTGTCTAGAGTGTCACATGCATTTGCGAAAACGACTAGTACCGTTAGTATCTCTTGTGGCTCAGTAGTGAAACTGCGAAGTATCCAGCCCCGAGCTTCAGGATCCAAGAAGTCACAAGCTTCGAAAGGGTGCTTTTTGTACCTTCCAAAAAGCGCATTTGTCTTTGGAAAATCCGGAAACGGGCCTCATAAATGTATTCAGCGACAAAAACTACCCCGCTGAGCAAAGTTTG
The DNA here is from genome assembly GCA_029168955.1 of Aplectana chamaeleonis. Classification (NCBI taxonomy): domain Eukaryota; kingdom Metazoa; phylum Nematoda; class Chromadorea; order Rhabditida; family Cosmocercidae; genus Aplectana; species Aplectana chamaeleonis. Next base: position 107,318 of record JAPDOI010000893.1, read on the forward strand.
GGTGAAGGCACGTTTTCCATACTTTGTCCAGACTGAAAGCGTTTTGGACTACGGACTCAGATACTCGCAGCTTAGTAAGGCAGCACGAGGGGATTACTACCGCATTTACTCGTCGAGGTGTAAGCCCCTTTCGTTCCCCCAACTGCTCCCCAGAGCAGCACGTTGTGTCCTTTTGCTCCGCTCACTGCCCCAACTGCTGCTCGTATAGTTGCCCCACCTGCTGCTACAGTCGCCCCAACTGCTCCGATCGTCGCCCCAACTGCTGCTCTTTATTCTCGCCCCAACTGCTGCTCCTCATTTTTGATCTTTTCTTTTTCTTATAATCTTCCCCTCGCGAGGGATGCGTCGAGTGCAGCAGCAGCGCTGCAGAGACTTATCAAAAATAAAGACCCCGGTGAAGCTCATTGATATCCTTAACGGGTTTTTCATCCTTGCTTCTATTCATTGATCTTCACCACCGATCGAGGAAATGATGCTTGCATTGCCGACTGTCTCATGCCCACCAAAGACTGCCTCGTATCTCGCACGAGTTTGCGAGGGCCGTTCAACACAGGCCTCGGTCGATAGTGAATGTGAGTGTCCCAAAAACATTCCTCAACAGAGAATTTCTCTATTCCTTAAACAGGAATTTATTTTCACTCGGTTTTGTGACTGTAGAGATGTGAATTGAGCGCGATAATCTATTTTTCTTGATTTTAAAGACGAATTATGGCTTTATTTGGTAAAAATTATATCTACATAATCTAAGGATGAAGATTCCCTGAAATTGTTCTTAAATCGCTGAAATTCGCACTGATTAGAGAAATGTCTAGAGCAAACGGAATTTCAAATATTAGAGAATTCATCATTCAATGATCTCTTTATAAATGATGATTTCTTCCCTACGAAAAAACAATGAATCAACGAAAATTTTCTCTTCTTTCGAAATTAGTGTCGTGAACATTTTCAGGATGGTTTACAATTATTGAATTTATTGCGAAGTAATTTTTGAAAACTCTCGGCTTTGAATTCCGTGAGCATTGTTTTCCATGATGAAAAGTTTTTTTTTTCGGAAAAGGTTCAGTATTTCAGTTTTCGTTGAATTTTTGGCAAGCCATCACCGCTCAGTCAATGAAAAATACGAGTACTCGTCCAAAACCAAAAAAAATTATTTCACTGGGAAATGCTAAGTCCGAAGTCATGAAAACGCATATCGAAGTAAGAACGAGATTTTTCAAAGTTTTCGGCTTGTATCTTCCAGATTTAAAAAAAAGAACGCAAAATATTGTCGAATCTTGTGAAAAACGCTGAATAAATTATTTTAAAAGAGTTGATCATCTCTCAAATTTTCGGTCGGTTCCACACGACAATCGTCCTATGAGAATGACGACTCATCATTTTTTTCAGTTCAATTCATCAGTTTTTAACCGAGCTGTACCATTCACATTGCTCGCAAGGAACTATTTTACTCGAGTTTACCATCTCAAACCTAACGGAAATCCTTTTTTTTCTAGACGGCGTTTGATTTGATGATCAATAAAATACCAATTTTTTTGGAAGACTTGACGCAACGAAAATTTGAATTTTGCGTAAGATTACCACGTTTGAGGTGGCCGCGCAGATGAACAGGTAAATCACTCACGCGCAGAACTAAAATGTGTACGGGCAAGACCCCAGACTCACAAGGGAACCACAATAAGTCATAGTGACCATTCCAAATGAAATATACTTTTCTAGAACCATTTTCGGACGAAACGTCTGAATATGCCCATCGCAGCTGCCTAGACCCACTCTGAAAAAAGGTATGAGCGTTTTTTAAAGCTTCGCGGCAAGGTTTTAAAGCTTCGCGGCTTCGCACCCCCATGCAATTTTTAGGGTGTTTTTAAATTTTTCTTCTGATTTCGCTATAAACCTGTATGTAGGGGTAGTCTGGGGTGCTGAACACGAATCTGGGGTCTGCTTACCCAAATTTTAGGGTTTACTGTAGGTTACGGTAGGTAATATGCCACTTAGGAGGCAAAACTTACCTAAATATTCCGATAATCGAGAAATGGACATCAAATTCGTATTCAGCACCCCAAATAACCCCCACATAGAAACTTTGAGACAAATCTGAGTTTTTGACCAAACTACCGTATACCCACCGTAATCTACCGTAAGCTGCCAAAAATCGATAAACCGACATCAGATTCGTATTCAGCACTCCAAATAACCTCCAGAGAAATAATTTGAGCATAATCTATTGTAGCACTCCGGAATCGCCAGAAGTCGCGATTTGCCATCAAATTCTCCCGATGGGAATCTGTGAACGAATACAGTCGAAAACTTCGGAAAATCGATAAACGAACCTCAGATTCGTGATCAGCACCCCAAATAACTCCCCAGAGCGAATTTTCAGTCAAATCTGGGATATTTTTTTAACTGCTTCGAGAGCCCTCTAATTATAAATAAACGCCCTACCGAAAATCCGTACAAGTCCAAAAGGCTGTTAGACTACGCAAAGTTTGGAAAATGCTCCTTCAACCTTACTTTGCTTAGTGGGGTAGTTTTGAGGGCTGAACACGATTATGAGGTCCGTTTCCTGATTTTCGTAAAAATAATGCGCTTTTTGGAGGGTACAATAAGTACGAAAATCAGAGAAAAAATGCCTATAACTTTTTTCAGAGTGGGTCTAGGCAGCTGCGATGGGCATATTCGAACTTTTTGTCCGAAAGTGGTACTAGAAATGTACATTTCATTTGGAATGGTCACTATGACCTATTGTGGTTCCCTTGTCAGATCCTGGCAGAAACTCCGCGTGTCCGCCTCCCGCCGAGCGCATGTTGCGGCGCCCCACCCTGCTTATCCAACCCGTAAGCTCTCCTGAATACACCCTTACTCAATTTCATCGGAAATGATGAAAAATCACAAAACGTGTTTGGTAATTCACAGTTTTCCTAGTTTATTACAGACTTAATGATTTAAAGGCTCTCTATTTTTTAGTTCAATGTGAACAATCTAATCTTCGGAGCCTTTCCATAGAGCTCAGGATTTATATTACCACCCACAGCGGAATACTGAGGCATGGAAAAATATAGCGGTGCCTTCCAAATAGATAATGATCTGCTTACCGATTGGGAAATCCAGTTGCGGCCTAATTTCTTCCGATGGCAAACTGTCTAATGAAAAAAGGACGTTTTTAGTGGAGCTTAGAATAGATTTGGAGCAGAGTTTTGGTGGTCAAAGTTTAGCGAGAAGAAGGAGGCACACATCCCCCAAAATCTACATAAGCGTACGATACCTATGAAGCAGCCCTCACACTTAAGTGTGAGAACTTCAAAAGTCTATTTTCTTTATTTCGAGAGATCCTCGAGTTCAGACGCGAGTATTTAGAGCTTCTTGTTTTAGAGAATTTTCGACAACAGAGAGGCGAAAAAAATTACACGAGACACTCCGAACAGAGATGAAAAAAGGAAGCTGTACGGGATTTAAAAACAAGTTTTTCTCCGAAACTTGAGTGTTTTGGGTGGCCTCTTTGCGAAATGTCCTAACCTGGTAGGCCTACATACCTGTCCAAATTTTTAAAAAAAGAATACGTTTTTTTGCGCGTACACTGTTTTTAAGGTACTCCTTGTGATATGGCTAGAGATCGAATGGTTGTGTTAACTCTAACGCTAAGTTGTACAGGCAACGGCGAAATTCACTTGGTTCCTACGCGTGCTGGTGCGGAGCGGAGATTAGAGACAGTGAGGGAGCGTAGGGCAGACGGAGGCCGAGGCGTCGCGCGCCCCGCTCGCACATCGAATCATGTGAATTACGACGTTTTATAGAGGGTACGGGAGTAGGGGATGTGCCCGCTTAGAAGCGAAGAACTCTTCATGCTGATTATGACTGTGCTTGTAGCTACCCGAGTGGACCACTGTTGAGCAATTTACCACACGGTGCTGGCCGCAACAGAGAGCAGCAGCTGAGGAGACGAATGGAGAACGAGGGCAGCACGTGCTCCTCAAGCAGGAGCTCGTCCACTTGTGCGGCCGTCGTTGTTCTCGTGAAGCTGAGTGCCAATTGTGCCCCATTACAACCCCACGATCGTTTAGGATGAAGACCGATTGTTCTGCTTGAACTCTGTGCACATTATTTAGGAGAAAAACAGAAGATGTCAACTGATATATAGATATCCAGAAGTCTAAATGTACATGCTCAAAAGAAAGAGCTCTCCAAGCTGATAATGAATGTCCTTGTAGCTGCCCAATTGAACCACTTTGAGCAAAGTTACCACACTGCGCTGGCCAAAACGGAGAGCAGCAGCTGAGGCGACGAATGGAGGACGAGGGCAGCACGTGCTGCTGAGGGCAGCACAAAAGCAGAACGTGCTGCTCGAACAGCAGCTCTTCCCCTCGTGCTGCCCTCGCTATCCTCGTCGAGGTGAAAGCCTATTGTGCTCCATTACCACCCCGCGATCCTCTGAGGATTTTCGCTTGGCCGTTGTACCCTTGCCTTTTCGCGAGGCTTGAAAAATGCTCTAAACTTGTTGGAACCTGCAGCTCGGGGCGGGATACTGCGCATTTTTACTATTGAGTCAGAAGAGATACTAACGATACTAGTCGTTTTCGCAGATGCGTTTTGACACTCTAAACACTTTCCTTGTGAGCCATACCATTCTATTTCCGTATTTATCTCAAAGAGCGCGTATGCTGTCTTTAAACAAGGCTGTGAAGATGAGATGACGAAGTGAGGAACGGGACGAGAACGGTGCATAATCGGGCGCGCCGTGTCCTGCAATTGCGACGTATTTTGCCGCACCACACCTTGCTGCAAGGCGAGAAGTTGCGATGAGTTCGCTCGGGTCCTTGCATTTCACGCTGATGCGGCGTTATCTGTAAAACCCGTTCTAAAACGTCTCGCAACATTCACGTCCCACCCCTTCGTCAATTTCGGTGTGTCTGGTGCGACACGTCGGAAGTTTTTCCTCAAACGTCACAAGTGTTTTTTCGCTTCAAACTTATCAGATGGATGATAATCTCTTGCCTTTCTGTCACCGAAAATTATTTTTGGAAGAAGAAGTATCCATTGGGCGATTTTGAATGTTACGATTTCCCGAGATCAAAAATTTCAAATACAGGATCATCTGCGCCTGTGATGATGCTTCTGTTCCTCGTACTAGATGACTGGTGAAAACTGGTGGCGGGTCCCCATTTTTACCATACCAACTTCAAAACCATCCGTTTTTTACGTGCCCACCACTGGTGTGGTCGACCGGGCTCATTCATGAAACTTAGCCCAAAAAACAGAAAGTGGTTTTCATCGTAGAAGATGCCTTCAAAGGCACAGTCCAAGCTCAAGGACGAAATCTGAGGTCTCCACATAATTGTGAAGTAGACCCACCCTATACAGCACCTGCCAAGTGCGAGCTCTCAATTCCTCCCATCAAGCGAGATATAGGAGGAAGCCACCCTGGGGCGCCCACATCAGGAATCCGCTTTGGCACGCCCCTTCTACGATCTTTCGGGTCAACAGGTTTTTGTTTCATGCGCGATGGTTTCCGATCATTAGCACCGTTCTTCCCTTCATTTTCAGCCTCTCTCTTTACTCAGGGCGACTCGCATACATCGGTTCCAAATGACGAAAGTTACGAGCCGCGGACAACTCAATTTCTCTTTCGCAGCTCAATTCTTGAAGGGCCATAACTCCGTTCACAGGGGATCATGTATGATTCCAGAGACAACATTGGAATCAGCGTTTTACCGTTTTCAAGATATGCAAAAAAAAAACAGAAAAACGATTCTCAGTTTGGACTGTGCGTAAGGTCGGGTAAACTTGTTACCAGGACGTGGCCCCAATCTTGTGGAAAACCTCTGGGACAATGTTGCGAGGAAAAATTATGCCAATATTCGCCAGTTTTTGTCGGTTTTGAAGATGAGGATCACAGTAGAGGAAACTTGGAGCGGTCTCTGATCTTCCGCACCAGAAACCTTCCTGGGGTGTAGGCCTCAACAATACCTCGATGTTACGTGAAGGACTACTGGAGTTCAGAGGTTCCCGGTTGTCATGATTTCACGTAGCGAAAATTGATTTTCAGTGAGTGATGGATGTTATGGGTATGAAACGGTGTGTTTGTTGATGAAATGTTTTTATGAAACTAAAATCGAGGTATCAAACCACAAACATGCGCTCCGCCATTGTTTTAATCTTAAGGGTCTTTCACAGTCTGCCGGACGATGCCGTCCGGCATGTTATAAGATAGGACTGCGGCGTCAGTGCACTCCGCACTGCGGTGTCGGCCGACCGACGTCTCAGTGCGGTGAAATCATTGCCACGACGTCGGATCAAGTTATGACGGTTTAGAACGGGTTGTTTTCGCCTTACATTTTGTACTGAAGAGTTGGTACTGACGGTTGTTCACCGCAGCTTCCCTCGCACTGCGGCTCGCTTTTAACGTGCTGGACGGCGTCGTCCGGCAGACTGTGAAAGGGGCTTTAGAATTCGAAAATAGTAACCACAGTACGATCGGAGTTCTCCTTTGTACGGAAACGCTGTTTTAGGGGTGATGTTCATGTTATGAAAATCACTGTATATGGAGTATATGTATGTGGAGTGTGATTCAGCTTTCCTAGTCATGTCACTTGATTAGGCTCTATTACCAACGCATTGTCAAACTTCCGCAAATTTGGAAAACGTTTGGATTTTTCTCTTCTCTCGCAGCTTCAAGAACCAACAAATATTCCAATTCGCATGGAGGCTCAGGAACCGAAATATATTTCAAATAATTCTAATTCTGCTGCGGCTGGATTTCGCGAGTGGGGTCAAAGAAAAGCTACGCACCCATTTTATTTTTTATTTGTTCATTGAGACGTGGCCAAAGGCACACGTAGAACACACCAAACAGTTAATGAACTCTGAACAACAATAAAGAATACCTGAGAAGAAACATACTGTAACTGCGATAACAATAAAAAAAGAACAAAAAAGATTATTTCGTTACCGATTGAGAAGCGCGGCTCGCCAGCCGTCTAAATTGTGCTAAAGAGAGCGAAAGAGTATTGTTCCTTTTCATGATAGTATTAAAAGCAGATACGGTTCTGTTTCAGAAGAACTTGACTCTAATTTGGAATTTGGATGTGATTGTACTGAGCTTCACGCTACCTACTTTAGTTTCTGAGGAACGCCCCATGAAAAATTTGTTGGACTGGACAGGTGTCTTGCCGGTCAAAATTTTAAATGCCATAACTAGATCAAACTTGACTCTTCTGGAGTGTAGGGTGAGAAGTCCTAATTGAATCCTCCTATCGGTCGCGCGTGGAACATCAAGGTAACCAAGTCCAGTGGTTCTTAGTACAAGTTTGCGGGTAAAATTATTCTGCACACTCTCTAACGCATCGATATCTTTCTTTTAATAGGGCGAGAAGACAGAGGTCCCATGTTCAACTATAGGGCGTAAATAAGTTCTGAATGCCTGTAGAAGAACTTTGAGGTCTTTGGTCCGCAGAGCTTTAAACAGGCTGTAAGTGCGAAACATGGCTCTAGTGACCAGCGCTTTGTAATGAGGTAAGAAATTCAGCTTGTCCGAAAACTGGAAAACCAAACTCATTCACCCTAGCCAGCTCTGTCCCTCCCAGCTGATATGCAGTGTCATACCTTTTTTGACCAAAAGATATCACCTTTGTTTTATGAGGTGCCAGAGGAAGTTCCCACGTTCGAGACCACTCACAAACGCGATGTATTGCGGTTTGGAGGGCGTCTACGTCGTCCAAACTGAGCAAACTTTTATAGATTCTGATATCATCAGCATACATAAGACAGGATACACCCAGGCTAGTAACCGCAGAGGGAAGATCGTAAGTGTAAATTAGGAGCAATAACGGTGAAAGCACCCCAACTTGGGGGACACCACTAAGGACCGGATAAACCGAAGAATAACTATCATTGAACCGAACCCGGAAAGTACGGTTCGTCAAGAAATTTGTAATCCATTTAGTAACGTTAGGATGTGTGCCTACCATGTGCAGCTTACTGAGAAGCCTGAAGGTGGGTACTTTATCGAAGGCCTTAAAAAAGTCAAAATATATAGCGTCTACCTGATTTTTCTCGTCAATAGGTTTTGTCCAGTCATTTAGGTAAACCAAGACGGCCGTCTCTGCGGATCTACCTCGGCAGAATCCATGCTGGCTATCAGGAATGATATTGTACCTAGTTAAATGACTAACAATATGCTCCTACAAAATCTTTTCATAGGCTCTAGCCAACACTGAAATAATACTAATTGGTCTATAGTTTCCTGCGTCAGTAAATGGCGGCTTCTTGGGTATAGGGAAAATCAGAGAATGCTTCCAACGTTGCGGTAATGACAGAGCTCCATCTTCTACTGGAATCTATTGAATTTTTACGACTACGTAGTCAAATTTTGGCGGTGATCGTGATGTTTCCGAACCGCGAAAAGGGCGGGGAAGGAGCGAAGATTTATGATTGGCGGTAGCAGGTTTATCACAATCCAATCAAGGCTCTTCCCACCGTTTTCACGGTATGGACACATTACGACAACCACCGGTCAAATATTCATTTGAGATAATTAAACAGCTCATTCGTGTGAATAATAGAACCCAAAATCTTCAGAAAATTCATCCGTTTTGAAGCTACGAGAAATCGGTATTCGAACTACTTCATTCAAAAGGGAATTCAAGGTACATACATGCGGAAACTGTCGAACTCGAAAGCTCAGGTTTAGCATAAAATGAGTTGTACAAACGATTTTATCTGAAACTTTGTTGTAAATACATTTCTAGTCTGCTAGATTACTAGGGAGAGCAGAGGAGATTCTCTGATTTAACCCAGAATTGAATGCTAATATTAGACACTGATTGAAATTTCTCAAAATCCGGCAAGGACTGAAAGTAATAATTTGAGACTAGATGGAGGAAAGCCTACGAGAAAACTCGTATGAAGCCTTCAGAAGCGACAAACGCCGAAATTTGTTACACAGTTGCGGGAGATTGTAGGAGATTTAGAATTAAAAAAGTTTCAAAATCAAAAAAAGCTTAGCAAGATATCACAAGGTAGCTGAGTTGAACACAAAACTTAGGTGCCAGGCAGGAATCGAACCCGCACTGCATCGCTTACCGGGCGAGAGTGTTACCATTACAGTACCGACACCGCTCAATATTCCTCAGCTAGTTGGCACATTAACTGTGTAGCACAACAGCAATCACCTGATACTCAAAAACATCAAAATTCTGTCTTCTAATAGCCTCAGCCTCACTGGTTCCAATGCCGATTTGTGCTTGACAGATCACACCCGTTATCGGGCGATTGCTGTTGTGCTTACACAGTTCATGTGTGCATTAGCTGAGGAATGCAAAGCGATGTCGGTAGTGTAATAACGCTCTCAGCCGGAAAGCGTGCAATGCGGGTTCGATTCCTGCCCGACAACAAAGTTTTGTATTCAATTCAGCAACCTTGTGATATCTTGTTATCATATACCATGCCATAAAAAGGCATTAAATATTCGAAAATGTCAAAAAGCATTGTATCAAAAAAAATCCGGCCTGATATGATACGAACAAGACACAAAATGGAGCCGACGAGAAAGTGAAACGTTGGACGAAATATAAAAATAACTGTAATATATTTTAAAGTAATTAAAATTAAAATGGTTCAAATTGCAATTGTTTGTCGATTCTGATAATTCGACAGTAGCAAACTGCTGATTGAGGAAGTAAAGTCGGATATACCTGACTCTTTCTGCCGCGTAACGGGTACCCCCATATATACCCCGAAATTCCGGGATTATTTCTCGATGATTGCCGAACATTTATGCTTACGGACACGGAACACACAGTCACCAGAGAATAGTGATGAAGCCATATAATTGCATTTGGAAAACCTAAGGTGACACAGGAGCTTGTATAACGGTTCAGGAAACTTTGTAGGTTCAAGATGACGTGCTCTGCAGAGAGTATACCAATTAGAATCAATGCCCTCGGTAATAGCAATAAAGCATTCACAAGAAAAAACTAGTCACCGACCACCAACGGCTCGAGATGCTCAGCGAGAGGAAATAAATCACATTTTCGGGAATGAAAACATTGATTGATTAGAATGGAGAGATTTGTATTTTTCTTCGTCTAATTCCATCCAAAGTCACGGGGATCTGTCACATTTGTTCAGTTGCAGGTTTTTTATATGGGTTCCTCACCGATTTCTTAGCTCTAAAGGATTAGCAAGATACATGAATGACATGGAGCCTTGCCACTTCAGTCTTTCCGGAAAGATTTCTATTTTTTGGAAGCTTTACTCTAACTGTAGCTTATTTGCTCCTCTTTCACAATAATTATTCAGCAAAAATGATCTCCAGTCAATAGCGTACTTGCCCGAAGATGATTTATTGTATAGAATTCCTACAACTCTTGTCTTCTAAAACCAAATAGGTTTTCCCGAAGCCTGTTTGAACGAGTCTTACGGATTCTTCGCTCCAGTGTGCGGAGCTACGAGAAGGCGGTCAGCCCGTCATCTTTCAGCAGCGGCTCAGACAAACCATATCTCGGAGCGGGACCGGAGTGCGACTGAAGCGACGCTGCCTCTCCGCTCCGAGCGAAAGTTAGCCATCTACTCGAGCCACAGCAGCCGCTCTCGGAGCGATATTAAGTCGCATTTGGCACTGTGGTCGCTGTCCGGGTGATTTTCAAAATTTTCTGAGCAGCTAATATTTCTTCAATTGCGCCTCTTCTTGAGAGGAAAGTGAATGTCGCGGTTAACGGCAGAGAAAGCCCCGCCTCGGTCCGCTACAAAGGCGTAACCTTCCCCAAGGTCCGCGGTGAGAAACCACCCTCTCTACGGACCGCGGCAAAAACCGCCCACCCTCCAGCCGAGGGATCCCCTATCCCCAGCGGTCAAAATTATGCTGGTCTCCCGAGAGGGACTCCAAGTCACCTTCCAGGGTCGGCATCAGAATGCCGAATGAGGTCTCGAGTGAGATGAGACACCTTTTATGCCTGCTGGGCATGTGATAAACACATTAGGACGTGATCATTCGCTTTCCCATGTTTTTTCATGCCACTTCATGCCACACCAAGTGATTTTCTCAACCTCACCCCACCATTTTATTCATACGTATGGACCGGGTGGGTGTTGGGGGGTGTCGGCGGGTTAGGCCCCGGTCATAGTTGGTGCTATTTGCATCTGCATCCCCCCCGCACCCCCCAGCACCCCCCGCACCCCCCAACACCACCCCGGTCGATACGTATGTTTAAAATGATGAAGTGAGGTTGAGAAAATCACTCGGTGCATCCAACTAGATATGACGATGATTACGTGGCCAACAGGATTGCACCTGTTCAGAGAAATAGTGAAGGAGAGTATGGTGAAGTAAAGGAGGTAGCAGTAAGGTTAGCTTTCTAGTGATACGCAATGTTTTATCTTTGACCCGCCCACCCGGTGATTTTCTCATCCACGTATTGCATGGATATCGACCGCGTCGGATACATCGAGTGATTTTCTCAACCTCACTCCATCATTTTAAACATACGTATCGACCGGGAGGGTGCGGGGGGGTGTTGGGGGGTGCGGGGGGGATACACCGAGTGATTTTCTCAGCTTCACCTCACCATGTTGTTCATACGTATCGACCGGGTGGGTGTTGGGGGGTGCGGGGGGGGATACACCGAGTGATTTTTGCATCCCATTTCCAATGCATTCTGTGTGTATCGACCGGGCTGGATACGTCGGCTCATCCAACTATGACCGGGGCCTTACTGGTCTCCCGCATGAAAGGAAACGCATTTGGGCCAGAAAACCGTCGGAGAAATCGCACTAGCAGTATTCAAAGAGGCGAAAGAAGACAGAAACTTCTCGGGTGATCCGATATTTCTGCGTGCGTAGTCACAGAAAGCGAAAAGACAAGGAAAGGAAACGGAAATCGATTGTGCAAGGGACCCCGCGATTGCTCGGCTTGGCCTGCACACATTTCATGACGTCCTGCACACTCTTCTTTGGTCCTGCTTACTTCTTAGGGGCCGAAGGGGCTGAATAGAGTCCTGCCGCTGAAAGGGACGGCAGCATGCTATGGAGGGAATCGATCGAGCGGCGGCGCATGATCGATACTCGTCTACTGCAAGCTGTCTCGCCTTTCAGCGGCGGGACTCCATTCGGCCCCTTACGGCGTCTGACGCATTTCCATTTGGGTCTCGCATATTTTTTTGTCGTCTGACGCACTCCGCCATGGGACACGCGCGCTTTCCACGGGAACCTGCGCACTCCCACTTCAGTCCTGTATAGTTTGTCCGACGTTCGGCGCATTCTCAATGGGGTTCCGCACACTGAATCCTGCGTCCGGCGCACTGTCACTAGGGTCCCGCAGGTTATAACTCAGAGAACAATCAATTCTGCGTCTGTATATCTCTGGAGTTGGCAGCGCTGTCGCCCCAAGAGCGACCGGACAGCGGCCGAGGCTGCTATGACCGCGGTGTCAGTTAGCCCCACGGCCGCTGTCCGGGCGATGACGTCATAATTGGAAGGAGCCAGTCCAGCTCCGAGCGATGGTTTCTCTGAGGGTTGCATTCATTTGCTATGTGAGGGGGGGAGGACATAGCGTAAGGCAAAACTAGAAATTAGAAAAGACCATTTCACCACCCGAATCCCAGATATCCGAAAAAATCATGGTGAATTTTTGCGGCATTATGATTTCAGTTTTATTAAAACCCTTTATTTCCTGACAAAAGTCTGGCCAAGTATCCATACTTGACCTCACTTGTAAAATAATTTGCATTCGCAGCAGAGAAGTTTAAAGGCTGACGCAATCACTCAGCTTCCGCCACTGACAGTGCGAGCGGCGGATCAGAGAAGCATCACGAACTTCTTGAGTAGCTTTTCAGACTGACAGAAATTTAATTCCAAGTGAAAAACTCAGAATATCGATAGTTAACTTTTTGACTAACTTCATTGAAGGTCAACGAGGGTGCGATTTCGCAGAAAGGGCTAAAACCGAGCAAATTAACGGACTTTATGAGGTGCGAAAGTCTCGAACACAAGCAGTCACAGATGTCATGTTACATACGTAGATAAACTAGGCAAACGCAACGCTCATATCCAAGTTTCGTTTAACTTTGCTAAGATAAGTTGAACGGAGAAGCTTGTAAAATTCGACCCCTCGTCCTTCACTACCTACACTTATCAATAGTTGGTCTATGTTCGACTGCCAGACTGCATTTTCAATCACATTAGTTTCACTACATTTATCAACCTTTTCCAAATGTTCTGTCATTGGACGCCAGATCGGTTTCAATAATATTCCCAGACATTTTTTATTGTTAAACTAAACTGAGATGCTTCATATTTTCGCTCCAGCCGCGAAGCGGCTGGAGAGGTTTGATTTATTTCTTGCTTTTTCGTTGGTTATGCTTCGAAATATGACCATGCCAAACAGGGCTGTGCGGAACTGTTCCGTTTCCGTATTTCCGGTGTTTTTCGGGAGGTTCCATTCCGCTTCCATTTCCGAGTTTTTGGGCCTGGAAACGGAATAAATTAGTGCAACATGATCTATGATAGTGGGTCTAGGCAAGGATTTTTGAAGGTTGCATGAGACGCTGGAATTTGCATCCGACTTTTTGTGTTCAAGCGAATATCTGAGCTTGGCTGAGATCATTCACGAGTTTCGTCGGCCTGAAATCGAAACCCTATAGAATGATGACACAAAATGGGCGTGGCAGGAATCTGAACGCTTTTTGAGGATTTTTTTCAAATATGTAGTCTTCTCTTCTTGAATCCACTTCTTGGCTTGTTTACCGCCGCGATAGCAACAATGATCGAGACAGTTTTCGTTTTGCACGTGCACGTGTCTTCCAGAAAATAGCCTTGGCGGAGACAGCTGGAGGTGACCACGGGCAGCGGCGACGCTCGTTTAAAGGCAGTGGTCACGATGAAAAACGTTATCGAAAAAACTACAAGAATCAGCTTAGATATAAAACAGCTCAAAAACTATGAAGGTAGCGCGGTGAAAAACGGGCTAGAATTAGAGTTCTTAAGACCCTAAATTTCCAGTTCGTGCGCACGTGCACAGAAAGATCACAGTCTCGTGCCAAGCAGTCAAAAATCATCGACACTCAGAGGAAGAAATACATGCAAATTTACCTAATAAAACAGTTTGACAATGAAAGCAAGCACTTCAGTCAATGTTTTTGACTAGATCTGTACATAAATCCGAAAGTTCATTGATTGAAATTCAATTTCAAGCCAGCTGATGTTCTTGATATTAGAGATCATCGATGCCGATGATGTGGGGTGGACTCGTCCATCATCAAAAGATAAGAGAGTTCAGGCTTCGAATTTGGCTCAGGACAGCGTTTTTTTCGCGATTTTTTCTTATAGGTTCTACTACTCTATACCCAGAAAAGGATTTAGAGAGGAAAAGAAGACGAGCATATTTGAGCGCGACCACTGCCTTTAAGGCAGATCATAAGAGAATTTTCTCATCTCGCCGAGGAGATTTCTTTTCATTTTTCACATTCAGTCGTTCGATATTTTGTCGAACAGGCAGATATGATTCGAAAGAAGAAAAAGTAGTCGCTGCTTATCTGAAAATTGACTTCTGATCAGCCTTGAAGGACACCTGGCGCAGCTTGAACTGCTTTCTTGAGGACAGACTGTACACCAGAGGTGTGCGGCAACGGAAAATAAAATTTCGGCAAACGTCCAGCAAACTGCAATCGGCACACTGCAGATACCGCACACCCCTGCTGTACACCGTTTCGAGATTGCCTTTCCGGATTTCCAGAAGCGAGACTTCGAAATCGTTGAATGCCTTGTAGTGACTTTATTTTGAATAATCAACAGTATATTGACTGAAAGCATTGGTTATTGAATGAGAGATGCGGGCCATGAGCAGTAGCGAAGCGTGAGAAGGAGACAACCCGAAATTTTTTTGGTCTCTTCCGTTTCCGTTACCGCTTTTCCGTTTCCGACATTTTTGACCATTTTTCTTCCGTTTCCGAAAATCTCGAAAAAAAAGTTCCGCACAGTCCTGATGCCAAACCATTACCTCAGGAAACTAGACTTTTAGAAATATCTCTTTCGATTCTGAAATGGAAGATTTTGAACAAAATTGTGACGAAAGGGCACAAAAACGCCTTTTTGAGTTCTGTTTTCACCCAAAACGAAAAAATAGTCGGCACTGATCGCACTGATACTTTGCGCTCCTGCAAACATATCACGAACACCTTAGCCAATATGTTACGCAAGGCTTCTGTAACATGTTGCTATAGCTGCGGAAAGCTGCCCCTATGCGCGACCGGCAGGTGTTTGCAAAGATGAAGCAAAGCTTTTATGCTTGCGTGCTGAACATGTCGGTAGGAGCCTCGCTATATTTCGGTGCCGGGTCAAGCAATGTTGGAAATTTTCAAAAGTGGGAGCTCGATACCAAACTTGAAAAATTGGGGGTCGTACCGCCGGATTTTTCCGATTCCTTTTTTTCGATCTGGACTCAGCTCCACCACAGAATGTTTCCTACACAACCAAGAGTTGTTCAGACCGGTTTGTCAACCGCTGGTGACCTAAATACTCGTCAAAACTGCAATTGTTCAAATGGCGAAAAAATGGTTTTCGGGGGCCTTCTAGTGTCATGTATTATGCTTTGATGGGACGTAACTTAGCGGTTCGGGTAAACAGATCTAGTATTGAAGCAGAAAAAAGCGAAGCCGCTACTATAGAAGGAGAAATAAAACATTTCCTCGTTGGAAAAGGTGGTGTAAAAGTCCGTTTTTTCCAAATGGCCCTTACAGCCTTGGTTTTCACTTCTATGTAGAAAGCGGCAGTCGAGCAAAAGATGCATCTACTGGCTGGTTATCGAAAACTACATTAGCGGGATTGTCTCTGAAGAATTTTGTTTTGAGGTTTCCACATCGTACGTGAAAAGAGTGCGGTGAGAAGAAATCTCAGAAAAGTTTTCTTTGAAAAAATCCAGCTAATGTATATTTCGATAATCATTCAGAAGGTGCTCCTTCTGATCGACTGCCGCTGTTCAAAAATGAAAACGCGGCTGAAATGGCGATTTGGAAAAAACGGCCTTTTTACACCACTTTTCCAACTTGCGATTTTTTCTATTTCTTAATTTAGACAAGCGCCTTTGTTTTTATCCACTTTATTGCTGGGTCTATTTTACCAAACCACTGAGTAGTGGCCCATCAGAGCATTGTTCATGACACTGGAAGGCCCCCAAAAACCATTTATCCGCTACTTGGAGAACTGCGATTTTGACGAGTATTCAGGTCACCAGCGGTTGGACAAGCTGAAACTTTGAGAAAAACCGTTTTAAGTGATTTTGAGATAATTTCATGCCTAATCAAGCCGACCTGAGAAAAGCATTTTTTCTGTCATTTGGGATCGCGGCAAAGGGGGGAGGGAGCACATGGTGAGGTACAAAATCACGAGGAAATTTTAAAAAAAATCCAGCTTATCTAGTTCTCGATAACCACCCAGTAGGTGCACCTTTTACCCGACTGCCACCTTCTAGAATTGAAACCCAAGGCTGTAAGGGCCATTTGCAGAAAACGAAAGTCATGATAATTACTTCCCCCCCCCCCAAAAAAAAATCATGATAATTAATTCCAATATTATCCTCTGGTATCGTGATGGTGAACGCATATGCAGGATTTGCTTGTTTGATGGAGTTAAGGCCAGGGATGTGCGTAATAGAAAATTTGTAATTCGTTAGTCGTTAGTCGTTCAACCGGCCGAAACCCTCGTTAGTCGTTAGTCGTTAATCGTTAGTCGTTAGAAGTCTAGGCTTTAAAAATAAGCACAGTTGAGGCAGGAAAAAGCCTTTATGAATAGAAAAAGAAGGAAGGCACACCAATTTTTCAATAGTTGTTCTTTTCCCGACGTCGCTAGTTCAGCGCGCGCGTCGTTTCGAGCTTGCTCCCCATAAGAGGGGGGGGGGAAGGTCGCAGGAAATTAAAATCCCAATGAAAATCAACTCATAGGTCCCAGCACCACTTTGTAGAAATCGCATATCTCGAATTTATGACTGAAAATCGGAGGAAAGCGCCTTTCACAATCCAATTATCGGATGTAGTTCCTGTCGGTGCGCAGTTGTGGTCTGCAGGCACCGCTCCATATTATCTTCTCTGATAGTGCCCTCTTAAAAAATCTCCGCTGAAGCCGGTCAGTGTCGGAACTGGTTCACTGACCCTACCACCATAATTTCGCGCGACCGACACGAAGTCGCACAAACGCTGCACGGGACCTTTCGCAATAATCGGTGGAGGTAATAATGTGGGGGTTCCAGAACTGCGAAGCAGTTTCACTAGAATTGATAAATACTGAAGGCTATGGTTATTTTGTACCACCCACCGCGAAAAACCAGCAGAGAACTATCTATCATTTCTGGATCTGGAGTAATCATTGGTTTGAAGCGCGATGTGAATCAATATTGATTTTCTAACGAATTTTGAGATTGCTTACGAAAAAATTTCAAATTTCGTTAGTCGTTATTCGTTAGACGTAACACCCAAAAAGCCCCTTAGTCGTTAAATTCGTTAGTCGTTAGTCGTAATTACGCACATCCGTGGTTAAGGCTCCGTTTTGTCCGCTGCGTCGTGGCGTCTCCGCTAGAGTATTCATAGTCTCCGTAAGCGCGCGACGTAGGTAGAAAGTATTCATACTATTAGTATTCATACGTGCCGCGCTGGCGTTGAGGAGTATGAATAGCGCTTAAGCGTCAGTGCGATATTTCGCTTCTGAAAAATTTTACGACCAAGTGCAAACGAGAAGCCTTTTGGTTTATACTCTCAAAAGAGCAAAACGTTCCATCTATGATGCCCATGTTGGAATGTATCAAAACTCGTGAATTCGGTGGTTGCCTAGTTATAGGAAAAGTGCTCCGAAGTAACTCCCACGTGGAATTTGTTTCAAAAATATCCTGTTTCTGTTGAAGCTACGTGTTTTCAAAATGGTATGTTTTTTGTATTAATATTAAATTTTGGTCATTTTCAAGACCATCACCCTGCTTTCTCACCAATTTAGTCCCTTCCGCCCCTCTCCTTCTGCTCCCTCTCATCGCTATCTAATCCCCTTCGGCAATGATTATTCATTCCCCTGTTTTGCCATCCGAATTTGTTTTTCATCGTCCCTGCGCCTCGCTCAAGTGTCTCCACGTGCGAGTCTATGTACATGCTCCTTCATTCTTGCCTATAATTTACGAAGTCATCAAATTTCTCTTCAATTTTCCTCCCTCCACCCTCTTTCAATGAGCTGTTTGAGGTCTGCCCTCCCATTGAATATCAACTTACCCGCTATTAATTTCCGTCTAGCTATCGCTTTCCCCGCCCTATTCCAATAATTATGTGCCACATTCATTTTCTCGCTCAAATTTGATACCCCGCCGTTTATTGCGCCAAATTTCACGCGTTTCGTCCGTATTCGTTTGGCATTTTTAGATTTTTCAAAGCGGGCAACTAATATAGAAATGATTCGGTAAATACTCTTCCCTCACCAATTAATACCTTTTTAGATTATGTGCAAATTTTTCACTCTTGTCCTTACCTGATTTGTGTATTCCTTCCAACTGAAGTCCTGAAATGTTGTGAATTTGAAAGAAAGAAATTATGTTTTTTGTACATTTGTTGCGATAGATTGCGTATCTTCCGCTCATTTCTCATGTTTCTCCCTTCATTATCGCTCGTTAACTTAGTCAAAAGTTTATTTTTATCAGCATTCAAACTAGGGACTTGCTCCCCTCCCAGGTCTAGTTGGCCTTCATACATTTAGGCCTTTCACCAAATTTGGTCGAGTGAATGGATGGGACCGCGGCGTTAGATTGTCGCTAGCGATCAAAATCCTGTTATCTTTTTGTGATGCGAATGGCGCATGGTTGCCCCAGCTTATCGCGTCTGGGTCAATTGCTGGACTAAATCTGAATTCGGATTCATGAACTGCCGTTGAACCATGAGCTACAGTTGAATTTTCTGTGGAAAAAGCACGCAATCTTTGGAGGCAAACCCAAGCGTAGTCCATGGTTCGCGTTCGAAAATCCTAGCCCAAAAAATGCTGTTCGAGTGTTCTACTTGCTTCCAATCCCCAACAAATCAATATTGAGGCACCGGAATGACGTTTTTTTGAAGTAATCGAGAGTCCTCACTGCACTCGACAGGAAGTAACGCAATTCATTCCTTCTCTGCCCCTTTTCTAAGTTTTGTTTAGTTTTGTTTTTTCCTAATTTGCAAAAGTATGTGTAACATCCGTCGCTTAGTTACAGCACCGCTCATTCCCCTCACAAAAAATGCGTTCCGCGACGCTTCTTTTCTTCACGAAGCGCCGCGTAGCCATCAGGTCCAAGAAACAGATTCACTAAAACAACAATGTGTGAAAATGACAATTTCATCTCCTGAAATAGATCGAAAATTGCATATTTGCGTCTCGGTACGCTTTACTGTGAAGCACTCTGACTTGAATTTATCATATCCTGATCTGAAATCGACGGGATTGCTACGAGAAGTTACGCACTTTTCGATGATTCAGAAAAAAAACCACTTTCACCTACCATCGGTTAGGACATCGGCAAGAGTTTAATTTTTTCAGAGATAAAATCAAATCTGCTTCAGACCTAGCAAAGGTTTAATTTGATTCGCATTATTCTATGTAGTATTTGTGAAGCAATTTTATCCGTTTATTTTGATACATGCTAATCGTCTCTTCTTCTTTTCTTTCTTTGTGCCAGCTTGTTTTTTTTTGCTCAATGCAGAACAACGTGCATGCAGACACGTGAAGGTCTTACGACAAATTTGGTTCAACGAGTGAACGAGACGCGATCATTGCGGCGAGCCGTGCGGCGTTCGCGACACTACCTCTCGGCGGGGTGTGCATCGCGAGCGACGATCTGCTGCTGCAGTCCCATCCATTCACTTTGTGAACGTCCACACGGTGTTCAGCTAGGGCGCCCAATCTATCTAAACTGAATTACGGCAGTTTCGAATTTTTAGCGGACCTAGCCTTTAATGTGTGTTGGCGCAAACTCGGTGCAAATATGTTTGCACATGGTATGACCTTACGCGCACACTCCCTTGGTTTTTTATCCTAGACCGTTCATCCAAAACGACGCAGGTCTGACAAGACGAGATGAAATGTTTGGATTAGTCTCTTCAAATAACCATATCATAAGTAACGCGGTGGTGAGCTTGAGCTAATCCCAAACAGTCTCAGTTAGTCGAATGAGCTGAACTTAATGAAATTTACTAAGTTTCCGAAGTAACTGCCCTGCAAACCTGCACTTTGGGAAACAGGAGGTTGTGTGCATATGCTGACTCTCTCCTAAACGACATTACTGCGGCAACGAACGGGACGACGACGATGTTAACGTCGTTTTCGCCGACGGCAGCAACGACAAAAACGTCGCGACGCGGCATAATCATGCGGCCGCGGCGGCCGACACGGATTGATCTGCATGTGCTCGAAGCGGCATTCTTTCCCAAACACTCACCAGTCATTTTCCGTCTTTTCGATGCCCTTCTGGCGGTGACTTTCCCTGGGGTCTAACTGGCGGCCAGGATTTTCATTTGGCGACCGCTTCGTACTCCCAAGTGACACTGCATTAGGACGGCGAGAAGATGCAATCCGCCCTACACCGCCCCCTCTCGGGCGCCCGCCCATGCTTGACGAGATTTCCGCCGGATTAGCCGAAGTTGGTTCTGGGATCTTCCTCCTTTTCTGGAGATATGTTTTTATGCCTACCTAGTAAGTGCTGGGAAGTTTGGTTGAGACCAATGCTTAATTTTTTTTGTCATATTCTATTAAAGGCAGGGTTCGCGATAAAAACGACTTTTGAGCTCTCTCCATGAGAATGTAGATTTAGTCATCACAAAAGTAAAAATAAGTGAAAAAACCCGGAAATTCGCGGGAAAAACGCTTAAAAACAAAGTGTAACGGCCAATTACCGGTGTCGGCCGGCCCCCTAATTAACGCGATTTTTATTAATGCTTGCTTATCCGCTATTTATTTTGCTGTTAAAGTAATTAGAGTCTCCAGAACTGTTTAGAAGTTACTTTAGAAGCAAAATAAAAACTGACAAAACAGGCTTTTACCCAAATTTCCATAATTGGGGGCGGGAGGACACCAAGCCATACTATGTTCCTAAGCGTTTTTTTCTCCAATTTCTTACCTATTTTCACTTTTGTGATGGCCAGATCTACCATTCCACGGGTAAGACGCAACAACGGATTTTATCGAGAACCCTGCCTTTAATAGAGTCGTAATCTAGAGTTTTTTATACCATAGGTTGCAGGTTAATCAAGTATTCGTTTTCTTACTGTTAGTCAAAATCTTTGTAAACCCACAGACGCGAAGGCTCATCAGAAATATCTTTATCATCACGACATTGATAGTGAATAGGTCTGCTTAAAACTTATCTAATACGGGACTTGAATCATTCTGAAATCCGTGGGTAACGAGTCCCAAGGGCTATGAGATGTCTCACATGGTGCGATTTTCCAAAAAACGTGAATCTCACTTCAGTAGTAAACAAACAATCGTCTTATATATCGGAGCTGCAATCGCTCACGAGCATCCCCATCCGTCATTGAAAGCCTCACCCAACTCCGTGGTCAGACCACTTTTTCTTCTGAAAGGTGTCTGATAGAAGTCTCGCCGCTAATGTAACACTGCAACAATTAATTAAGGATTTATTAGGTCGGAATTGTGGTTGATTTTCTACTCGGCTTGTCTGTTCCTCAAGACGGAAGCCTCTCCTTTTTGTACCCTGTGAGTTTTGTCGACTTGCTCTGTTTTTTGATGGAGACAGTTGACATTATTTTGTTGTAGCTCAAACAGCACTTCACTCTTCTTCTTTCTTTATCGTCTTCGCTGATGTATGTACAATACCGCGCGAATTTTTTGCAAAAAAAAGCGTTTTGCGGCATTTTTTGCGCTCACAAAGCTCCGCATCGCTATAACTAGCTTCAAAGTAGTCCGATTTGAAGTTGGAATTCATTTCTGAATTGCCGTCATTGAGTGCACCACGATAGTGTTACAAAATGGTAGATTCAACTCCAGAAGTTCATAGAAAATTGCATAATTGCATCTCACTATGAACTGATCAAACGGTCATGATTGCAGACATCTGTCATTTTTTTGACCTGTGGTCAATGTGAATTTTAAAAAGAAAAACGCATTTTTCAACAAAACCGGAGTTCAAAAGACGTTCTACACATATCGCTGCATTCGCCTAGCTGAGAGGAACACGAAAACTCCCTGAAAATATAATTTTGTCAAATTTCAAGTGAGTTATGGCGATGCAGCGCTTTGTGAGCACAAAAAACGCCGTTCTTGCAAAAAACATGCGCGGTACTGTATATGTTGTCCGCTTCAGAAGGTACAGTCTACCGCAATGTTAAAAGGTGATGGTGCGGTTGCGGTCGATACATTAACTCTACGGTGGGAAACCTGGCGCTTTGCCAGCTTTAGTCATCGATCGACAGCACAGCTTCTGGTAGGGTCACGGTTTTTATTCTTTTTTTACGCTTGTTTCTGATTTGTTTTTGTTTCTGGCTCTTTTACTATTGCGAATAGGGGCTTTTCTCTGGGTTTTTTCAATTCTTTTTTGAAATTGAAAAAATGGCAAATTCTCCTCACGCACTAAGAAAGGCATTACGCAACACTTAAAGGGTCAGAAACAAAAATAAAGCAGAAACATGCATGAAAAAAAAAGAAAAACCGTAACTCACCCAGAATATCGGCTATGCAGTCGATCGATGACGAAATGTGGCTAAGCGCCAGGTTTACCACCGTAGTGTTAGTGTATCGACCGTCACCATCACCTTTTAACATTGCTGTAAACTGTAGACATTATAAGAAACAATAGAAAAAACACAAACACCAAAGAAAGCTCATGACAATTTAACCGTGAAGGGACAATAGTCGAAACTTAGCTGAAAAGGGAAGTTGCTCATTTGAGAAGTTTAGTTTCGAAGAGCTCTGCAATAGGAGTTGTCTTTGGGAAGCCCACAAAGGATGTTTTCAGAATTTACCCGTTGCCTAATGGTAATGACTCCATAACTTTTCCACTTGTCAGTTATTTATCACTAAACTAGTCGGAATTTTAAAGGCCATGTGTTGACCTTCCGTCAAATCTAGTTGATTCAATGGACGTATCCGCGGTGGTAGACTGTCGCTCGTGATAGAAACCACCACGGACCGGTGGTGTCGCGAATGTCGCACGCACGCCGCTAATGACCGCGTCTGGTCCATTCGCTCGACAAGATTTGGCGAAGAGCCCATACATCGTTTCTTTCCATGTGGTTTTCAGATCCTCTTGGCCACTACCCACCCGTTTGTGATGAAACATCATTGAGAGGGTGAAGGTTGGTTCCCCGGTGTTGTAGTGCTATCTTGATATCGTATTGTATGTTTCATTGTACATACAAAGTTTGATAATGGGCATATAGCTCGAAACGTTGCCGAAATAAAAAAACGTCCAAACGAGATTCACCATAGGATTTGCAATACAAGAGGTGTCATCATAAAGCTAAGAGAATCATCTATTTTGCAAGAAAGTCGTTCCGTTTCAAGTAAACTTCACTAGTAAATAATTCTTGTCCTTTTTCAAAGCCGAATAGCTTTTTTCTCAAGTGGCCAAGATACTAAAGTTCCTAATTTCTGTTTAAGGCTGACGTGAACTTGATCCACATGCTTTCATCTCGAGTCAATAAGCCTTTGAAGATATCATTGGTGCGCAATAAAAAGTTATTGTTGATATCATAATGAGCCGAAAATTGAGTTTTTTGTCCTTTTGGAATCTTATATTTCTGACCCTTGAAAAATATTTAGTTAGTGACCAGCAAGCATGTAGGTGATCGAAAAACAGGAAATTCGTAGCCTTCCCAGAAGCCAGTGGAAAACCCCTATAATCACTTTAATATGTTATCTTGTACAACTACATTTGTCAAAAAATGACGGGCGAGAAACCCCATTAAAGCAGCACGGCTTTGCAGCCCTTTGGGCGGGAGCGCTGTTAATAGAAGTTGCTTTCCGGCCTAGAATTCACAACGATTTGCTCGGAATTGCAAAATTTTGCCGCAGAATTCTCTTTCCCACCACAATTTTTCTTTCAATTTTTTTCCGAGGTCATTTCCCACGGGAAGTTGTCTTCGTGAGGAAGTGCAAGCTGTTTTCTTAAAGTGCACATAAACGTCTTCCAATTAGCGAGTCAGCCGTCGAGGAAACATTGATTGTATTTTTTGGTGTTCCTCTGGATTCTCCAAGACAAGCGCTCTTGTTTGGATAGCCAACAATCTATCATAATGAAAAAGTGCAAGGCTGTTGTACCCTAGAGATTTTTCACATCATCGTAAAAAGAAAACTCAAATCGTTGCGTGCCTTCCTATTACCGAAAAAAAAGCTGACTAGGACTGTTGAGGAAATTGCAGTTTTCCGGATGTACTTTTTTCTCGGCCCAAGGGATGGCGCTGCATAGCAAAGTCTTGGGGGTAGTAATGAGGTGGCGAATCGAAGCGGCTATTTGCAGTCGCCTAAATTCGTCGATTGCCTCCTTTGCACCTCTGCTCCTTCAGCTGCGGCTCCCAGCCAGTGTTCTTCTTCTGAATCAGTCTGAATGACTCCTTCAGTTGCGTTTCTTTTGATTTGTTAGTCTTGTTTGTCTCGGCTGGGCTCGGATCATTGAATTGTTTAGTTTCTGAAAGAACATTAGCTCAATTTCTTACCAACGTTTTCGTCAAAGTCAGAGCAAATCCGGACGGTTTAGGGCTGAGTAATGAATGGCGCTGTCCGAAAAGTGGATTCTCATAAATTATGTGCCTTTATGGTACATGGAAAGCTGCCCGATTCCTCAAGGATACGATGTATCTCCCACAAGCCGAGGCGAAACAATTCGGCTGCTTATCCCCTCCTATAAAAGGCGCTATCACAATTTTATATTGCAAGGACCACTGTTTCCAACGTTTTTGTCATAATCGTGTAGATGAATCTATGCTCATTATCGGCACATTTCTCAGATCTCTTCATTCTTGTGTCATACTCGAAGTATCTTATTGATATATTCTAAAATTTCCTGCGTTTCCTACACATGAACTAGGGGTTGGGGAGAGGGCTTTGGGTAGGTTCTTGAAAAGAAGATTGCCGGAAGAAGGAAAACATTTTCACAGGAACTTATATTTTTGTTTTGCGGGAATCGACGAGAATAGCTTTTTCGAAAAAAAAAACAATGCCGCTCGCAGAATTGGAATTTTTAGTATGTAATCCAGTTTACAAAAGCAGTATGCTGTACATGAAAATCACATTCCGAACATTTTAATCTAAATTTAAACCCTCTAATGTACTACATATACTGTTGGATAGCCTTCCTTACCTGAGTATTAAATAACTTTTCAAATCTGAAACAGAGTTGAAGGCGGTGTTCACGTTGAAAAATTTTCTCGTTTTTTGGCGGAAACGTAAACTTTTGGTCCTTCCAAGACGCGTAAGAACGGAAGTACGACGGAAAACGGTCAAGAAGAAGGTGGAAATCCCGCGGACCGTCCAACCCGTTGTATCGCCTACTTCATATAACAGATGTCCACCGTTCGTTTCGCCAGATGAACAGTTGCCGAATTTCGAATGGTAAATTCTTGCATTCAAGCATGCGCATTGGCACACCATAATTTTCAAGAGTTTTTGGTACAGGAAACAGAAATCATGGAAGTCTTTTATCTAAGAATTCCGAAGCTCAGAACCATTTGCATCGTTTGGCTTGAAGTTTTGCCCGCAGTGCACAAAACACACCAGCGGGCGTAAATAAATATTTAATAGGTTTTTTCAAACATTTTTTTCTCCGATATTCGAGAGTTTTATGGGGACTTTGCCCTATTATCCAATACTTCGTGAATTTGCCTACTCAAAAACATAGAAACGTAGAATACAGTTTTTTGTTATGAACACTGACTTTAACTCTCAAAGAAGTTGCTGAAAAAAAGGCGAGAAATTGAGCACCCGCGCCACTTCTGACCATATTATACGATTGTTAGTGTGTTGATTCTCTGATTATTCCTAATATATATGTAGATGCTTTGCTGTGAAGCCATTTCGAGATATTATTAGAAGTCCTATACATACATATTAAAGAGTTTCATAGCAAGCTAATATTCAGGAGTTATTTAGTGGACCAATATGTACGTAACATCACAGCGTAATAGTTCATCCGTGGCTGATCTTCTCGACCACAATTTTATCCAAGCTGCCCAACTTTAATGGGCTTTGCCCATTTTGCAGTTTTTCGCTTTCGTCTTTTAGAGAGTATACAAGTTTGTATTTCTAAAGATATACCCGTATACCTTTATCACCAAGGATCCTAGCGTTAGGAATGCCCCCGACTTTGTAGAAAGTAGAGTATTTCTCTTTAATTAAAGGCAGTGGCCGCGATCGAATATGCGTGCCTTCTTTTCCTCTCTAAACCCTTTTCTGGGTTCAGAGCAGTAGGACCTGTAAGAAAAAATCGCGAAAAAACCGCTGTTTCGGGCCAAATTTCAAGCCTGAACTTTCTTGTCTTTTGATGGTGGACGAGCCCACTCCACATCATCGGCATCGATGATCTCTAGTATCAAGAACATCAGCTGGCTTGAAATTGAATTTCAATATATTTATGTACTCATCTAGTCAGAAACATTGACTGGAGTGCTTGCTCTCATTGTTTAACTGTTTTTATTAGGTAAATTTGCATTTATTTCTTCCTCTGAATTTCGATGATTTTTGACTGCTCGGAATGAGATTGCGATCTTTTTGTGCGGCGCTGTGCACGTGTGCGCGAACTGGCCCCTTTGGGCCTTAGAAACTCTAATTCTGTCCCGTTTTTCACCGCGCTACTTCATAGTTTTTTAGCTGTTTTCGATCTAAGCTGATTTTTGTGGTTTTTTCGATAACGTTTTTCACCGTGACCACTGTCTTTAATTGCCTCTGCGACATTCCTACTGCTGCGAAGTATAAATCGGGACCCATGGCCATCGTCTTTATTTCTGGAGTGTTCTGGGTCTTTTCAAAAGTTACAGATAGTCGTCAAACTTTTAGTGTCGGGACAGCTCATAAGAATAGTCTTTTTTCGAACATGCGAGTCTCGAAAGAGTTTTTGATGACAAAGCTTTATAGAAATTCATAGAATTCTTCGATGTCGCCTGAATGTTTCTGAACAGATATGCAGTATATAGGTTTTACTTAATACCAAAACACCTACATAGTTTTGTAAAGAAAAACCAGACATAGTCAAATCGTGTTTTTAAGCTCTTGTGAACCAAGGTGGCCACATACTACATATTTCCGCAGTTTTTGCACAGTTTGGCCTGTGTTATAGATCGCTCAGAAGAAAATCTTCGGTTTTATAAGATGAAATGATTAGATTTTCAAATCAGCTCCATTTCCATTGTTACTCGAGTCAGTAAGATAATGTACATTTTTCACCTTTTACTTTATCATCCCGAAAATCGAAAAAATGCATACTAAGGAAAGCAACTACACTATCTTGGCAAATAACAAAAAATTTAAGTGACGGTCGTAATGTTTTGCAGCCGCAAGAGAGGCAGGGGATGCTTCGTGTTACGCGCGTTGCTTCTCCCCCGTTCGTCCAATCGCGCGCGCCACTCATTCCCCTTTCCCCGCCTCCCTTGAGGCTGAAATACATTACTACCATCACCCAAATAATTCCCTCTCGAATGGTCTCCAAAGTGTCGGCAAAATTTGTAAAATCGAATGGGAATTTTATGATTGAAGAAAATCATCGGAGTTTATTCCCCAACCCAACTCAACCTTTTGAAGATTTTTTCTTTGGTTGGAGTCACGATTGCTTCAGAAGTTCTTCTGCAATTTGTGTATTTCTATTTCGATTTGCAATCGTACCAAAGTTTCTAAGAGGCTTTTTATGGAAAAAGGCTAGATGAGCAACTCAAATCTCCACCTTTTCCGACCCTACAACCATTTTCAGGCGGCCATTGTTTTATGAACCAACTTTGTTAATCATCTCAGCCCCTGGCCCTCATCGTTTGACTGGACATGAAAAATCGAATGTGATTTCCGGCGCGCGCGATTCCTTTGAGTTTGCTCCACATGTTGACAGATTTCGAGCGAACCTAGATGCGTATGTACGCTAGATTAAATTTACTCTGATTGAGCGAAATGAGAAATTTGTTTATTTTGCAGCGTGCAAGGCGGCTGCGTTGTCAGCGTCGATGCTGACGCGTCGCAAGTCGTCGCTGCCGTCCGATGGCAAGACGGATGGCGGTCCGCGGAAGCGACGCGGCGAATCCGTCGTAGCCCTCACCGAAATCATCAACCTCGAACCGAGCGCCATCAACAAGAAGCCATCTGGTCAGTTGATATGTTCTCGCACTCCCGGTCATTCAGTATTTTTGCGTTTCGCGAAACTTGTGCTTCATCCAGAGATTCTACAAAATGATGTGCTGAAGGAGTTGGTGCGGATCGCTTGTCTGCTGTCAATGATCTCAGTTTGTCTTCACACTCCGGAAACTATCCAGCTCTGGCCACCACTCAACTACGCGATATTCGCCAACGACTGCATCGTCACGCTCGTTTTCCTCGTTGAAGCCGCCATTCACATTCATCACGTCGGCTTATGGGAGGTCAGCCATCTCTCCGTGTTTTTCTTTTCATCGTTCCGTATCTTGTTTTATGTGTCTCATAAATAATGCATTTCACCCGAGAGCTTCTTCTTTCGCTCATCTCAATGTTGTTCTGCCTGCTGGGTTTGACATGTTATTCTGCTACTATGTTCGACGAGTCAGATGTACTAGTTGAACTCATCGTTTTCATATATCAACCAATCGGTGGTTTAGAGGTATAAGGTTGAAGAACGCATCGAAAACGGGCCGTTTTTCGATGCAAACGGTAGCGAAGTGAGGATTTCGTTAGCCCAGTACGCCTGCTTAGCCCGCCCCGCCTCCATTCTGACGAGCTAATAGCGCCTCGGACGTTTTCGATGACAAATTGCTAAGCAACTTCACCACGTCCAGCGTGACCGGTTCGCGCACATTTCGCCATTAGCGCGCGCTTGCGGAAACTAAAAAGGTCGTCCGCGCCCTGAACCCGTACGTACGTGCGCTTTTTTTCGCTGTTTCTTCACTATTCGATTGCTCGCGACCTAACAACCATTTTCGAATCGAACTCGAATGTGGTATTCATCGTGAACACAGCCTACAGTGCTTGGTGTCCGCCCGCCACCATTTATCGAGATATCTGTTACTGCCTGTTTTGTCGTCTTCTATTTTGCCTCAGGAGTAATTAATGGACACTTCAAGATACTACTAGCTACTCTGGGAGCAAAATAATTCAACAAGCAATCATGAAATCTCGTTAATTGGGAGGCGTGCGGACACTCTTAATTAGCCGTCCTAGTTTGTTTTTGTGCGTTTTTCCTGTGAATTTTTACTTATTTTCACCTATTCTTACTTTTGCAATCACCTGATCTACATTTTCATAAAGAGAGCTCAAAAATCGTTTCTATCGCAAACCCGGCCTTTAAAGGCAGTGTTCACTATAAAAAACCGTTCTTCTGTCTTTTCGCCTAACTTGAACACGGTCCCATGCTGATTCCAATGATAACTCTGGAATCGTACAAGATCCCCTAGGGACGGAGTTATGGCCCCTCAAAAATTGAGCTAGGGAAGCATTGTGGACGAGTTGTCCGAGGCTTGTAACTTCTGTCTTTTGCAGCCGATGTATGCGAGCTGACCTGAGTAAAGAGAGAAGTTGAGAATGAAGGCAAGAACGGAGCTATTGATCGGAAACCATCGCTCATCTCACAATCTCGAGCATTCATTTGTTCACGTCGGTGGGCGTGGAAAGTGCATCTGAGGTGTGACGAGCTGACGGGTGTCCAACTTTAGGGCCGTAGGGGACCGTTCCGGGCAAATTTTTCTTAGTTTTTTCAACGTTAGGGTTGCGCTAGGCCACGCACCTGCCGATCTCCACCAAGAAATCAGACATGGTTTTTATCGTGGACACTGCCTTTAAAGGCATCGTACGCGCAGAAAACTGTATATTATTATTTCATGTTTTTGTGTATGTAGCTTGGCCTCTCTAGTGAACGAAAATGTCGAAGGGGTTCATGAAAAACCTTCATTTGTTAAGAAAAATCATTCGGAACACATTGTAAATATGAATTTGAATTTCGCGTCAAGATCGTTTCTGAACTTTTTCTGCACTTGTAGACCACATCACTGTCATTTTCGAAGTTTTTCTGCATGTGGAGTTTGTGGCGAAACTTTTTTTCATGTTGTTTGACGGTCGTATCAACATTCTATGAAAAATGCTAGATGACTGGTGAGAACTGGTGGCGGATTCTATCTTTAAACACTTCCAACCTCATAACCCAACGTTTTTGACGCGCCGAAGCTCACCGGTGGGGTGTACCGGGCTCATTAATGAAATTGAGCCTGAAAAATGGAAATTGGTTTTCAGCGCAAACGATGCCTTTAATTATAAATTCATTTTGATGTTTTTGAATACTTATTAATTATTTATTAGAATGCACTCTAAGGTGCTTCGAAAAAAAAATCAGTATGTATAGTTAGGTCCGTGGCCTGTGTCCTCAAGAAAAAACTTTAAATTCAAGCCACGGCTGGCGCAGCGGTTTAATTCTCAGAGATTGAGATTTATACCGCCACGCCAGCCGCGATTCGAATTTACACGTTTTTTCTTGAGGAAACAGTCCGCGGATCTAACCATATGACAAACAAATCAAACAATTGCAGTATCGAGCAAAGAATTAAACGAAAAATGAAACGAGTGGAGGTTCTTCTTATTCAAATCTGAGAGGTTCATTGTACCCTTTCAGTGAAAGAGTTACATCCTCTAATCTATTCCGGCAAGGCAATATATGATATAAAGATCTTCGAGGAAAAAAATCAGGTGGATGACGTTAGGGAGACGCCATTTACACGAGCGCTGGGGCACTCGTGTAATCTCTGACGCCAAGTTTTCGGATGTTAGGTATTCTCTACCCCTAACAACTCGGCTTCAGAGCCACCAACAGGACAAGTCCAATCTAGAAATAATCAAAGAACGCCAGTTCAACGTAATACCGTGAGAGAAACCCTCCAGAGAAAAAGCTATCTTCTTTTTTCATCGAATGAGAGAAAAAAAAAGAACAACCACCATTCCTAAGCAAAACAACGTATCATTCATTCATTCATTCATTCATTTGCCAATCATGAATGATGAACAGAAACATAAAAGTAATTAAAATACATCCAGATTGACTAAAAAAAGAAGCTTAAAGCAAAAAAAAAGCTTCTCGCCCGCGAAAACAGTGCCTCTATTTGAAAGATCTGACGTTTTGATTATAAGCTCCTCGAAAATCAGTGGCCATTCACTTGGAGAAAAAAAATGTGTTGAGTAAGATCCGTAGCAGCCAACAGTTTGTGGGTTTCTAAAAGGGATGACTAATTGAGAAAATAAATAGAAACAAATAGAGCAATCGAGAATTATTTTTCTGTTGCTCTTCAAGCAGCATGAATGAGAGCTTTCGTTGACACTCTCGTTAACATCACTTCCGCCCAAGCAAAGGGTTTGACCAGGTTTTGACCATTGAGCAGCTGTCTGTAGGATAACCCTACCGGGATCCAGCGCGACTGGTAGGAGACCATTCACGAGCGGATGCGGAGGCACCTCTTTGATCTAAATACGAACTCATGGCACTGACTCGGGGGTGCCTACAGTATAAGCTATCACACTGGTCAAAAAGGGTCATGGCGGATTGACGTGACACGAGAACATGAACGATAACCTCATTCATCGCACAGAAGCACAGCACTGCTGGAAAGGGCTCTGATATAGACCTGCGTCGAAGTTCAACCATTGAAACTGTTGCTGAGGCAGCTTTTGGATAATGATAGAATTGAACGTAATGGTTTTGGATTGCCCGCATAGCATTGGCTGCTGGAAGGATAATGGACTGCGGAGGGAAAAATTAGGTATTCAAACCATGGCTCACGAATATCCTACTTGAGCAATAGCAGACCTTGAATTCATTAGAAACACGTTTTTTTTTTCAGTTTGGCGGGCATCATAGAATCATACTTCGGTAAATACAAAAGGCACATATCAACACAAGCCATACAGGGCTAAAAATCAAGAAAATCCACGAAGTGTCATAAGGTAGGATCATGGAAAGCCGCTTTCCATCCAACGGTAAGGTTTAGCCAAGCAGTCGTTGCCATTGCAAAGGGCCGCTACAAGTCCTGGATTCTGAGAACGGAAAGCATATTAATTTTTCTCAGCCTGCTACAGAAAATTTTAATGTTGAATGACTCTAGAACGCTAGGTGGTAGTAATTCTTACCACCTAGCACATCTATAGAATAAGTAGTTTGAGACTTTTGACTGGTTCTTTCTATGGACTTTAGGACAATGCAGTGCAAACAAACCACTCCGTCCCCTACAAGGCGTTAGTATCCAGTACTTGCTTGGTTTGAGTTTGACCTCACATTTAGGAATTTTGAAACAGAAAACTAAATCGTTAAACACGCGACGATAAAGCAGACTTTTCAGACTAAACTTTGCCTTTCTTTCTTCATAACTTATCATATCCCGAAGGTAGTCGGGATTCCGAAAACACCGATACATCAAAATTCTAGTGAAAGTCTGTTGCACTTTTTCAAGCTTCATTTGTAGTTTTCTTGTATGGGGGCTCCAAATTTGCGAACCGGATTCCAAAACTGGTATGACATATGCTTTGTAAAGTTTGATCAAAGTACTAATGTCATTGCACTTTATGTTTCTGCAAATTGTAAACATGACTGAAAAAGCCTTTCGAACGATCGTGTCCGTATGTGTTTCAAAATTCAAGCTGGAGTTGACTATAATTCCCTAATCGCGAACCTCTTGTGACTGT
This sequence comes from Aplectana chamaeleonis, assembly GCA_029168955.1. NCBI lineage: Eukaryota > Metazoa > Nematoda > Chromadorea > Rhabditida > Cosmocercidae > Aplectana > Aplectana chamaeleonis. Next base: position 140,135 of record JAPDOI010000893.1, read on the forward strand.
TTAATGCTAAAATTATTGAAGCTATATTTTGGGGGAGCGATATTGCCAAGGTGTAGCAATGAAGTTTTCGACAAATTGACAGGAATTTCCCAAACAGACGCCCAATCTACAATATTTGCTATGGACTGTGACAAAGCTAGGTAAACCTCTGTCTGAGTCTCATTATTATAAGTACCGTATGTGTACCTTGATGTCGTCAGCATACATCTGTATCTTAATTGAGGGATGTGTCGCTAACTTGGCTGGTAGGTCATGCGTATAAATAAGAAACAAAAGCGGAGGCAAAACGCCTCCTTGAGGCAGTTAGTGCTTTTTTACGGCATGGTATATAATCACAAGATTTCTCAAGGTTGCTGAGTTGAATACAAAGTTTAGGTGCCGGGCAGGAATCGAATCCGCATTGCATCGCTTACCGGGCGAGAGTGTTACCATTATACTAGAATGATGTACATATGTAATTGTTTTATTGTTTATCTAACGTCTGTCTCAAACAGCGTAATGAATGATTATTTTTATCCTACCGACACATCGCTCTGCATTCCTCAGCTATTCACACATGAACTGTGTGGGCACAACAGCAATCACCCGTTAACGGGTATTATCCGGTTAGCGATGCAATGCGGGTTCAATTCCTGCCTGACACCTACGTCTTGTATTCAACTCAGCAGCTTTGAAATATAAGTTCATTATTTGAAAAAAACTACTTCTCCTATCTAATGAGAAAAATGTCCGCATTTCTAAGATGCTTGTCATGCATAGTTTTTTTTCTTTCTGAGCTAGTCGTCTGGTAAACAAAATTTTTACTAAGGAGAATTTTATTGGGGAAAAAAGACTTGAACTATGGCACGAGTCGGGACGTTTTCGAAAGAAAAACAATCGGACACCGGTTTTTCCTCTTTAAGAACGTGTAAATGCTCTTCTGTGAATCTCGAGAAATCGTGGCTTTTTTCTTCATATGTACACTGCTCATTTATTTTTCTTGTGTTTTCCATGGTAAGAGACATCCTATTGTTTTTTCTGCGAAGGCAAATTTCTTATGACGCGTCTCTCAGCGCGTTCAGAAGTGGATTAATTTGATGATGGAAAGCAGCGGAAGAGGAGGGTGTGGAGAGGGTTCCAGAGCTGTTGACAGTGTCTCAGCTACGTGCTCGCGCTCACTCCGTAGCCCTCAGGCATAATTACTAATGAGCAAGTGTGAGAGGCGGCCCTGTCGATGAAAGGCCGACGCTTGCAAACGATGTCCCCACGAATCTTTTGGAGGATTAAATATCCTTAGTGAAAAGATAGGTAGGGGAAAGTTACCAATTTCAGTATGAAAAATGACAATAATGGCCTACTGAGGGCCATCAACATACATAGCAGGGACACGCGAAAGTTTTCGGGGACGAAAAACCGAAGAAATGCACAGTTTCGTATAAAATCGCATTTATAATGCAGAGTAGCTATTTGAAAATAGAAAAATTTGGGAAAAATATGTCATTATCTTCGCTATCGATTTTTTTACGAAAAAAAGAGGCGTGCTAGTATGTGCATCCTCTGTTTCTGAGTGAACTTTATTTCCGTTCATCGCGTGCGTCTGCGCGTCTCTTTTTCCCCGCACTTTCTCGCCGTCTCTACCCTCGCTCCGCACAAGCGCCCCAGAGAACAAAGTGAATCAGGCTCGGAACCAGAGAATATGTACAGTCGGCACGGATCGTACTGATACTTCGCGTTCCTTATTGTGCATGGGCGTAAACTCGGTGCACGTACATGTGTTAAAACATAGCCGCGCCGAGTTTGCGCCAACGCACAATAAGGAAAGCAAAGCTTCAGCTCGCTCCGTGTCGGTTGTATGCCTTATATCAACGTTCATTACGTCAAGTATTAGAGGACCTCAATTCGCGGTACTCCTCAATAGTGTTAACAGCAGAAATCCGGGACCCGATGGATATCTTCCATTTTTGAACACGAAGATAAGGATCTCAAACCATCGGATTCAGAAAGTTTGGTACACGAAACCAGCATCGAAGAACATCCTGCTGCATTCGCGCAGCTGTCATCCAACGTTTATGAAATGTAGTGCAGTGAGGAACTTCATGCAGACGGCAAGAAAGTTGACATCTGACGATTCGGAAGCAGATGAGACCAAGATAAAAGAAGTGTTGCTTCAAAACGGCTATACGTAGAACATCTGCCAGACGTGGAGACCGTATCGACACCCCACATTCAGCACTACCCCCATCCTTCCTTACGTCAACGAATCCTTAGCGAAAGACGTGAACAGAGCGGTCCACAAGTCGGCATTACCACTTCGTCTTATATTTCGCCCCCCGCAGACATTGCGTAATCTTCTGACGTCATCGAGACCTTACGAAGACCAATGTGGAAGAGACCCCTGCTCCTACTGCACCGACGGTGAAAAAGTTTGCCAAATGCGGGACGTCATCTATAAGGTGCACTGTGAAGTCTGTGGAGAATCCTATATAGGCGAAACTGGGAGGCCATTGCGATGTCGCTTGGACGAGCACATGAGGGCTTTACGCACTCCACAGTCCTACCCCAACAGTGCTTTTTCAAGACATCGCACGCTCCGCCACGCTCACGAAGCTGCCCCAAGTCTGACAGTGAGCCTACTACACCGGAACATCTCGAACACTGCTGAGAGGAAAATCAGAGAGGCATTAGAGATCAAAAGATGTTCGCCGGAAATGAACAATAGGGAGGAAATGAAGGAGGCTTTACGAATGCTGACGTCAAATAGTGATTAAGAAAATATATGCGATCTTGTTGACAACTGGTCATACCATTTTTCGTTCGCGTTTCATCTCGAGTGGGCCGATTTCACACCACCTTTCCCTAAAAAGGAACCCCGCTCGCGTGCCAAAGCCCGGTCAGCATAGCATTCCGAACTATTTTTCTTCATCCTTGAGTTTTTGTGTTAAAATGATGCCTATTTAGAGCCTGACGAAGGGTCTAAGACCCGAAACGTCGCAAGTAAAGGGTGATTTCTACTCTGTGTGCGTATGAGCTTCAACACAACTAATTGAACAACAATAATGAAGCTCAGGGATCAAAGAATACTTATATAAATCGTAATTATCATCACTCATGGAGCGTGCGGCGCACGCGATGCTGCAGCCCCCGTCTGCCCTCCGCTCTCTCGCTGTTTTTACCCTCTGCTCCGCACCAGCACGCATAGCAACCACGATAATTTTCTAAAGACTGTATTGTCGTTATCGGAGAGAATTTCCGGTCCACACTTGCGGACAACCGCTACGGCTTTATACATACAACACTATGATAACCATGCTGGGACCGCGTTGCCCCATGGAATTCGCTTTGTCCCTGCACGATTATGATAGTATTTCGTGAATTAAAAGCAATTGTTCGCAAACGCGGACCGGAATTTCGCTTTTATAACGTCACTGCATACCCTGACTACCTCCACGAAAAAAAGAAAAAGCGAATTCTTGTATTTTTTTTTGTTTTCAAAATTCTCTGCGCACTTTTGATGGGTAGACTCGCGTGGCCTCCCATTCACCCCCGTCCGAGACCAACCGATAGTGAGGGTTATAGGCACACTCTAGACTTTCTGAAACTTGAGCTGAAAGAAGCTAACCCTGAACAAGCGGTGCTACTCCTGTGCAGCACATATTGGGCTGACGAATAGATTCATCTTTTGTTTTCTCAATTGAAAAATGCACACGAATTGAACAAAAATCGTCGCATTGCGTTGATATTTGGAAAGGAATTATCTTTTCATAATGCACTTTATTTGTTTTCATTTATTATTTTCGTATTCCCATTCATGAATTGAAGTTTCGAGAAGACTACATACTTCGAGTTGTTTACCCGGAATATCTATTATGAAAAGAAAAATGAAAAAATGACTGGATTCGATGAATGAATTATTCTCACCGTGTTGTAGAACGAAAAACTCTTTTAAGCCGGCTTTAGTTGGTAAAACTGTCTTAAAACTATGATGTTTCATGCGCAATTTTCAATTTGAAAAAAAAACGGTGGATAATATTTCTCAACCTGACACAGGTGCAGCTCACCTGAACTATTTATCTCACCTTCAGGGACATCGCACTTTTCGCTGCTATAGCACAGCTTTCTATGAATATGAGAGTGTCAATTTCGATTCCATCATCAATATAAGAGCGTAGATGTCGACCAAGTCTAACTGAAATTAATTGCGTCTTTCGGACAATTGTCAAATTGGGAAAGCCATGCAATGACGGCAAGTGTTTCACGAAAGACTGGCAATGTTGGCAGTCAACCAACGTTTCTCAGAATCTGCAACGATCTTGATGGAATCTCCAGAAACCACAGAATTGAGGCTCCTTTTTCGTTCCTTCACTGCTCAAACTCTTTTAGTATGTGGATCTCTGAACCTTATGACCCAACTTAGTCAAGTGAAGCGAGCGAAATTTCAGACAATTTATGCCTCTAGCTACTCCTGAGGCTCATGTACTCACTTTGAGTACAATTTTGAACAAATCTCGTTTCAGTTATAGCTCCCAAACCAGAATTACTTTGGTTCAATTTTCATTCATGTTAACTACATTTCTTGCAATGCATCTCATACTTCTCAATCGATAAAACATTGCGGAACATTGCTTTTTCCACACTTCAGGCAAAACTGGTCTGCGGAGCAAAACTGGTCTGAAGATTTCATTGTCACCATTGAGTGGCTAACCTGGATGGACTGTGCAGTTCGTTCAAGGAGGGCCTTCACCAATGATTTTCCATTAACCGCTTAGTAAAAAAACGAAGTGTTGGACCGCTTAGTAAAAAACGAAGTGTTGGCACTAGAGGCGGCCTCAACTTATTACAATAATTTGTTTTCAGACCGAGTCATCGTACCTGCGCGCAAAATGGTCGCAGTTCGATCTGTTCATGCTTCTGATGCACGTGCTGTCATGTGCCCTACACGGCTACGAACTGTTCACGATCCTCGTCCCTTCCCTGGGATTAGTGGTACGTGCTCAGACTTCTACATAACGATTTCGCCTGAGAGCTGTTTTCAGTATCGTTCATGGTTCGGTGTTATTCGATCCCCTCGGCCGTTCATCATGTTACGGTTCATTCGATCCCTCGTCCGATTCAAACTACCTAGGAATCGAATCAAACAGATTATTAAGTTTGTTTAACCTTTGTTGAAATTCTACTAAGATGCTGATACAATCAATGTCAGAATATTCCAGGCGGTCATCTCAGCAAATCCAAAACGTCACAATCTTCTTCATGTTTTTCATGGCCCTCTACGCCATTATGGGTGTGCAACTGTTCGGTGGGTATTCAGATCGTCCACCCAGCGCTAACTAGGAAATGCTTTCCTAATTTAGGCCGAATGGATTACCACTGCGTGCTGAGCGGGACCGATCCTCGAAATGTCACAATTGCTGATCTAGCCATACCTGACACAATGTGCTCGCAGAAAGGCGAAGGTAGGGTGTAAGAAGTAATGAAAACGCTAAGGACAAGTCATCTTATACAACTTAGGAGGCTACGAGTGTCCTGACAATATGGTCTGCATGAAGCTGGATATGTCTGCACATGTGGAGGGCTTCTACGGAATGTTCAACGACTTCGGTTAGACTGCTCTCGATTCACCCAGATTCATTCCTATTTCATTCCCAGGTGGAAATAAATACATTTTCAGCCTCATCCTTGTTCACCGTATACATGGCAGCTTCTCAGGAGGGCTGGGTTTATGTGCTCTACGATTGCCTTGACACCTTGCCTTCTTATGTAGCCTTCTTCTACTTTGTCACGCTGATTTTCTTCCTGGCCTGGCTGGTGAAGGTGGGTTAACAAGCGTTTATTTTGACACAGTCACAATGAAAGCTGAGAAATGTTTCTCTACACTAGGTACAAGAAAGAGTTTTGAGTGTTTTTTTCACCGCAAAAAAAACTGTAAAAAAATTATGAGCCTCATTTTCACCATTCCTACATACTCAGAGTCCCCTTGCAGAAATTAGTCTAGCGAGTGGATGGGGCTCCGGAGGTAACATCGGTATAGATCCTGAAGAGACTTTGCGTTCCCGATTGGAGGTTGGCGCAAACTCGGTGCACCTATGTTATAGCATATGACACCGAGTTTGCGCCAACCTTCAATAGTGAACGCAAAGTTTCTTTTGGATTCATGCCGACGTCAGATTGCCATTGGCCGATAGTGTCGCCAATGCCGCGCGACCAGTCGCAATGATTGCGCCTGGTCCACTCACTGGACTAAATGTGATAAGGAGACCATAAAGTAGCGCCCAGAAGTCTTCGAACACTTAGTTTTCTGAGAAACTGTTTTTATAAGTATCTCAGTTCAGGCTATTCGAAATATGTCATAGGAAATCACAAATAGTACCTTACACATACTTAAATTTAGCATTCCAATGCACATTTTGTTTAATATGAAAAATAATAACGATTTCGCTGTACGCTGATAGATTTAGCCGATTTCCTCATTAAAAAAATCAAAAAATTCCAACTCTGTATTAATTGTTGGCCATTAGAAGTTCTTTAAGAACCACTGTAAATCATGTGTCTCGCTTCGATGTGAATAAGGAAAGGCGAAATTTATAGGCCAGTTGAGCATTTTTAGTGTTTAGTCTGACCTAAAGAGACTGCCCGCTCACGCGGTAGGTGTACGTGTCGAGCGGACGTCGTGAAGACTCAGACTCGGGAATCGGTTAGCAGGAATATCAGACGAATGGAGAATAATATCTCAGTCAGCTGTTTACAGCCGTAGGAAGGCTCGCCGGAAAATGACAACAGACTTTACATTACTCTGCTTCTCGGAGCCAAACTCCGGTCCGCAATCGCGTCTCGACAGGCTTTGCGGCCGCACGCCCCTGAGTCGGAAAAGTTTCTAGCGTCGCAGCCGCCGATCTGTTGACTCTAGTTGGGTTTTGGAAACTAAAGAAGAACTAAAAAGAAATGGAGAAAACTGTATAAAAAAAGCCACATCGAGTCGGCTTTGGAGCTGGAAACTCGACCGACTCGAGTGCGTGCGGCCGCAAAGCGTCCCGCATATGCATATATTGAACTTGGTCTCGAGAAGCACGGTTTATAATTTGAAGGAGACAGATTTTCGAAAGAATTGGATTTTCTTTCTAATCTTTTCCTGATTTTTCTTTGGAAGACCGCGTTCCGTCTTGCGATGACATGAAGTGGTTTTTGAAGGTCATGCGAAGGCTTATGGGCGCTACTATAGGCCTCTTTTCAATGCAGGCTGAGTGATTTTCTCTTTTGGAACAATCAGGGACAATTTTCATTGATAAATAAATTTTTTTCTTCGCCTTCGATAGTTTTATTCTTTTTTAGTATATCCAATTATCGTCAAACAAACGAGGACTATTTCCACATTTTGTCCTCTTTTTTTCTTGTACCAGTATGGATGCGGGCATGTGACAGAGACGAGTAGAAAATCTATCCTGTAGACTTCATCTGTTTACAAATAAACTTAAGCTCTTCAGAACGTCTTCATCGCTGTGATTACTGAGACCTTTGCTGAGATTCGAGTTCAATTCAGTGAAATGTGGCAGAGTAATACCAGCGCCTCCGAGGACACCTACACACAGGTTCTGAAATTGTTCAGATGCTTAATAACTTAAGTAACATTAGAAACCTGTATGGTGATCAAGAGTGAAACCACGTTGTATTTTCAGCGATTGGAGCGGTTTGAAGGAGGATGGCGGCTGGTCGAGATTGACCACTATACCAGAAGCGCCAACAGCCCTCAGTTTCTTCACCTTGTGAGTTTTTTTTCGAAAAATGTACAGAGAACATCGCTTCACTTATTCATACTCTAGTATTTGATATGTGACAAGCGTCTTGACCTACATAGTATCTTCACAAGCGTAACTAGGGTTTGTTTTACCATTGCTTAGATGATTTAGAAAATCATATCTCAGATGTAGGCTCAGTCCTGTCACAGGCTGTGATTACTGAGACCAGGACTCCTGTGTATCGATAATCTGTACTCAAAATTTCCTAAACGCCTGAAAATTTTCTGAATGAGATTCTGAAAACATTAAGAAGGTAACTCTATGGGGCATCAGAACTAGAAATTTTTTCGTCCCAAACATTGTCCAAGGGGATTTTCGATATTTTCAAAAAAAAACATGAACTTCGCTGCGGATACGAGATTCACTCTCATTTCTTTGGAAGATTAAGATAAGACACTATAGCTAAATGGCATTTCACTCACCTGCTCTGTAGTCTTCCAAAAAATCGGAAGCGAACCTCATAAAGTATGTACAGTGTAAGTGAGAGGGGTCATTGATCAAAATAGTGTCCGGGCATTTACTACAGTAGCGGGCAGAAGTTCGGAACACCACATTCCGTGGCTTTCAACCTTTCCTGTATATTCGTTTGCATCGTAAACGAGAATCTTCTTATCGAAGATAAGTTGACCAGCATGACACTGGGAGTCTAACACCTTTTTGAAGTTGATTTCGATTCAATACGGTTTCCAAGAGGATTATTTATGCAGCATTTCAAGCAATTTGCCGAAAATCATATATTTTCTAGGGGAGGCCTCTTGTCACTGCTGAAAGTTTTAGCATTGACTACCCATTAGTAGAACTCCCTAAAGGCTTTTCGTGCAATTGTTAAAGCAGATTTTGTTTGAGTTCTGAGAGCAGGCATATTTTAGTGATATTTCTACTACTGAACATGAACAAGGAGCCTTACGATTTACACTTTTGAATGAGCTTTGCGTCTCAGGTACAGCGCTTATGTTGGAATGTTTCCATATTGGTTCATTTTGAGAATATCATTGTTTGAGAAAATCCGCGAAAATGCAACCTTTTGCACTGATGACCGTTTTCGTTGACAGCTCGTCATCTTCGTTTTTTACATTTTATTTTCGAAGTCCATTCGATACCAAGTGAGTACCAAGAGTCTGCAGCGCCAGCAAGATTGTTTCTAAAAATTGCACTCACATGACCGAAACCCTTGAAGTTTTGTAAAAAAAATCATAACTCATGAATCAGGGCTTCATGCGTTAACTTTAAGGTAGAACTATACGCAGAGTTTGATTCTCTATTAGGCCTTGAAAACTCACTTGTTTAAGTATCATTGTAGTCGACACACTCAGATATTTGTGGGGAAGTTCCCGAGGACAATAGACCTGATTTAGTCGTTATCACTCGGTCGAGCCCCCTCCCAAGCATGATGAACGAGAAAACAAAGCCGCAACGTATACGGTGATGCAAACTGGCTAGTCTCAGGGTGGTGTCGCACTTCGCAACTTGAGGGGGCAGATCGGCCCCTCAAGGACTGTGTAAGGTATCTCTGTCCGGATTCCAGGGGAGATAACAAGCTTCTCTGTAACCAACGTCAGAGGTGGAATTTTTTGACACTATTGCAGTTTTCCAAGAGCAGCAAACTGTTGAACAAAACGGGTTTAGACAAGCTGATCTTTTAACATCCAATGGGTGTTGGGTTGCGACAGCATGGGGAAGACCGGCGATCGCGAGAACAAGGGAAGACCTCAGCATGGATTCATGCCAGGTAAATCTGTGGAAACAAATCTTCTGGAGTGTGTCAATGACTGGACTGAGTACATGGATGCTAAGAAGGGCTGTGATGTAGTATATTTTGATTTTGCCAAGGCTTTCGATCGTGTAGATCAATGTAATTTGATTCACAAAATCACCAAACTGAAATTCCATCCCCTGGTTATAGAGTGGTTGAGAAGTTACCTTGAGAAAAGAAGTTTCCAGGTGAGAATAGGTTCATGCTTCTCAACGGTCAGAGAAGCTAGCAGCGGAGTGCCACAGGGCGGAGTACTGTCTCCAATCCTGTTTGCATTGTACTCTGCTGAGCTCCCTACAATTTTAGAGAGATGCGGAGTCAGATGCAAACAATTTGCAGATGATGTCAAGATTTATACAATGATTGAAAGTCCCGATGACCATATTAAGATGCAAGCAGCTTTAGACCAGATTTACAGCTGGTCACTCAGTTGGGAGCTACCTTTAGCCCCTGAAAAAACTATTTACATGAGAATTGGAGTTCCAAGCTTCCCAAGTTTTTATAAACTTGCTGATCAAGCTTTGAATTCAGTGGGTTCGGTAAGAGACTTAGGGTTTCACTATGATAGTAAACTGGATTTTATGAATCATTATAAACATCTGAGCAACAAGGCTTTTTCGCGCACTTTCCTCATCTTTGAAGCACTTTCTACGTGCGATAAAGATGTTCTTGTAAGAGCATATGTCATCGGTTTTTGCTCCACATAAAAAGAATGACATTTCTTTGCTAGAGAGAACCCAAGAGAATTTCACACGCAAATTATTTGCAAGGGCTTGCCAGTTGCCTTACAGTAGCATACCCAATTCGAAGAACCGGAACAGGGAGTTGTTGGTACACACATTAGAATCTCGGCGGAAGGTTTGTGATGTCGTCACTGTCGCTAAAATGTTATCAGGTGTTATGAGAGTAGACGTTTCTAGATTTTACCGTATAATTCATTCTAGAACCAGAGGTGGTACAGAGAAAATTTCATATGTAATCCCAAAAAATACACTAAGGTCCTGCTCGTTTACGTGCAGGGCTGGATCACTCTTTGTTTCAGTTAGAGAACGGATACCTGCCGTTCGATCTGGAGTGAGATCATTCAAACGTATTGCGAGAAAGAAGTTACTGTGTTTTTAACGGGAAGTTCGCTGATGGGATGGAGATCACGTTGTATCAGCGATTCATATCTGCGCTCAATCTGTACACTACTAAACTGCCGTGTTTGTGTTTCTCACGTATGCCTTATGCGTCGTATTTAATAAATAAATAAATAAATAAGACCTGCTAGCCGGAGGTCCCCTCCGCCTCTCCTCGATACGGGGAAAGTTCCCCACTTGTTTCGAAGGAAGTTCCTTTGTTGTTCTCGAGAACATACCCACGAATGTCTGAGTACAGGCGGAAGACTGAACTATTCGGAAAAGGGATAAGCGGAAAAAAAATTTTGGAAACAGAAAACAGAAAATCCAGTTTGACAGAAAACAGAGAAAAATCTTTAAAAACGGGCAGAAAACAGAAAATTTTCAAAAATCAATAAGAAGTACACTATATGAGTTTTTCCACAGCATTAAATTTTTATACATTTTTAGGTTATAAAGTTTTTCCGCCTAATTTTGAAAATCCAACAATTGGCCAGAGTGATGAATACAGACGCCCAAAAACACAGATTATCAGCGCGGAGACGACGATTTTCTCTCTAACCATCCTTTCCTCAGACAATAGCTGCTAGATTACTCTATCAGAAGCTCAATATGTATGCTAAAGAATTACGTAGATACAGTGACAGCGAGTTTACCCTTCCCTAGTTCACATATTTTTACACTGATTTCGGGATAACTGCTGATTTGAACAGTGTTCTACTCCTCAGTGACCGAAAGTCACGCGCGTAACTCGCGGCTCTGCCTCTCGAGTATAAATGGCCTGACACGCCGCTCGCTCCACCGTGGTGGGGTGGCTCGTACCTCTGTGGGAGTTTTTTTTATCTGCTTCATAGCTCCACCATCAATTTCATCGCGCTTCAACTTTTTTAAATTTCCGCATCGTCCTGCGTTTCAATGAGTCAAAATACGCACTCGGAAATTGCGTGAATGGTACATTTGGGGCCCAACGTTTCCCGGCTCCACTAAAGCGGTGGCGCTGGAATACTCATAGTCTGTGCTCACGTGTAGAAGTAGTTATACCCGGATGCCGGGCCGGTGCGTTATGAATAGCGGGCGTTAAAGGCAGTATTCACGATAAAAAATGGGTTTGAGCTTCAACTAGGTATGGGTAGTGGAGGGGCACACTGTAAAGTTGACGTAGAAAGAACGCATGAAAACGAGCCAGGAAAAGCTCCAAAAGAGCCCGAAGTTGCCACTTCGAGCGCAAGGCGAACCCCAAAAGCGCAACACACGCCCACCGACGTTAACAATTGAATGCTCGAGATCGTGAGATGAGCGATGATTTCCAATCATTAGCCCCGTTCTTCCTTTCATTCTCAACTTCTCTCTTTTTTCACGTCAGTTCGCATACATCGGCTGCAAAAGACGGAAGTTACAAGCCTCGGAAAACTCGTCCACCATGTTTCCTTAGCTCGATTTTTGAGGGACCATAACTCCGTTCCCAGAAGGTCTTGTTCGATTTTAGAGACATCATTGGAATTAGCTTTGGGCCGTTTTTAGGATAGGGGGGAAAACAGAAAAACGATTGCTATCGTGAACACTGCCTTTAAGTAGGATTGATGGCTCATTATTGTTAGTACACATTAACATAATTTTCGCACCATTTGACTGCATCACATACCTTCAAAGGGATTCATCAACGGCAAACCTCTTGGTAACGGTAACCACTGTAAGATAAAGAAAGATAAGAGCCCGGTTTCTTGAATCTCTTTTGGGTTGCGCAGCGCATTCATCGTCGTATTCGTAAAGGCTTGAATGCTTTTTGGGGCTATTTAGTGACTTGTTGGCGAGCCGACTTTCCAGTCAGTAGGTTCGTCTCCCCACATGAATCTGGTACCAACTCAAGGACCTCAGAGGGATAGTAGGTTTGGCTGACCTTGGGCGAGGATCGAGTCCGACCGAGTATTGCGAGCAGCAGCGGCTCCTGCCACCACGCCACAAGCGCTAGGATAGATATAAGTATAGCGAGTAAAAGTGTTTGGTGTGGGGGAACTGTAGAACACCCAGGTTACATTAACCCTCAATCTATTGGCTTACCTTTGATGAAATCGGCCTTTGGCCGCAAGGGCAATCCTGCTACGAATCGCGGTTCACGATTTTTTCTGTTTTCTGCCGAATTTTGTCTATTTTTACAGAAAACAGAAAAAATGGCCAAAAATGGGCAAAAAACAGAAAACAGAAAATTCCGCACATCCCTGATTCGGAAGTGAGTGTTTCGATAGTTTTGTTCGCAACCGTATGTCCGATTGAGACTGTCCGCCCACGCGATCGGCGTGCGTGTCGAACGGAAGTGGCGAAGGTATTTTTGGGACGTCGAAATCGATGAACGGGTTTATCACACGAATAGTGACTAATATTCCAGTCAGCCAATCGCGGCCGGGAGAGAGCTCGTAAAGGTCTACGCAATGAAAGCTTCCCACGCACGCCGACCGCGCGGACAGACACACTTTACATGAGTTCAGCGCTCCAAACAACACCATTGAACAAGGTTTGAGCTGGACATATTTTGGTATCTAAAATGCAAGATGTAGCTTTGCTGCCGGCTTCGAAATACCTGAGACATTCAGAAAACTTCGAATACGGATTACTGATCCAAGAACTATACCTGCAGACAACATATTTTTATTTATTTATTTATACGCAAACAAAAATTTACGCTTGAAGTCATGAAGCAAAAACATTCACAAAAACAAAATATAGCTTACAAGAATCTCGGGGCAAGGGTAAATCAAGCCCTAATAAAGGCTCAACTTCTTGACTTCGTAAACAAAATATCATTGAGAACCGTAGCGACTTTTCAGGTTGTCAATAGTACCGCGTTCCAAATCTCGATGATGATCTTGGTTCTGCTGAACGCTCTGATCAACGCCTCCTTTGTTTATCGTCATGATCAGTCCGATATTGTGCGAAAAGAGATATACTATTACATCGAAGTATGTTAGAAGCTTTAATATCATTACAAAACTGTGACGGCTCTGGGACTTTCTTATGCTCATTGTCTATTCATAACTTCCAGTAAAACCTTTATTTACCTTAGATCTGCTTCACGGTGCTGTTCAATGTTGAGGCGCTCCTGAAAGTGATAGGCAATGGCTGGAAGGGTTACGTCAGACGTGGCCAGCACAAATTCGAGCTCATCCTCTGTGTAGGCTAGTGATTATTGGCACCTTACTTATTGAAATTTCCAATTTTTTTTCTGGATCATAATCGATTTCCTTAGATGGCAAAACAGTGGCTTTTAGGCTCAACGTTGAATCTGATTCGTCCACTCTACAGCATGAATATTTTCACTTACTTCCAAGTGTTCCGCATTGTGCGTCTCATAAAAGCGTCTCCAATGTTGGAAGATTTTGTCTATAAGGTAAGAAGAAGTGATGATTACTGCTGACAGCCGCCGAGCCTCAACTATGTTTTTCAGATTTTCGGTCCCGGAAAAAAACTTGGTGGTCTGGTCGTGTTCACAATGGTGCTGCTATTTATCACTTCTGCAATTTCACTTCAACTGTTCTGCTACGTACCGAATCTGAAAAAATTCACCACATTCCCAATGGTACGTGCTTCGAACAAGGTTGAAGGAAGCAATCAGGCTTGCAAAAGTGCTTGAGTTAGCGACACTAGTAGACTCGTACGGTCTCTACCAGCTTAGTATAGTCAATCACTGGTCGCGGGAAGTCGCGACGCTGCTATGATAGCTTTATCATGAAAGTCGAGCGGTTGTTTCAGAGAAAACACATTGGCGAAAATGGAGAAACAGCAGCTCCGCTCCCAAGATAGCGAGATAATAGCTGCATCGCGGCTTCCTAGAAAAGAGACACAAACCATATATTATTTCAGAATGAATGCTCGGAATCATGCCCATATTCCTTCAGGCGTTCATGTCAATGTTCCAAATCATTACGCAAGAGGGCTGGACGGACGTAGTGGTTGAGATTCTGAGGGCCACCAATGACTCGATGGTTCCATTTGTTGCCATATACTTCGTCGGGTACCACCTGCTGGTCACACTGGTACCTTTTCTGTGATACGCTCAGGAAAACTTGAGCTTTGACCCAAGAACACTTCAGATCGTTCTGAGTCTCTTTGTCGCTGTTATTCTCGATAATCTGGAAATGGATGAAGAACTGAAAAAGGTCAAACAACTGAAGGCCAGAGAGCAGGTTATGTTTTGTCTTTGCCGTGAAGTTATATCAGTTCTTTTCTACCAATTTTCGTCATGCAACCTTTCTTTAGAATACTATCAAAACCACTCTGCCATGGCGCCTCCGAGTGTTCGACAGGTTTCCCACCAGGCCACAAATGATTTCGTTGAAAAAGGTATGAGTTGTCAAAGGGAGCCTTACTCCAGCAACATGAGCTCAAGCAATCGGAGGGTTGGGAAGAGGCAAAAACTTTGTGTACAGCGTAGATAATGAAAAGAGCAGAACAGATCCATGATTTGGTGCTTCATACGCTTTCCTGTAAACGTATGCGAAGGCTCCCAACCACCCACAATCGGCGAGATTGTTCGAACGTAGCCAGAAATAGGGAATGTTGGAGCCTGAGACAAGGGACAGCGTTCTTTCTTCGCGCTACAAACACAGGTCCTTGAAGCGGACCGTGGCTAGGATGACTTTCTTGCTACGAATCAAAGCAGAGCAGTGCTACACAAAACGGGAGGAGAAAAAAGTAGTGAAGAAGAGAGAAAAGGTGAGGAACTAGGCAATATTCTTGGAAAGACTCCTGAACGGGTTCTCGCCACCGTGGATCTGATATGATGCCGGTATAAGCCGTTTAGTAGCAGATTCGCGGTGCCGAGAACAAGTTTCGTAAGGAGTTAAGCGGGAATTCTGTAGTTAAAGGCAGTGTTCATGACAAGAATCGTTTTTCTGCTTTTCCGCCTATCTTGAAGACGGTCCCATGCTGATTCCGATCATGTTTTTGGAATCGTACAAGACCTTCTAGGAACGGAGTTATGGTCCCTCAAAAGTTGAGCTAAGGAAGCATGGTGGACGAGTTGTCCGAGGCTTGTAACTTCCGTCTCTTGCAGCCGATGTATGCCAGCTGACCTGAGTAGAGAGAGAAGTTGGGAATAAAGGGAAGAACGGGGCTATTGACTGGAAACCGTCGCTCATCTCACAATCTCGAGCATTCATTTGTTCACGTCGGTGGGCGTGGAAAGTGCATCTGGGGTGTGACGAGCTGACGGGTGTCCAACTTTGGGGCCCTAGGGGACCGTTCCGAGCTCATTTTTCTCAGTTTTTTCAACTTTAGGGTTGCGCTAGGCCCCGCAGCTGCCGATCTCCACCAAAAAAACAGACATGGTTTTCATCGTGGACACTGCCTTTAAGGGTCGGCGTTGTTGGGGAGCCAGTGAGAGCGCGTGAGGGAAAAACAGAGACGGCAGTTCGCGCAACGAGCGGCAGGAGGTCACGAGGATAATGTAGCTATCAGAAGAGAGTTGTTTGTGCTCTTCTCAGCTTCTGGGCGTCTGAGTATCAGAGAAGAAGATGAGTTTCAATTGAAACGCTACCAACTGTTGTGTCAAATGGCCATACGGAAGTTCTTAGGTTGTCGGAAGAAGATCCACTCGAGAAACTTAATCGCTCGGGACGTTAGCCTATAGGATTTTGGGATGTCAAAATATGTGCAATTACTGACTTGCCACCATGTGCATTGCTTTAGGTAACGTCCGAGTTTCCCTTGCCGAAAATCCGCGATTCGTTCACTCGTCAATTCGCTGATGAAACCGAGCGAAACACTTTGGAAGGGAACGATGGTGTGTTCTGCTTTTCCTTCATATTTCTGTTTCAATTTTGATTTCTTTTTTCCCACTGCAAAAAATACGTTACGCACGCACGATTTGGAAGCAGTAAATAGAGATCGATCTCCATAAGCAGCAGTAAATAGAGCATCGTCTAGCATTCACTTGTTCTCTTTCAAGGGCAGTGTCCACTATGAATCTTCTTCTCGAGGTTTCAGTGTGAACCACACTAAGCTGGCGGACGCTGGAGGGGATAGGGTCGAAGAAAGCAGCGAAAACGGGCCAGAATTCGATAAAAACGGCTTTGAAAGTTATCCCGTTGCGCCTACTTATCCCGGTCCGCCCCCTTGATGTGAACAAATGAACACTCAGATCACAGGAATGATCGAGTTAAGAAAGTGCTGATAAGTGAGATGATCACTTGATTGCACTGATAGGCATGATCCTCCATAGCGGTCAATTCCTCCGCACTCGAAAATCAACGACAACAAGGGAGGGACAAGTTGGCTTGAAAATGCGGCTCTCGCGTTCTTTTTAAAGGCAGCATACACGCTAGTAAACGTAATTGAGATAACTACAAAATTAGAATGGTATGGCACCGAACACAACGCCCACGCATTTTGAAGCGTCAAAAACAACCCACAGTGACGCTACACTAGTGTAAAGTTGATCCCGCCCTGTATCTGCCCGCCCCCTGTAATTGCGTCCTCCTTCAAAACAGGGGTTCTGGGCCATTCTCACCGTCGGCGACGTCCGTGGTTTACCTATTGTACCTATTTTACCACCCACAAACCTCGCCGACGGTGGAAATGGCCCAGCATCCCTATTTTGGAGGAGGACGCAACTACAGGGGGCGGGCAGATACAGGGCGGGGCCAATTTCTCCCTCATGTAGCGTCATTGTGGGTCGTTTTTGACGCTTCAAAATGCGTGGGCGTTGTGTTGTGTGCCATACCTTTCTAATTCCGTAGTTATCTCAATTACGTTTACGAGCGTGTATGCTGCCTTTAAGCATTCCTTGCTATCTAGGGCACCATACCTTTCGTAAACGTGGAGATATCGAAAGTGAAATCTATCATGAACACTGCCTTTTACTAACTAGAGCACTTTGTACCGTGTAATCATCGTTACTGCACCAATATTGGTAACAATGTTTTAGAACTCTAAGGGCTTTGGCAGAGAAATAGCTGCGAAATAGCCGAGAAATGGCCCACTAGGCTCCT
Organism: Aplectana chamaeleonis; assembly: GCA_029168955.1. Taxonomy (NCBI): domain Eukaryota; kingdom Metazoa; phylum Nematoda; class Chromadorea; order Rhabditida; family Cosmocercidae; genus Aplectana; species Aplectana chamaeleonis. The sequence goes on from JAPDOI010000893.1 coordinate 157,761, forward strand.
AGCCGCCATCCGGGGCCGCCAGCGTTTGGACGGGCCCTCAAGAATCTGAGTGAGGTCCATGAATCTCAAACTTGTGTAATTGAACCGAAGGAGGTGTTCACATCAGAACCACGCCTCTAGAATGCGTCGTATACTTACCTGGACAGCATTGTTTCTCGGTTCTTTCGCAGCGAGCATTATTTCGCGGCTATTTCGCGGCTATTACGCGGCAAGCAGGCATTTTACGGCTATTCCACGGCCATTTCTCAGCCAAAACTCCCGAGAATGCGCGTACGATTTCGCAGCATTTTAAAAAAAAATTAATTTTGTCGTGGAATTCAGATATCACGCAACGGCCGTATCATACGAAAGCGGTTACGGATTATTTTGTGTCAAAATTTCCTAACACTAGCAAGTTTTTAGACATTAAAATAGCAATGATTCTCTGGAAGTATCCTCTGTAAAAAAAAAGCGCAATTCTCATCGCTCATGGCGCGAGCGGCGCCACAATGCTGCTCCCTCCTTCTGTCATGCGCTCTCTCGCTGTCTCCAACCTCCGCTCCGCACCAGCACGCGTAAAAACCATGAGAATTTCGCGGTTTTATAGCCTGTATGCAATCGAGGAATTTCAGTTGAGCCATCGGTGAATCGATCGATTCTGCGGAGAGGAGCAAACATCCGAGCTCAGCGAAAAGTTCGAATGCGCCATATTGGACACATTTCCAGTCGACATATCGTCACTTCACTACTCGAGTTTGTTGCTGTTTTTCAAAATACTTTCTTAGAAAAATCGGTCACTCCACCAAAAGAGAGAAAACACGGGATAGACCCAGGGTCTATTCCTATACGAATCTGTTCCTTCAGAGGCGCGACAGAAACCATAGTGTTATGCTCACTCCCATCCTTGGGCTTAGTCAAAACTATTCGCGATGTTTGGGGCCGCGTCACGGCGTCTTCGTAATCAGGGATATGCGTAAATAGAATCTGGAATTTCGTTAATAGTAATTTACGCAAACCCATCGTAAATCCCACGTTCGACTTTCAATAAATCTCGGCATGATATGGTATTGTAGTAGTACTTGATTGAGCAATTGTCCGAGTTGATACAGTTTTATTCGGCTAACGTTTCGGCGTTTTCGCCTTTGTCGGAGCCTGGAATGCGAAAGACACATAAGGATTTATCCGACCAAGCACTATTTCACAGCAAAAGGAGAAAGTTTTCAAAAAAGATATGCGAAAAACAACGTCGTAAGGCATTTTAAGGGCACTAACCTTTAGAAAACAGACTAAAGCCTGCCAGACACCCTCAGTTGAACTCAGATGGCGGGTGAATCAGCGAGACCACATCAGACCACCCACCTCGTTAGCCTTCAGAAGATCGATCAAGCCCATAGGCACACCAAAACCCACAAAGGTCAACAAAAGAGGCTAGTTCTTGAGTGATCGCCACACACTCGACCTTTCTGTTAACTTGTGGGTTTCTGGAGCTCATCCAGAACGACTCCAGAGTTGTGCGAGCAGCGATAACTGGTTCCCGTACAAGGATCGTGACACCTACACCGAAACGGCTGTATCCATGCACGCGCACCCGGTGTTTCCCCAATGGAGTGGATACCTCGGAATTCATAAGGCCATCTGAGTGCTATTTAATCCTTACACAAAGATGCCTGCTGGTTTCTCCCACATACTCCTCCCTGCACATTTGACAGGTTTTCAGATAGGCCACTCCTGTGCTCATGCAATCCCCTACCTTTCCATATGGGCAAATTACGCAAGATGCCGTAGTGCAAGCGCGGTCATATAATCGGTCCCTGACCAATTGTCCCCTAAGGTTCTGAGGCGGAATCTCGATCAGCTTGACCATGTCCTGGGGGTCTGCTTTCCAAATGCAGGAGCGTATAGCTGCGCTGCTGCCCGACACCGCTATTCGGTCTGGGTGGTCGCCGCCTAAAACGATTGGGACCTCTGGTAGGATAGCCGTTTTCTTGAGCGATGCGCTGCGCCATTTTCACCGAGGCGGTCTTCTGTGCGCTACCTGAGGAAACTGCAATGGTCGTGCGGAACATGCTTTTGATAATGGCTTTTTTGGTGTTTGTGGGGTGAGCGAAATTGAAGGGAACGATGATGTTTGCATTTGTTGGTTTGCGGTACCAATGTGTTTTGTATGATCCCCCGGTAAGTTTGACATGCGTAGTCAAAAAAGGCAGCCGCCCAGTAGCCGACGGCATCTCTCTTGTGAAATTAATGTGTTCCGATTGCTTGTTCAATAGATCAAAACAGGTGTTCATCTCGGTTTGAGTAGGGCACACTATGAAGCAATCGTCGATATATTGTCCCATTGTCAGCCCTCTAATTTGTTTGAAATATTCTTCTGACCACCGGAAAATGTTGCAATTGACGCGCTCCCTGAGAAATTATGACTTTCTTTGTACAAAAAGTTATATCCAGTTATTCCAAGAATGAAGTTCTCCGCAAAGTATTCTTGAGTCGCTGAAATTCACACAGTTTAGAGGAATGTTCAGGGTTGAACGGAACTCAAATATCAGAGTATTCATCATTTATTGATCTCCCTGTAAAGGGAGACCAACAGTTCTCCCGATAAGGGCCAGGCTAGCCGCGCCTAGGCGAGATGCGGACGGGTCTCCATTATCGAGATAGTTACAATTGGAGCAGTCTATGCGCACTGCATTGTTTTTTTTTCAATTCCCGATCGTAGATGACCCATCCGACCCTTCGCTTTATTCATAATTCCTTCTAATTTTATTGCTTTGTTTCCCCATTGTTTACCCATAGGATGAACGTACCACCGTGCGGAAAACATATTCATCATAGAGGTAGAGACCTTCATGTAAAGATACCTATTGCTATCGATGAAGGCAGAACTGACTTCAAAGAATAGGAATTATGATGAACAAATTGAAAGACTTCCAGGAACGCACGTAACTTTTCGGGAGATCGGCAGTTGTCCCGGTAATGACTCGTAATTCTCAGAATTTTCAGGTGCGAGCTAACACGTTCCCACTGTAACGTCCTGAGTACTGTTGAACATTGCTTTCTGCGCCTAGCCACCGTGCGCGACGGACACACCGCGTTGCGGCGGGAGAACTGCAGTACACCCCCCTGTAAATGATTTCTTTTCTCCCAAGAAACAACGATTTTAAAATTTCTTGAAAATTTCTTCTTTCTAAATTATTGTCGTGAACATTTTTCGGAAAGGTTCAAATAATTAATTCCATTGGAAAGTTGTTTCTGAGAACTGTCGGCTTAAAATTCTGTGAGCATTGTGCTTTTCGTGAAGAAAAGGTACATATTCCCCATTTCGCCTAATTTTTGGCAAACCATCGCCGCTCAGTATTTGAGAAATACAAGTCTTCGTCCGAAACTAAAACAATCGGTTTTTCTATGGAAAATGCGAGTAAAGTTTGAGTTCATGGAAACGCATTCCAGAGTGAGAAGGTGATTTTTTTTAATTTTCCGACTTACACCTGCCAGAATTAAAAAAGGCAAAATGTTGGAAATATGGAAGAACACGCTAAATAAATCATTTTAGAAGAGTCGACCACCTCTCGAATTTTTTCAAGAGATTATCGACTCTTCTAAAATGATTTATTTAGCGTGTTCTTCCAGATTTGACCCGACAACCACCATCCGATGAGAACGACGAATTATCCCTTTTTCCAGAATAATTCACCGATTTTAGCCGAGCTGAACCGTTCAAATTGCTCGCAAGCAACTACTTTTCTCGAGGGTGCCATTTTAAATTGACAATTTCTTCAGAGTGAAGCTGCGTTCGATTTAAAATCAAAAAATACCAAAAGTTTTTTTTTGAGGACTCGATGCAACGAAAATGTGAATCTTGCATAAAAGTACCGCGTTTGAAGAGGTCGCGCGCTGATAGAGGTGAGCTCTCCGCGCAATGGGTTGGCCGCCACCGCACGTTTAGCCAGCGATAGAGTCATAGAAGGGCAACCAGTCGGAGAGGAACTGGATGTGTTGAAAAATGGATTCGAGCATTTGGCAGTTAGTAGCGTCAGGTCGCGGTGATTTGGCGATTGGATGGCAGCGTGTCTTGGTCGACGGCGAGCGGGCGGCGCCTGGTCTGTAACTCGAAGACAAACTGAAGACAAACTTGCATTAACTTGACAAACTTTTGCTGCAGATTCACGGGTAGGAATCGTTTGACTTGTATCCCCTCTATTGTTTTTTGCGAGCAACAGATACTGGTACAGTTGACCTGATAACAGGACTGTCAAAAAAGTGTACAGCGGGGAAGGTGTGCAGAAACCGTTCAGATGCACTCACTGATCCGAAAATTTGAAAACGCGCAATGTCGGAAAAAACGGCTAGGAACGAGCACAAAAAGACTTGTGCGGCCCTAAACCTGAGTGTTCCTCTCACGCCACGCCCACTCCTTTCAACCGGTGCCTATCCGTAAACAACTGAAAACCCGGCCTTAGGGGAAAAAACATACATCCAGGAGGCTACAATCCACTCCGCTCAACAAAACTTACCCCATTTGATAATCGGTTGCCTTCTTATTCGGGTTTTCAGTTAGACACTTTTATCGGTAGCCGTTGAGGAAGTGGGCGTGGCCTGAGTGGACATAGAATTTTAGGGTCGGACAGGGCTATTTCGTGCTTCTTCTTAGCCGTTTTTCAGCATTATTGATGCAGTGAGCCCAGGCTCTTCTGATTTACATTGATAATCCGAACTGTTTTGATCGTGGACACTGCCTTCAAGGTATTCCTTGTTATATGGCTGACAAGCGATTGGTTGTGTTAACTCTAAACAACTTCTCAGGAAGTGGGCATGTTGATGATCTTAAAAGGAAAGAACTCTTCATGTTGATTATGAGTATAGTCGTAGTTACCTAAGGTACCACTTTGAGCAGTGTTACCACACTGTGCTGGCCACAACACAGAGCAGCAGCTGAGGCGACGAATGGAGGACGAGGGCAGCATGTGCTCCTCGAGCAGCAGCTCGTTCCCTTGTGCTGATCTCGCCATTCTAGTAGAAGTGAGAGTTAGTTGTGCTCCATGACAGCCCACGATCGTCTGAAATGAGGACCGTTTGATTGCTTCAATTATATACACCTTGTTTGGGGAAAACAAAGAGAAAAGGTGAATTGACATATAGCTATTTTAAATGCTTGTATGTGCAAGTTTGTAACAAAGAGCTCTCCATGCTGATTGTAAATATGCTCGTAGCTGTCCAAATGGACCACTTCGAGCAATGTTACCACACTACGACTGCCACGAAAAAGAGCAGCAGCTGAGGCGACAAATGGAAGATGAGGGCAGCACGTGCTGCTAAGAGCGGCACAAAGGCAGCACGTGCTGCTCGTGCAGCAGCTCTTCCCCTCGTGCTGCCCTCCCTATCCTCGTCGAGGTGAAAGTCTATTGTGCTCCATTACGACCCCGCGATCCTCTGAGTGGTCAGCAACCGCTTATATGACCGCGCTTGCACTGCGGCATCTTGCGTAATTTGCCCATATGGAAAGGTAGGGGATTGCATGAGCACAGGAGTGGTCTATCTGATAACCTGTCAGATGTGCAGGGAGGAGTATGTGGGAGAAACCAGCAGACATCTTTGTGTAAGGATTAAAGAGCCCTTAGATGGCCTTAGGAATTCCAAGGTATCCACTCTGTTTGGGGAACACCAGGTGCGCGTGCATGAAAGCAGCCGTTTCGTGTAGGTGTCGCGATGCTTGTACGGGAACCAGATATCGCTGCTCGCAGAACTCTGAAGGCGTTCTGAATAAACCACAGAAACCCACAAATCAACAGAAAATACGAATGTGTGGCGATCACCCAAGAACTAGCCCATTTTTTTTACCTTTGTGGGTTTTGATCTGCCTATGGGCTTGATCGGCCTTCTGAATGGTAACGAGGTGGGTGGTCTGATGTGGTCCCGCTCATTCACCCGCCATCTGAGTTCTACTGAGGGTGTCTGGCAGGCCTTAGTCTGTTTTCTAAAGGTTAGTACGCTTAAAATGCCTGACGACGTTGTTTTTCGCCTATTTTTCTTGAAAACTTCCTCCTTTTGCTGAGAAATAGTGCTTGGTCGGCTAAATCCTTATAAGCCTTTCGCATTACAGGCTCTGACGAAGGCGAAAACGCCGAAACGTTAGCCGAATAAAACTGTATCATCTCGGACAATGGCTCAATCAAGTACTACTACAATACCATCGTAAATCGTGAAAAAAAGTTCCTGCCGCAGCCCTTGGCGACTTCGGCAGGATCTTTTTTTACGATTTACTACGAGTTTTCAACTTTTCCGCGCATCCCGTTCGACTGCCACGGAGGATTACAAATCGGTGCGCAGCTGACCAGCGGTTGTCGATCCCTGATCAGCTTGGTGGTCAAGCAAGTTGCATTTGCGCATTCGGTCCGGGTCTATGGCGCCCCTTGGCGAATTGAACAAGAACCGTACCAGACTTATCTGGCAGGACAAGAACTTTGAACACTCACTTGAACATTGGCTAGCCCACGCAAGTCATTGTTTAGGCCCAATACACATTCAAGAGTCTTTACGATTTCGGATGGAAGTCCAATCTGTGGCGCATCCCCAGAGGGATTGATAAGGTGCGCCCGAATGAGAATGGCGGCCCATGCGGCCGGCGTTCTTGGCCGTCGCGTTCGCTGCTCTCGGACGAGCATGCGGAAAGTCCCCACCGCCATCGACTACGAACGGGGCCGGCACCGGCTGGCAGCGAGCACTGTGCCGATCAATCAGCTCTGCTGACGAGGGGAGAGGGGAGGGCCATCGTTGAAATCCAGCACTCGTCCGAGGGCGGCACATGCGACGGTCGCCAGCCAAGCACGCCGGCCGCGTGGGCCGCCATTCTCATTCGGGCACACTTCATACGCCGTCAACCTTATCTTTTTTTTTATTAGATTTATAGTGAGTGATATTCCAGCGCGTGGTGATCTACCGTCGCAGACCCGTCCATTTATCAGACTAAAATTACTACGTGAACTCTAGCACCAAGTTTGCGCCTACCATCAATAGGAAACTAAAATCACCGATATGATCGGTGCTGCCTGTATTCGTTAGGTGGCCGCAAAGGAACCACCATCTGTGGCGAATGCCTAATGACCTCTTAGAGAATGAGCTTGGATGCTGAAGCAGAATGTGTTCAACTAATAAACCCGCGGCGTGTAGGAAGCAGGGGTAGGCGGAAATTTCTGTTTTCTGATTTATGTTTTCTGGCCGTTTTGGCCTTTCTGTTTTCTAATTTCTGTTTTCTGAAAAACCTGCAGAAAACAGAAAAAAATCAGAAAAAAAAACAACGAAATCCAGATCTGTGGAACAGCGCAGCTTATTTAGTCCTCTACGAGGTACTATTTGTGTTTAAAGGCAGTGTTCACGAAGAAAATCGTTTTTCTGTTTTTCCGCCTATCATGAAAACGACCCCATGCTGATTTCAATGGTGTCTCTGAAATCATACAAGACCTTCTGTGAACGCAGGTATGGTCCCTCAAAGATTGAGCTATGGAAACATGGTGGACGAGTTGTCCGAGGCTTGTAACTTCCGTCTTTTGCAGCCGATGTATGCGAGCTGACCTGAGTAAAGGGAGAAGTTGGGAATAAAGGAAAGAACGGGGCTAATGATTGGAAATCATCGCTCATCTCACGATCTCGAGCATTCATTTGTTCACGTCGGTGGGCGTGTGATGCGCTTTTGGGGTTTTCAATGCGCTCGAAGTTGCAACTTCGGGCTCTTTTGGGGCTCTTCCTGGCTCGTTTTCATGCGTTCTTTCGACGTTAACGTTACAGAGTGTCCCTCCACTACCCAATCCCAGTGGAATTTCGAAAACTTTTTTCATCGTGAACACTGCCTTTAATGGTGCGATTGATGTTAAGGGCAGGGTTTGCGATAAAAAAAAAATTCTGTGGTATCTTTTCGAGAAGGTAAGCCTGGTCTTCACAAAAGTGAAAATAAATGGAAAGTCGGAGAAAAAGCGCTCAAAACAAGCTATTGCTGGGTCTTAGCCCGCCCCCAATTCACTAGATTTCTACAATTGCTTGTTTTGTCGTCTTTTATTCTGCATTTAAGGTTGTTGCTGGACACCGGGAGGCTACTAACTTTTTTTAGCGGCAAAATAGAAGGCGGAAAATACTCATCTATAAAAAACCTGTTTGTTGGGGGTGTGCGTACACCCACCAATTAGCCGTTTTCCCACTTGCTTTTGTGCATTTTTATGCAAGTTCACCCTCATTTTCACTTTTGTGATGACCAGACCTGCATTCTTATAAAGAAAGTTCAACAACCGTTTTTATCGCGAACCTTGCTAACGCACTCGTAGCGTAGTACTTTGGCACAATAGGGGTAGCATCCCAGGGCAGAGCACGAATTCAACCTCTTCTTGTTAGCAGCTGCTGCAGTTAGTTGTTCGCAGCAGCTGCTGGTGACAGCGAGGGGTTGAACCCGTTGTCTGTCCTAGGATGCAACCCTTATTGTGCTGACGTTCTACCATACGGGTGAGTGCTCTGAGAGTTTTGTCTGAGCAATTGCCGATAAACAGCCACAAAATGCCTGATTTTCGCGTAAAAGCCGAGAACAAGGTCGTGTTCGGAAAATAGCTGGTTGCCGCGAAATATGCGACAAATAATGGTCGTCGAGAAACAGCCGCGAAAAATGCTCTTAAAGTCAGCGTCCGCGCAAAAAACCACATATGTGTTTTTCTTCTCAATCCAATGTATGAACCAAGTGGAGATAGTTGGCGAAGCTTGAGATCTCAGTGTTGCGTATTCATAATGCTATAGGCTCGTGAAAATCGCTCCGTGGTCTGAAAAGGCGTTTTCCCGGTCGATCATCTAACACGAGGAACAGAAACCCCACGACAGTCTTCGGCCGGCCGCGGAAATCCAAATATTCTAAATTCTTTATTCCGAAGAATCTTCGAGTCCAGACGTGGATATTGAAAGCCTCCTATTTTTAGATGATCACTGACAGCAGAAAAGCGAAAGGAATTGCGGAACCCAGAAAGTTAAGGGGGCTAAACCAATTCAGCCGTTCAAATTTCCGATATTTGTGTAATACACAAGACACACCTGACAGACGTGAGAAAAAGGAGGCTGAATGCTGCGAGATTTTCAAACGAGTTTTTCTCGGAAACTTGAGTGTTTTGGGTGGTCTCTTCATGATATATGACAACCTGGTAAGCCTACCTGCACAAAATTGTGAAAAAAATAAACACGGTTTTTTGCGCGTACGCTGCCTTTAAAGGCAGTGGTCGCGATCAAATATGCTTGTCGTCTTTTTCTCTCCAAATCCTTTCCTGGGTCTCGAGTAGTAGGACCTATAAGAAAAAATCGCGAAAAAACCACTGTTTTGGGCCGAATTTGAAACCTGAACTTTCTTGTCTTTTGATGGTGGACGAGCCCTCTCCACATCATCGGCATCGATGACCTCTTATATCAAGAACATCAGCTAGCTTGAAATTGATTGTCAATCAATGAACCTTCGAATTTATGTACACATCTAGTCAAAAACATTGACTGAAGTGATGCTTTTATTGTTCAACTGTTTTATTCGTTAAATTTGCATTTATTTCGTCCTCTCAATGTCGATGATTTTTGACTGCTCGGCATGAGACTGCGATCTGTTTCGTCATCGCTGTGCACGTGTGCACGAACTAGCTTCTTTGGGCCCTAAAAACTCTAATTGTAGACCGTTTTTCACCGCGCTACCTTCATAGTTTTTCAGCTGTTTTTGATCTAAGCTGATTTTTGTTGTTTTTTCGATAACGTTTTTCATCGTGACCAATGCCTTTAAAGGCAGTGTCCACGATAAAAACCATGTCTGATTTTTTGGTGGAGATCGGCAGCTGCGGGGCCTAGCTCAACCCTAACGTTGAAAAAACTAAGAAAAATGAGCTCGGAACGGTCCCCTACGGGCCCAAAGTTGGACACTCGTCAGCTCGTCACCCCCAGATGCACTTTCGACGCCCACTGACGTGAACAAATGAATGCTCGAGATTGTGAGATGAGCTATGGTTTCCGATCAATAGCCTCGTTCTTCCCTTTATTCCCAACTTCTCTCTTCGCTCAGGTCAGCTGGCATACATCGGCTGCAAGAGACGGAAGTTACAAGCCTCGGACAACTCGCCCACCATGCTTCCTTAGCTCAACTTTTGAGGGACCATAACTCCGTTCCCAGAAGGTCTCGTACGATTCCAAAAACACCATTGGAATCAGCATTGGACCATCTTCAACACAGGCGGAAAAGCAGAAAAACGATTCTCATCGTGAACAGGGATGAGCGGAACAAAAATATGAAATTTCGGAAATCGGTTTTCGGGTTTCGGAACTAAAATTTTTTATCGGGTTTCGGAAATCGGGTGCGAAACGCCTGAAAATGCGCGGAAATGCGGGTTTCGGAATGCGAAACGCGGAAAAATTCAGAAATTATCTGATATTTTCTTCCTCCCAGGTGACCCGATATTTTCGCATTCCGCAGCGTTTTTTGCGGTTTTCGGAATGCGGAACGCGGAATGCCAAAAATTTGCGAAACTGCGGGTTTCGGAACGCGAAACGCGGAACTCCGCTCATCCCTGATCGTGAACACTGCCTTTGAAGGCACAAGACACCCAAAAAATTAATTTTCGGATTTAATGCTTATCTTGGAGAGAGTCACACGCTGATCACAATGGGATCTCTTCAATCGTCCAAGACCCCCTTTGGACAGAGTTATGGCTCTTCAAAGATGCCTAGACTTTGAGGGTGAAAAATTGGTGGACGAGTTGTCACAGGCCTGCATTTCTCTTCTGTCGCAATCATTGCGTGAGAGAAAGCCAGGATAAGGAGACAGCCCGGCAGTGGACTGAAAAACGACGACTTGTTGGAATCCACACATCCATCGAGCCGCTATCGAGTTCGAAAATCTGGTAGGGGGTCGAGCCTGTGGTAGTGAGCGAAGGGGGTCGGGCCTGTGGTGGTTGCTTATATCTCGCTTATGTGGAGGAAATGAGATCTGGCATTCGGCACGTGTTACACAGGAGGGGTCTTCTACACAATTACATGAAAATCTCAAAATTCATACCTGAGGGTGTACTGTGCCTTTAAAGGGGAGTGTGAGACGGATTTTTGAGGCAGATTTGGATGTCAACACCGCCGTCGGTTCAACTACCCATGTTTTCTCGGTTATTCTTCGGTTATTTCGCGGACAACATGGTCGCAGCCACCTAGCGGCCAAGAAATAATCAAGAAATACTCGAGAAACAGCTCGACAGGACCAGTTGCAGAGCCTGGTGGGCTGTTTCTCGACCAGGACTCTCAGCGTGTCTTTAATGATGTTATATCCGTCATTGACGCGTCATTGCTACTATCAATGCCTTATAGGTCATCTGTGCAGTTCCGTAGATATTATATTACAAGTATGACAAAGGTATCTAGAACTACATCCTCTATTCACTTGAAAAGAAGTTAAAATGCAATGAGTATTTTTTCTGAAAATTTTCTGTTTTCTGATTTCTGTTTTCTGGCCGTTTTGGCCTTTCTGTTTTCTGATTTCTGTTTTCTGACAAACTCAATTTTCTGTTGTCTGTTTTCTGAAATTTCTCGAAAAATTTCCGCACATCCCTGGTAAGAAGCACTAATGGTAGTCCTCTTTCTCTATCAGAGAGGAGAGGAAAGAACTAACACATTACCTTGCCTAGAATGTACCGCAAAACTGCCTTAATAGGCATCAGGGCTGTGCGTAAACGGAATTTGCAATTTCGTAAATCAAGATTTTCAAAAAACCTCGTAATTCATAAATCGCAATTCGTAAGTGGTAGTAAACTCAACCACAACTCCGAATCTCATTTGATATAGAACAACTACATACAACACTAACTGCAAAATTATCCGTAAAAATGGAACCATGACAATAGATAGAACGTTTCAATTTCAAAAACTTGAGGGAGAGTCTGAATCACTCACAGCTATCGCTTTTGTCCGTGCATCCACCTTTTGCAAACGAGGTGAAATTTCACGGCTGGAACAGGGAGTATATGCGAAAAACGACTGGAATGGGTTTTTGGTATCAGCGTCCTCTCCTTCGCAATCGGCTGCACTATGTTCCTCCTCGTCCTCGTTCATTGACCGTACGAGGCCCTCAACTTAGATTAATAGGAGAGCTCGCTCCACCGCTCCGAAATACGCGTCTTTGAAACGCGGATCCCCGCCAATGTTGCAATCATGAGTTCTTCTCTGTGCGCCCATTCGCGGTCAACCCATAATGAATGGCTTCTCTGGCAGCTGCCATGGGTCCTTTCTCCTTCAACTTTCTCAGGAAAACCCTATACAACGGGACAACAACCGAAATCGGTCAATAAATACGATGCTGAACTAGGTTGGTTGCTACGGCCAACGATTTTAGGACATCTACTATTTTTCTTATGAGCTGCCAGTGTGTTGCGTCACGGAAGATATACTTATTGTTAGGGTGATACAGATGGAAAAACTCCAGAGGCCCTCGAACTTCCAGAATGCGGAGGAGCATGCCATGCACGAAATTCCATCTTATGTCGGTGTCCGGAATGAAACTTAACAATTTTAAACCCATAGAATTGCATGAAAAAAAAGATCATCCACCTATTTACCTTAGTTAAAGGCAGTGTCCACGATAAAAATCGTTTTCTGTTTTTCAGCCTATCTTGAAAACGGTCCCATGCTGATTCTAACGATGTCTCTGAAGTCGTAAACGACCTTCTGGGAACGGAGTTATTGTCCCTCAAAAATTGAGCTGAAGAAACATGGCGGACGAGTTTTCCGAGGCTTGTAACTTCCGTCTTTTGCCGCCGATGTATGCGAGCTGACCTGAGTGAAGAGAGAAGTCGAGAATATAGGGAAGAACGGGGCCAATAATCGCAAACCATCGCTCATCTCACGATTTCAAGCTTTCATTCGTTCACATCGGTGGGCGGGCAATGCACTTTTGGGGTTTGCCCTGCGCTCGAAGTGGCAACTTCGGGCTCTTTTGGGGCTCTTCCTGGCTCGTTTTCATGCGTTCTTTCGACGTTTACGTTACAGAGTGTCCCTCCACTACCCATTCCTAGTGAAATTTCAAACACTTTTTTCATCGTGAACACTGCCTTTAAAATTCTGCCCGGCAGTGAGCACAATTCATTGTACTCTTTAACTATTCACTATCAAGACCACTCTTTCTGAGCTTTCTGACGATTTGGGCCACACGAGCAACCAGCGAAGCATCGTCATTATCGATATCTCCCGAAACACGCAACCCATCCTTCACTGCCTGCAATAACACCTTCAAGGACCTAAACAGTACGATTCAAGTTGCGCTCAAAATGATGCTACAGTTGACCGCAATGTTAAAAGGACATGGTGCGGTTGCGGACTCGCACTAACGCTACGGTAGAATCTGGCACTTTGCCAGATTTCGTCATCGATCGGCGCCACAGCTGATATTCTCGTGAGCAGAGAGACGACGGTAGGCGCCGATCGATGACGAAATCTGGCAAAGTTCCAGATTCTACCGTAATTTAGTGCGAGTCCGCAACCGCACCATGTCCTTTTAACATCGCGGTCAACTGTATTTATGAGGAAATTGGGTACTGACCAACTGTATTTTACGGGCGAAACACTCCCATTTGGAGACCTCCATGTTCGTGGTCGTCTTAACCATGGACGATGCAGCGTCGCTTACAAACACGTGGATCCTACTTCTCTCTATGTTAATTGAGCTGACTGCTCACTTTATTTTATGCTACATCTCTTCGGCGGTGTGTGGCCCCTTGAGTGGCGATGCAACAACGACATGAGACCTCGAAAACTCGGCAGAATCGAAGAAATGCGCTATCAGGTCTATCACGAAATGCACATTATGCGTGGAAGTCCACACGTCTGTTGCGAAGCTACATAATGTGCGAGGTATTCTCGAGTGCCTGTCTCACATTCGTGACATATTCATCGTAAAGATCTAGCAGAGCCGTTCTCGTGAAAAACGTGCAAGATTTCACGTGGAAACGTGGGGCAAGAATAGCCATCACGTTTAGAAAGCCTCCGTTTTCGGCCACGGGCAGAAGCATCGGACAGGTACAATACCCGCGCTAAGTTTTTTAAAAGCGGGGAGCATCTGGCAAACTTGGCAAAAAAGCGTCCGATGCATGCAACTTTTTTGAATGAAGACTTTTTTGAATTCTGAAAACGCTATCATATTCACAGATTAAATTGCTACCTAATTATGTCACTTGTGTGCCGAAGTTCTCTAAGAGCGCTTTCTGAAGTAAATAGTTTCTGCAATGGTTTTTCAAAAACGTCGCGCGCGGCGAATGCGGCTAAATTTTGAGCAGTATTTGTAAAAGTAATGGAAGAGCAATCTGTATGCTTTCTTCATAAATTAGGTGCAGGTGGGAGAATCTCAAGGTTTGTATAGGTTGAATTTTCGAAATCCTTCATTTATGAGTCCGGGGATTTCGCAACAAAACTCTGACTTTTCAGGTAGTTCTCAAGCGTGTTTATTGAAGGATTTCGAAAAATCAACCAACACAAACCTTGAGACTCTCTCACCTGCCCCTAATTTATGAAGAAAGTATACAGATTACTCTTCCATTACTTGTACAAATACTGCTCAAAGTTTCGCCGCGCGCGACGTTTTTGAAAAACGAGTGTAAAAACTATTTCCTTAAACAACAAAGCGATTCTAGGGAACTAAGGCACACAAGTCACATAATTAGGTAGCAATTTGATCTGTGAATATGATAGCGTTTTCAGAATTCAAAAAAGTCTTCATTCAAAAAAGTTACATGCATCAGACGCTTTTTTGCCAAGTTTGCCAAATGCTCCCCGTTTTTACAAAACTTAGCGCGGGTATTGTATGTAACTATGTATCGCATGATTGCCCGGTTACCATTTCTGCATTTGTCATTATTAGGCTCCCATTCTTTCATTGCATCGGTTATTTACGGGGTGCCTTCGTAAAGAGGTGTTGGCTCGCATGTTGGCTTTCGCACCTTCTACGAAAAATATGGTTCGTCCTGTACATTCCCCACATTTCACTTCAAACTAGACAGCTTCATTCGCTTGAAATCCAATGACATCTTGGAAGTCGTTGACTCCATTGTATGTTGCCATTCTTTGGACTCCTCAGGATGTTTTGTCTTCTAGAGAAACCTAATTGGCATCACTTTCTTCTGACAAGTCCGATCGCATTGCTTGCAACCCCAAGTAGTTGCAGCCAAGATGATACACGAATCGTACCTTCCCATCTGAAAAAAAACTAATCCTTTGTGATATCCAACGGAATTGACAGCAGTGCGAGGCCATGTACAGGGGACACCACGGGAAAGTCCCCTCTATACGCTGTCTTAGGTTCAATTTCGTTATACGTCACTTCGTTCATCGTGATCCGATATCCCATGAGAAGGTAGGGCTAGGATTATTAGAGGCTCCCATTAGGGGCTACATTGTGGTGTTACCGAACTAAGAAACAACGCTGAAGAAAAATTCGCTGAGCGCATGCAAGTTAATTTGCGGTCATATACACCATTTCGTAGTGAAACTCACCCGGGGGGGGGGGGGAAGAACGACGATTCGGTTGCGATTCATTGATCCATCTAGCCGGCATTGAGTTCGAGAATCATTAAAGGCAGGGTCCACGATAAATTTCGTCCTCGGTTTTTGGCCGGAAATCGAAAGTTCAGAGTCTCATTGGAGCACTGGGGTCAAAAGAACAAACGAAAACGAGCCAGAAAGAGCTCAGATATGAATTTTGAGATTTTCATGTAATTGTGTAGAAGACCCTTCTTGTATAACACGTGCCAAATGCGAGATCTCTCTTCCTCCAAATAAGCGAGATATAAGCGACCACCACAGGCCCGACCCCCTTCGCTCACCAACACAGGCCCGACCCCCTACCAGATCTCCGAAGTCGTTAGCGGCTAAATGGATGGATGAATTCCAACAAGTCGTCGTTCTTCAGTCCACTGCCGGGCTGTCTCCTTATCCTGGCTCGCTCCCCTCGCAACGATTGCAAACGAAGGGAAATACAGGTCTGAGACAACTCGTCCACCAATTTTTCACCCTCAAAATACAGGCATCTTCAAGGAGCCATAACTCTGCTCAGAGGGGTTTTGGACGATTTCAGAGAAACCACTGTGATCAGCGTGTGACTCTCTCCAAGATGAGCATGAAATCTGAGAAATAATTCTTTGGGTGTCCCGTACCTTTAAGGGTGTGTGGCCCGTGGTGGTGAACGAAGGAGGTCGGGTTCGTGGTGGTCGCTTAAATCTCGCTTATTTGGAGGAATTTAGATCTCGTACTTGGCAAGTGTTATACAGGAGGGGTCTACTACACAATTAATTGAAAATAACAAAATTCATATCTGAGGGTGTACTGTGCCTTCGAGTCAGGTGAAGTAGTTTGCAAAATCGGAGAAAAAACTCGAAGTACACTAGCACAATTTCGTCAAAAAAAGGTCAGCTTTCGCTTCTTGTGGCCTGACCAATATCTGAATTCATTATCTTCCGTGCTCCAACGTGGGTTGCAGGAGCAACCTTGTTTCGACCGCAGGATTCCCAAATGCATAGACATACAGTACCGAGCAAATTCTTTGCAAAGAAAGCGTTTTGTGACGTTTTCTTGCGCTCACAAAGCGCCGCATCGCCATAACTTGCTTCAAAGTGTTCCGAATTCAGTTTTGAAGTAATTTATTATTTGCTTTCATCGAGTCCCATACGATAATGTTACAAAATGACAGATTCAACGTTAGAACTTCTTCGAAAATTGCATATTTGCGCCTCTAAACCCCTCATCATGAACTGATCAGATGGTCATGATAGGAGAGATCCGTCATGTTTTCATCTGTGGTCGATGTGAATTTTAGAGGGAAATACAAATTTTTCTACAGAATACCGGAGTTTCAAGGGCTTTCTACACATACCGTTATATACGCCTTACTGAGAGGAACACGAAAAGTACCTGAAAAACTAATTTCGTCAATTTGAAGTGAGTTATGGCGATACGACGCTTTGTGAGCGCGAAAAACGTCGCAAAACGCTTTTTTGCAAAAAAAATTGCTCGGTACTGTAGCTAGACAATTTTTCAATTTTACATGAACCAAAGATCTAGACGAGAAGCGAGTGCGGCGAAATTGCATGAAATTTTTAGTTTGAATGGCTCGACTGAAAAAAAATATATGATAATATATGGTACAAAAGAACATCGACATTGGAGGAGGTTGTGAACGATTACGGAGACGACTGATTTTGTGTGAAGCCGGTGTGAGATCACAAAAAAATTAAATTTGGGTCAGTGGCTCAGCTCCTCTGAAAAGGGATTACCTCACTAATGTGTTGGTCGACAGCATTCAAATCACAGACTACGGTTTCGGGCACAGTGAGGTTTGTTCTTTAAGAAGAGCTCGTCCTCTCACTGTGCTCCAAACTGAAGCACATGCTCCAGAAAAGAAGGCATTCAACGTTTGCAAAAATGTCATTGTAAGTATTCAAGCTCAACCAGAGAAGGGTGGAGCACGTGCTCCTGTGATGGCGGTGGTTCAGTTTCTGATTTTGCCACGCCTTAGCAGCACGTGCTCCTGCGATAGAGCCTTTAATGAGAGTGATTGAATGAGATCAATGCGCATTCACCACGCATCGAATGCCGCGGAGATGAGATCCAAGGGTGACTAAGACTTATGTATCTCACAGTGATCAAGGAAAAAACCACACACGTCATTCTCGAATTTCAGTTTTAGCAAAAAATAACTTTGCGTCCTTCAGCGTGATGTCCCTGACGTACCTCACGCAGCGGCGAGTGGCTCTGAAAATTGCGGATTAGAAAAACTAGCAGAAACGGTGGAAAAGAATTGTGGAAAGTCATGATCTACCTCAAAGCAAGGGCATGGTCTCCGGTGATGACCTACCTAATTACACGGCCATGAGTTCGTCAACGTTGTTCACGTGGCGGCGAATGGCTCTGAAATTAGCGAATTAAGAAAACCAGCCGAGAAAAATAGAGCAAAGAACTAGGATAAAACATGACGTACCTCAAAGCATGAGCGTGGGTTTCTCGACGTGCCTCACGCGGAGAAGGGGTACGGCTTAAAAAGGAGCAGATTAGGAAAAGAAACTAAGAAGTGTTATTAACTACATACTTTAGCGCACGGGCGTGGAGTCCTTGACGAATTCCACGCAAAAAAACGCAAACATATCCAGAAATACCAAATTAGGAAAACCATCCAAAAAATTACTAAGGAACTGAGAGAAATTATTATCTACCTTGAGGCCCTGGCTTGGTGTCCTCGACCTAATCCACGCGAAGGCGAGCAGCTCTGAAAATAGCGAATCAGGAAATCCAGCGAAAATGAGGAGGGAGCTGAGAAAACATGATCCGCCTCAAAGCACGGGCCTGGCGTCCTCGACGTTGAATGGCCCTAAAAACAATGGTTAGGTGAATATGACTAAAAATGAGAGAGAAAAACAGACAGGTCATGACCTACCTAAAACCCGCGCAACTGCCCGCCGACGTGCTTCACGCGGAACCGAAGGCCTCTAGAATTAGCGAATTAAGGCAAATGCGAAAATCAGCAGTGAATCAGAAAAAAGAGCAAAGAACAGCGGAGAACAATACAAAATACGAAACAAAATTCGACAATAATACACCTAAAACATTTGAGAAAAGAATACTGCGTATCGAAATGTTGTACAGCTCGCCGACCATCTCAGGCAAACTCAAATGTCGACAGCAGGTTGACCCACCTCTTTCTCGAGCGACCGGCGATAGCAGGTTCTTTCGGGAGAAAAACATGAACCTGTTATCGACCTGCTATCGAACTGTCGATAGCAGGTTCACAGCAGGTTGACAAGGTAACACATCCCATCGCTGGTGAGCATTGATCGTCCGATTCTCCGGATGCCTGGCGAATTATTCAGCCGGTTGCGCAATTGAAGAACCTGCTTTTGTTTTTTGTCTCTTGTGAAGCACACCTGTTTTTGTGCAATAACGCGCAAATCAGTCCTGGTATTGGATGGAATTAATACTCAAATAGTGTTGTAGGAATTTTTGAGGTATTCTTATATTTTATTGACTCTTGGGATTTTATTATGCGTGTTTTTTCAAACACTAGGTCTATTTGAAATCCTGAAACATCCTGTTTTGAATATTCGATTCCGTCGTGAATTTTTACTGCTTTGCTTCTCGACTTAGCGGAGGTTTCATATTTTTCGCCTCTCGAGTGTTCCATTACGTCGGGAATTCGAAAATATCTTTGCTTTCGGTCAGGTTAAAATTCCGTTTGTTCGAACATTTGTCTCAATTCAGCTTACATTGCCCTTCGGAAAAAAGTTGTTCATCTGTATATATATATATATATATATATATATATATATATATATATATATATATATATATATATATATATATATGTATATATATATATATATATATATATATATATATATATATATATATATATATATATATATATATATATATATATATATATATATATATATATATATACATATACATATATATATATATATATCCTCTGTTCCCGAGTGTGATTTATTTCCGTTCATCGCGTGCGTCTGCGCGCGTACGCTGCGTCTCCTTCTCCCCACACTTTCTCGTTGTCTCTACCCTCGCTCCGCACAAGCGCGCGAGGGAACAGAATAAATCACGCTCGGAACCAGAGCATTTCTCATCAACAACACATGATATGATCACGAATCAACAAGAGTCAGCAAGAGCAGCAAACAACATCATTTTCGGTCACGGATCCAGGTTAATACACAACCATTTTTTGAAGGCACGAATATTGATGGGTGGCATAGATTTTTTGAATAGATCGAAGTACTCTCGCCCTGCTCTAATTGTAAGGGTAAAATAGTGAAATCTGCGATTATGCTTGGCGCGAGGTAGAATATATTTTGTTTCTCCTCCTCTAGCGATAGAAGTTCTCAGAGTACAAAACTGCTTAAGATGAGGACCGCATGTCCCGTGAGGATTTTATGAAAAAGTATAAGATCAAACCTCCTCTTTCTTAAAGGCAGTGGTCACGATGAAAACGTTATCGAAATAACTACAAAAATCAGCTTAGATCAAAAACAGCTCAAAAACTATGAAGGTAGTGCGGTGAAAAACGGGCTAGAATTAGAGTTATTAAGACCCTAAATTTCCAGTTCGTGCACACGTGCACAGAAAGATCACAGTCTCATGCCAAGCAGTCGAAAATCATCGACACTCAGAGGAAGAAATAAATGCAAATTTACCTAATAAAACAGTCGAACAATGAAAGCAAGCACTTCAACCAATGTTTTTGACTAGATGTGTACATAAATTCGAAGGTTCATTGATTGACATTAAATTTCAAGCCAGCTGATGTTCTTGATATTAGAGATCATCGATGCCGATAATGTGGGGTATGCTCGTCCACCATCAAAAGACAAGAAAGTTCAGGCTTCAAATTTGGCCCAGAACAGCGTTTTTTTCGCGATTTTTTCTTATAGGTTCTACTACTCTATACCCAGAAAAGGGTTTAGAGAGGAAAAGAAGACGAGCTTAATTGAGCGCGACCACTGCCTTTGGGGGAAGAGTATCCAAAGAAAGGTTCGCATTTCTCTCAGGAGCAGATGGTATCCTATCATAAGGAAACCCGAGAACCCTAGTCATAAGCTTGCGCGTAAAACTGTTCTGAACATTTTCAAGCACTTCAATCGATTTTACCTTGTGAGGACTGAAGATTGGAGTACCATATTCCAAAATTGGTCTTACATAAGTTTGAGTACAAATGATCACACGTACTACAATTAAATCGAGGATAGGATATATTTTTGAACTTATTTATTTGTTAGAAAATTTCTGAAGGACTCACCCCATGTTTTAGATTCATTGAGAGAATTTATGAAGATCATAGTGGAGAAACTCTCCACATTCCTCATTAGATCTAGTATTGATGCTATAGTTATAGGCAGGGTTCGAGATAAAAACGGTTTTTGAGCTCTCTTGATAAGAGTGTAGATTTGGTCACTACAAAAGGAAAAATAAGCGAAAAAAAACCCGGAAATTTGCGTTAGAAACGCTCAACAACAAGGTGTGATGGCTAATTACCGGTGTAATCATCAATAACTTGTTCCTGAGCTCTTTTTCTACAACTTTCCACTTATTTTAACATTCGTGATGGTCAGATCTACTTTCTCATGAGGATAGCACAACAACTGTTTTTATCGCAAACCCTGCCTCTAATTAATAAACATGGGCAATCGTCGTTAGGTTTTAAATGAGACAATAATTGAAATATCGCGTTTTCCGAACACCTCAGATGAATGAACTATGCGGATAGCCACTATTGAAAAATTTCTGATGATTACGTTTTTCGATTGTGATCACTTAAAAATTATCGAGTGCGCGAATAAATTCCAACGAGACATTTTTAGAATTTTCGGATGGATTCAATCCTCGAATGACGGTCTTCGGAGCATTGACAACCCGGCGCGCGGGGTGTCCGAGTCAGTATGATGAGCGCAGAGGACAAAAAGAAAGGCGCTGCCAGCCGCACTGGCACTCTCTCGGCCAGCCAAAGTGCAAACTGGCTATCTCGGCGTCTCCGCGGAGAGGAATCATTTACAGCTTTGTCTGTACAGTGCACTGATGGAAGCAATCTTAGTTCGGGAGGGGAGGGGGCGCTCAGCATTACAAAAAGGAGTGAAAGGTACAGTTTTTAGAAGTCTAAGGATATGGAGTCTTTCCATGGAGTCTCTAGGAGGGCAATGACTGATAACGCTATCAGATACTTTATATTGGAAAAAAAATTGATTTTGATGATTCCCCCCCCCCCCTAAACAAAGTTTGCACCCAGGGATGAATTTCTGAAGTAATCGATTCTTAATTTAATCGTCTGAAAGGCGTTGTAGGCTGCGCTCTTTCCATGCGGAGGTACAGAATAACCGGTTAACAAGTGGGTTACTAGCTAATTATCAAGTGAATCCAGAAAGTCGTATTAAACAGTCGTAGATGCGAAGCGGTTGTTTCCCAAAAAATTCAACTAGGAAATGGAGAAAACATTTTCAAAATCACATCTTTAGCTTTCTCCAAGCAAAAACAGTTTGACACTGGCCGAAACGCTCCAACAGAAAGGAACATCAGGAAAGTGGAGTGGGGGAGTCTACAAAGAATTAAAAATATTTTTTTGAGAGCCGATCTCCATGGATAAAATTTTTAAGTCCTCGAAACAAATCGTTGTGGTATTTCACATAGAAGAACTCTAGACTTTTCGAAAAGGACCTCTACTTGGTTGAGAAGGTTCATGCGTTAGTAATTGCGCTTGCTACTGCACTTTCACTGGTTTACGTTTCTGATCAGCAAAATGAAACCGTTTGTGTGAATTAACCAACACCATGTCTTCTTTTCAAAAATAAGTATTGGATGCACAAATCTTTTTTCGTACTAGAATAGAACCGACGAAAGAGAAGTTATTTTAATAACCACAAAGTTCTTCTATGAAGAATAATAAAACGGTCTGTTTTTGCGAGTTAAAAGTTGAGGCCTCGGGAATCGGTTCTCGAGAAGTTTTTATACCTTTTCGTAGACTCATCGACTACACTTCCCTGCAACCCTTTTTTTGTTGGAATGTTTCTGTCAGCACCGAATCTTATTTGCTTGGTAGATCCCCTTTCTGATAGGACTTACTCTCACTTTTTTTCTCTTTTATCACAAGTGTAATCACCAGCGTTACCAAGCAAAGAATTCAGTAATTCTGTTGAAGAAATGCGTAGCAAAAATGAGATTTGTTTCCGATCAATCGGAGATAAAAATATTGTTAGAACTCTAACAAATTCTTCTACAGGAAATGTATTTACAGGCGTAATTGTGATTACAGCCTCAACATCCCCATAGACGAAGGGGTCGTGGCAGTTTGCCAGAATATACATCGCAACCCCAATCATCCGAAAGACGCCAGTCGATGGCACGGTATGTACTAGCGTCTTTTTCTTTGTGTCTCCGCAGCAGGAGGGTGGGGTGGAAAACGCAGCAAGCGCGAGGGAAAGTGGGCGAGGCATGCTTGGTTGTCAATGGTACCGCAACCTCGAATGACGAGTTTTTGAAATTTCAGATTGAGTGGATGAATTCGAGTAAGCCCTCTTTTTCGAGTGAACGATTGCATTATAAAACTTGTCTTCTATTCGAGGCGAATGCATACTTGGAAAACATATCCGAATACTAGAAGGAAAATCAGATTATTTCGGAATATTTCCGAGTAGATCATCAATTCTTTCTGCACGTTTTATTTCATTGACCGGAAATTTGAATTTTGTGACAGAAAATTGGCCGACTATTCAGAAAATCCAATATTCGAGCTTTTCGAGCAAACCGAATATTCCGAAACCCAAATGATTTGGAATTTTGAATGAATCGAAGGTTTGAAAAAAGCCAAAATCGAAATTCCCGAGCGAAACGAACATCCGAAAAAAATCGGAAATTGGAACTTCTGGTTGAATTGAATACTCAAACACTCGAACCTTCTAATTATTTGGATTTATATCACTCAGGCGCCCTTAGTCTGGGTCAGAAATGCGGCGGCAGGCTGCTTGAGAATCCTTCTTAGTCCTGGCCGCAAGCGCGCGGGGGAATATCAAACTTTCCACCGCGGCGCGCTTGACGCCCGTCCAGGGGCGGCATGCATCGCGCCGCGCGAGAGTGAACGGCGATCATGGAGACCCATACGAGGAGCCAAGAATGAGAGTGAGCGTCCAGCGCGGAGTGTCTCAGATGGCGTACAGAGTTTTCGCGGAGCGATGCGATGGTATATGTCAGTGCGACGCGAAAATTGCGTAGGGATTTAGGTGTGGACACTGTGCGAAGGCTGGGCGATTACGCGCAATTGCGTGCGTACGCAATCTGGCGTAAGCAGGCAGCAGCAATTTTTCTCTGAAATTAGCAGCAAATCTTTCGTGTTTGTTTCAGTGCAAGCGGTCCTTAATATGCTTCATTTAATGTTTTCATTGTGAGATATGAATGTGTTAATGAAAAAACAACCTGAAGGAAACCAGCAACCAGCTTGCCTTCTCGTGACGACCATTGCAGCGCGACGCGATCGACGCGGAGCGATCTTCACTTGCCCATCAAATCTGATGTATCGCGCCACTTCACTGCGAACACCTACCGAAGACGCGACGCTACGTCGCTTGATCGATGCGTATGCTAATTATAACGTCGCGTGGCGAACGAGCTCTGAACGCCGCCTCACGCACGGAATTTCCAAACCCCCTTCCCAGCGCATTCCTGCATGCCGCCCCAGCACCTCGATGGCGGCGCCGCCCAAATCGCCATCGCGGTGTTGCTATTTGCATCATTAATCGATGCTCAGTTCAAGTCTGCTGCATCATAAATAATTCTACCATTATCCTAAGCTACCGTGTGTGCAAATGCAAGCCTAGCATTCTCCTGCATGCCACAATTTTCGCCCAGCTTTACTTCGTACAGTCATTTCGGTGCTGCCGGGGATGTCATAGTTGCTTCGCGTCCGTCCTGCGCTGTAAAAAGTTTCATAGTCCACCGCTCGTCCCGAACGTCACGCGCATTCCGCGCTTGCGGTGAGGACTATGAAAGATACCTTACGCACGGATCGTCGAGTTTTCCCTCCTGCGTATCCTCTGTAAAAATTTGGAATTCTGATCATTCAGGGCGCACGCAGCGCGCGCGTTGCTGCTGCCTCCGTCGGCTCTGCTCACTCGCTGCCTCTAACATCCGCTCTGCACCTGTCCGCGCCAAAATCACGAGAATCAAACTTTTTTACAGTCTAAATGTATCGTTTCGGCTAATATGGTATGCCTTTCGTAGGCGCAGCACTTTCTCCATCCAATAACGTTACCCGAAATCCCTTTTTCCGTATTTCACATCGAAGTGCCAGAGGAGGTTCAAGGGACCGAAAATTCTTGAACACATATCGTTCTCTTCTTCCAACCCATTGACTCTGTTCAAGATCCTAGAACATTTGAATTATGTGAAGACTGAATACTAGTACCAAATCGAGCTAGAGGAACTTTGTCTCAATTTAGCTAATTTCGCATTTCTTAAAATCTTTGGAAAGTACGATTCCCATTATATCCTCATCATCCAACGTCTTCGACCCTATCAACTTCTAATTTGATAATTCTGCACAATGTTTATCCTTATGCCTAAATTCATTTTGCCATTTATCAACCATTTTTCAGAGATTCGATTTTAACAGTTTTCGAGGGTTTCTGAAAAGAAATAATCACAATCGGGAAACTACTCATAATCAGACAAGACATTGTGAATAACACCTATACCAGTAAATGTGAGGTTTGGTGAGGGAAATTCTTCGGATAATTAAGCTATGCTAGGAGTTCCTGTTTCGAAAAAGTCCAGGAAACTGAGATTTTTGCCGCGTTGGAGAAATTAGATTAACCCGTTTCAGTACCATAATCGAGTCCTCACATAGTCAAAAGTTCTATATATAGTTATTTCGCCCAAATCTCTTGGTTTTTATATCCTAGCCTCAAATAAAGTCGGTAAAAGTGGAATTGGTTCAAAAGTAAATCAATTTTTATTTTTTTATTTTTTCTTGCACCTGTTGCGAAATAGCTCAGATATTGAGTTGAAAATAGTTACACCTCGATAACAATTACGGCAGAAAGAAAACGGAAATGCCCAAGCACAAGGGCAGTCGAGCATGGGGACTCTACAATAAGAGCTGTGTAGAGCAATAATACAGCAATAGTTTTTGAATCCTGCGAAGGTTCAGTTCGTATAACTGCTCCGGAATTTGAAGTTGGCTACCCTGGTAATAAAAGCCCGGCGATAGGATGTCTACAGCAAAATCTATAAATCCGGCGGTAGCAGGTCGACAGCTGAACCTTTCGGGGTTTCGGTTAAGCCATGCCGCCGTCTCCTAATCCGGCGCTAGGAGGTCTACAGCTGGACTTTTCGCCGTGATACCAGGTTCTCTCGCGCCGAAATCACCAATTTTTTCGTGTCCTCGGCTGATGTGCTCTGTGACGACACCTCAGAAACCTGCTGTCGACATTTGAGTTTGCCTGAGCATGACGCGCCCCGCGCAGAAACTCGAATTAGAGCGCGCTAACTACAATAGCTAATTGCATGAATCACACTGTTGCGATTTGTTACGAATCCTTACAATTTCAGACCAAGTTTTCGTAAATCGTTAAAAATCTCCAAAAACACACGTAATTCGTAATTACGCACAGCCCTGATAGACATCACATCGGCGGGTCTGCGGTAGAATCGCAGCCAAAATTCCCAAAATAATGCCTACCACGGTCCCTTTACTTAACTCACTCTTTTCAGACGGCTACATTACTTCCCTTTTATTGGACGAGCTTGAAGGGGCAAGACTCCGCATTCAGTTATCGCAGAATGGTTCATCTGCTCCATGTTTCTGTTGAAGGCATGATCACGAGGAGACATTAACTGCGAGACTGCGTGTCGCAGGCATAAACTCACGGAAAGGCAGACTGTGTGAAAACGCATCGAACAGACAAACAATTCTGCGTCGCCTTTGCGTTTCATACTCAATGAGAAGATTGCGACCATACGGCCGCATGCAAAGATTTCCATGGCTGACCAGTTCAATATGTTGCGTAAAAGATGAACGGAATTGCGCAAATAATTCAATTTTTATGAAGTCAATATGTGAAACGCAATTCAACCAACGTTTTCTTTAGAATGCGATCGAGAAAGAACGAACCCTGGGATTGGAGAACGAAGAGGTCTAGTCTTTCAGTAAACTTTTTTTTTCGATCTGAGGGGGAGCTCAAGTGCTCATTGTAAACTGCGCAAAATGACAGGAAAGCACGTTTTACTGTCGAAATGGAATCAATCGTGCTACGCCTCATTTTTGAGAATGAAAGGATTGACCGGCGTCAAGGATTGAGGTCTTTCCTAAGTGATCTGGGCATCTTATCCACCACTAGTAATAAAAGCCATTTCTTTCGCTGACCGGAGCTTTTTAAGAATCAACTTAGCTGCCGGAGTGATTCAATGGGTCGGCCGATCCACATGATTTTCACACACTTCCCGATGACTTTTCGTGATTTTTACTCCACTTCTTTTTTAGTAGGACGAAAAGCCTAGGTTCCTGCAAAAAATAACTGGAAACCTTCTCATCCTGAACACTGCCCTTCACTAGCATCTTTGCAGCGAATCAAATCGAAATCGAGCCCTGTACTGCGATTCGAATCAGTTCATTCCACCACTTGGTCGCGGAAATCTGAAGAATAACAAGGCAACTCCGATGTGAGCACACCTGAACAACTTCAAAATTGAATTGAATTATCGAGTGAGTAGAAAAAAGGCAAACCTACCTTTGAAGGGGTTCCCGGTCGCGTGGATTCCAATCAATGAAAGGCAAGAATCACATAGAAGGGTTGAAGGAGAACGGTGATGTCCGCCCCTCCGATTCTGCACCCAAAAAGGAGCCAAAGCAAGGCGAAATTGACATCAAGGCTCTGCAGCAGAAAAGAGCGCACGCCGAGATAACACGGTTAGTTGAATGTGTTTCTTCTTTGTAGAGACCTAAAAGAAATTTTCTCCCCTTCACAGAAATCGCATTGAGGAGGAAATGCGCGAGAATCATCCGCTGTTCGATCGACCTCTGTTCGCGGTCGGTCGCGACTCTCGTCTCCGAATTCTGTGCCAAAATATCGTATACGCCCAGTATTCTCCAGAACGAATCGACCCTGTCACCGGCAAACAAATCGTACTCAAGTACAAACAGCTGCAGTGGGTTTTTGAAGCCAATAATCTCTACAAGGGGGTTGATGATTTGTTATGAAACTCTCATTTAGTGACTTCGTCGGCTTGATGACATACCTCGACTGGGCGATGGTATTTGTCACCTCACTTTCCTGCTGGTCCATGCTGTTCGAAAGCCCTTGGCCAACAAATGGCGAGAATCTGATCTTTAATAACCCTTACTTGCAGGTTAGCGTCTCAAGCGTCCTGAACTAAGTTCCATTTCTACTTATTCCTTGTTCGCTTCAGATCACCGAATATCTGTACGTAGTTTCGACTACGTTTGAGCTCATGGTGAAGGTGATCGCAAACGGACTCTTCTTTACTCCAAAGGCTGTCGTGAAGGACGTCGGCGACATCATGACCTTCTTCATCTATTTTGTAAGCTTCTTCAATCGTAGAATAAGGCCGGGATCATACTTGCCGCGACCAGAGACAGTGACAGTGCATATCGCTAATGGACCGCGTGTCCACACTGCACACCCACGGCTATTTTACCCCTGGGACCTCGTGTCCACACTGCGCACCCACGCCGAAAACTCGATTTTTTTTCGTTTCACTTCAAGGAAAACGAATGCCGTCTAATCATTGTTTTTATGTATATGCTTAATACAACTTCCATAACTGGTATGCGGATATTAAACGCCACATATCTTGTCTTGACATATGCAATTACAACAAAAAATCAGTCTAAAAACTCACTGAAGTGATTGGCCGTAGGGCGCGCCGGTCCGCTACGGGGGCTAACCGTGGAACGCGCAGTCTCCCAAGTGATATCACGCATCTCAATTTTTGGTCGATATTGTTGGTAAACATTGCGTTGCGTCGCTCTTCGCTGGAAGTATGATCCCAGACGATGAATATGAAATTCTGCTGTGCATTGCATCCCAGATCACGTAAAAATGCTACCAAACGCTCCTGTACACTACGTGAAATCGGAGGAACGTTCAACGTTTTCAGACAAGTGTAATCTACCTGTTGTGGATGCCATCACATGTGGAAATCAACTCATGGGCTCAACTGCTAATGATCATGCGAGCTATGCGACCACTTCGAATCTACACCCTCGTGCCGCATATTAGACGAGTCGTAGTGGAACTTTGTCGAGGTTTTAAGGAAATTCTTCTGGTGGGTAATATTCACAATTGAAGGCCGTGCTCGATGTTTCCAGTTCCCGAGTTTCCTGTATACTCGATTGAACACAACTGTATATTCTACGGAAATCATAAGCAACGCTCGAGATCTATTATTATAACGTGAAATAGTTAAAGGCAGTGTTCACGATTATTTTGGTCAATGAGTTTTTCACATAAAACAATACGTTGGCCACCAAGTGTTACCTGAATTACGAAAAATCGGCGAAAAACGCACTAAAACGTCTTATTTCCGTGACATTATTCTCTGGCCTGGACTAGTTGTCCGGTTGGATAAACATGTTCATGGTGGTTGTCACCGGTAAAAAATGTGGCTGATCAAAAATAGAGGTATGTTTTATGCAAAGCAGGATTAGCTAGGCCCTCAGGAAAAAACGGAGCAATAGAGAATAGAAAATCGCAAAGGATGGGTTCACAAAAAATCTCATTGTCACAACAAACACTTCCTGTGATGTGGCAGTGGTCGCGATCAAATATGCTTGTCGTCTTTTTCTCTCCGAATCCTTCTCTGGGTCTCGAGTAGTAGGACCTATAAGAAAAAAACGCGAAAAAAACCACTTTTTTGGGCCAAATTTGAAACCTGAACTTTCTTGTATTTTGATGGTGGACGAGCCCACCCCACATCATAGGCATCGATGACCTCTTATATCAAGAACATCAGCTGGCTTGAAATTGAATTTCAATCAATGAACCTTCGGATTTATGTACACATCTAGTCAAAAACAGTGACTGAAGTGATGCTTTCAATTTTTTACTGATTTTATTCGTTAAATTTGCATTTATTTCGTCCTCTGAATGTCGATGATTTTTGACTGCTCGGCATGAGACTGAGATCTTTTTCATCATCGCTGTGCACGTGTGCACGAACTGGCTTCTTTGGGCCTCAAAAACTCTGATTCTACCCCGTTTTTCACCGCGCTACCTTCATAGTTTTTCAGCTGTTTTTGATCTAAGCTGATTTTTGTAGTTTTTTCGATAACGTTTTTCATCGTGACCACTGCCTTTAAGAGGCGGGGTGATACCTAAAGATTTCGTGTAGTTCTGCTGCGTTTTTCTCGATTTCTACGTCATTTTAGTTCTACCCGGGGCCACTTAAAGGCAGCATACACGCTCGCAAACATGGTCGAGATAACAGCACCAATAGGACCGCACGGCCCCTACCATGCCGTGAACGACGTTTGAAGCGCTGAAAACCATCCAGGATGACAATATTTGAGCAATCATGTCTCGCACGCCCGTATTTTCACACCCCTTCGAGTAACAGAATGAAAAGTTAATCTTGAGAAAACATGTGATAATTGAGAGTGATAGCACTATCAAATGGGACTGCACGAGAGAAACAGCTTCATTTACTTGGATATAACATGTCTGCATACCGATCAACTCTCGTCCACTCTCGAAAATGCCGCTCTACTCCGGCTGGCTTTTGAAAATGGAGCATTTCATCGGTGCACAAACATGTAATAACAATCTAAATCAAGCTGTTTCTCTCTTACACTCCATTCCGATAGTGCTATCATTCTAAGTTATCACATATTTTCTCAAGTTTAACTTTTCATTCTGTTACTCGAAGGGGTGTGAAAATACGGGCGTGCGAGACATGATTGCTCAAATATTGTCAAATATTGTCATCCTGGATGGTTTTCAGCGCTTCAAACGTCGTTCACGACATGGTAGGGGCCGTGCGGGCCTATTTATGCTGATATCTCGATCATGTTTGCGAGCGTGTATGCTGCCTTTATTCAATGACTTGACTTACTTGACTTAATCGGTTGGCTTCGCCTGACGCGGTCATTCCGCATCTTCACCGAGGTGTGCCGTCCTAGTAGTCAGCCGTGTCCATTTTTCACGGTCTTCAGCCACAATTTGAGCACATTCCATCCAGCTGTAACTATTCCATTTCCTGCGAAACGAAACATCGCGCCTGAACTGTCTTTTTATGCCGAGTGACTTCAAATCCTCTTTAACCACATCCGTCCAGAACTTTCGCCTACGCCCAGGTGGCCGTTTCCAGACAGGATTTGGAAGCATTTTCAGAGCGTTTTGTACGAGACGATCCGGCGTTCTTCTCAGTATATGCCCGAACAGTCGTAGTCGACTTTCCATTGCTGCTTGAGATGGCGTTAGGAGATGCTGGCACCTCCCTCGTGTCAAGCGTTGATGCACTGCCTCGATTTCCTTGTAAAGGTCTTCGTTATGGCATACACGCGGCCAGAAATATCCAAGCAAACGCCTAAAAAGCTTCCTCTCCGTGCAATCCAACCTTTCCATCTGCGTTTTCGGTGCTGCCCACGTCTCCGATCCGTACATCATGATAGGGCGAATAGCGGATAGGTAGACGCGCAACTTGACTTCCTTCGCGATGGGGGTAGACCACAAACACTTGGTTAGAGAATTGAATGCAGACGTAGCTTTTGCACATCGTTGTCGAATATCCGCTGCGTAACTACCATCGTTCTTCAGCAAACAGCCCAAATAACAGAAATCGTCCACCAGTTCGATACGTTGTCCGTCCACACAAACTCCCGTTGAAGGCATCTGGGAGACCCACATCTGCTTGCATTTGTCGGGACGAAGACGAAGTCCATACGCTGCGGCATACTTCGAAACGAGGTTCACAATCCTCTGCAGTTTTGTGTTGTTTTCAGCGAATAACACGATGTCTTCGGCGTACTCCAGGTCGACAAGAGAGCGTCCTGATGGTATTAGGATCACATCCGCAGGAAACTGTTCTGCAACTCTACGCATGATGTCATCAACGGCGAAGTTGAAAAGAAAAGGTCCTGCTACGGCTCCTTGCCTTACTCCTGTTTTCACCTCGAAAGCTGACGTAAATCCGACAGGTGTACGAACTGCTGCTGTTGTTCCTTTGTTCATGTCCTCGATTAACTGAACATACTTTTACGGGACTCCATCGGCTCGCAGAGCGTTGAGCAATCGATCAAGATAAGGAGAGTCGAATTGGGCCTCCTGACCAGGCAGCAGCGACCGTTTATCCACTTCGCTTTTGCACTGAGTACGTAGAAAGTTGGTACGTTGAAACATGATGAAACTCGTAGAACACCTCCACTGGCAAAACAATGAATGGATGGATAAACGAACACGAATGGATAAACAGTCGATGCTGCCTGTTTAGGTTTTCTCGAGTCGAATGCGGCTTCAAAGTCCAAAAAAGCAAGCTGTAAGGGCTTCGAAGATTCAATTACTCTTCTCACGACGAACACTTGGTCGATGGTCGATCTTTTAGGTCGAAAACCGGCTTGCTCATCTCTGGTCGTTCCTTCACGATGTTTGATAAGTCGCTCGAGAATGATACGTTCTAAAACCTCGTACATGACACGAAGTAGAGAGATTCCTCTGTAGTTCTTAGGATCCGTGACGGATAGCTTCTTGTGAAGAGGTACGATGATCGCATGTCTCCACGAATCGGGTACCCTTTCGCGCATTCATATGGCATGGATGGTGTTGGTCATTTCACGAATCCCAGACGGAGGAAGAGCTTTCAGCATTTCAGCAGTGATGTTGTCATCTCCACCTGCCTTTCCATTCTTCATTTTCCGGACACAATCCAAAACTTCAGACTCAGTCGGCGGTTCCTCACTGACATCGTAATGTGCTCTCTGAACATGCGGGAGCTCAGGTACTGATGGCGCTGGGCGATTCAGTAGTGAACCGAAGTAATCCTTCCATATTGGCAGCGTCGCATCACCAACTGCAACTCCATTGGTAGTGTTCAAGACAGGAGAACATCTCTTCATCTTTCCGCTATACTGTCGCAGCAACGTGTAGGCTTTCCTCAGATTCTTCTCCTCCGAAGCCTTCTTGAACTCCTTAGCTCTACACGTCCACTCTCGTTCGCGGTCACTTTGAAGCTGCCGACGCAACTTCCTCCTCGGACGCTTTTCCTCCACGAAGTTCCCTGCAGTTCGGAGAGCACATACCCTGTTGTAAGTAGACGTCGTTTCCTCTGAGACGGAGGCGAACTTCTTCTTAGGCTGTACAACCAGGAGTGCCTCTTTCGAAGCGTCCTGGATGCACTTGACAGAAGAATCCGCGTCGCAAAGTTTCTTCTTCGTCCATACTCCGATGTGAATAGAAACGCGTTGTCGAAAGTTCCTTCTGCATTCTTCATCTCTGAGACTTTTCATGTCAATCTTCTGAAGAGGCTGAGCCCCTCGCTCCCTCTTATGAATCCTCGCAGTGAATTTCAACAGAACAGGACGGTGATCCGAATCGAATGCGACATCCCACACAGCTCTAGATCTTCGAATGCCCTATACTGGAACATTCCTCGTCAGAACATAGTCGAGCTGTAGTTTCAAAGTTGTCATCTTCCGCTTCCGCTGCTCTTCTGGAGATAGCTGGGTTGGTCCCTGCCACGTAAGCTGATGGCGGCGATGATTCCTCTTGAATGTCGATGCAATAATCAGACCACTGCGTTCACAAAAGTCGACAAGGCGGTAGCCATTGTCCGATGTTTGCTCCACTGGGTAGAACCATTGACCGAGTACTTCGGATTCCAGATCAAGTCCCATCTTCGCGTTTGCGTCGATTACCACGACGACAGCATGTTGACAATGTATCCTGGCTAGCAACGTATTTAGTTCCTCGTAGAAGGCATCCTTGGAATTGTCTTCGGCGGTTTCGGTGGGCGCATGAGCACTCACTATCCACAGATTGAACCCTCTGTGATCCAGCAGTCGCACAAATGCATTCCTACACGACGTTGAGCCAAACTCCTTGACCATACCATTGAAATCCTTCCTTACAGCTATTGCACAGCCTCCCACTCTCCTATCGTCAGCGTTACCGCAGTAGATGGTGTACTCTCCAACGCTGATGGAGGGTCCATCCTTGAGGCGGGTTTCCTGCAAAGCAGCAAACGGTGCATGGAAATAGCTCAGAAGTCTGGATAGCGCAGTTTTTTGGATATCACTCAACAGCGATCGACAGTTCAGGGTGGCGAAATTGTGGATTGTGGCCAAAGACTCCATGAACTAACTCCCTAGGTTCGGACCAGAGGCCTTAGTGTGCCGGACGGCGACACCTTTATGCAATGCATGGGATAGCGTCGGCATAAAAACACCACCAGATCCAGAGAGGATCAACAGTATTGCATTCCAGGTAACAATCCTTCTGATCGTGCTGATGTTCGTGTTCGCCAGTTTTGGTGTGCAGATTGTCGGAGGGAAACTCGCTGCTTGTAACGATCCAACCATCACCGCCAGAGTGAGTTTGGGAGACTATAAATTGTGCCGGTAGATGACCCGTGATCTGGTCGAGCAGCTTTTCATTTGTTTTGAAGGAGCCAAAAATTAGTAAGGTAAATGCATTGCCTCGACAGGAGGATATTTTTCTGAATACGGAATTCGTATGCTGCTTTAATATTTATGAGTAAACGTAGCCTCTGACGATGGACTTCTGCTTGGATAAAATACATAGTTCAAGCAAGGTGCTGAGTTGATCTCAAAACGCTTGACTCCGGGCGAGAGCGAACTATCATATTCCTTCTGCGGGGGAGTGTCTTATCGCGCTCCACCACCGAAGCCCCAGCGCCGCTTTCACTCAGCTGCTCGGTAAATCGTCACCGAAGCTGTCATCCCTCTTACCTTCATAAAGGAGTGTGATAAGTGTACCGAAATCTTCCAACAAAACATATTGTGTAATCATACCTTAAAGGCACAGTCCAACCTCAGAATCGCTCTTCTGTTTTTCTGCTTATCTTGAAAACGGTCCTACACTGATTCCAATGATGTCTCTGGAATCCTACAAGACTCCCTAGGAGCGAAGTTATGGCCCCTCAAAAATTTAGCTACAAAAGTATGGTGGACGAGTTGTCCGAGGCTTGTAACTTTCTTCATTTGCACCCGATGTATGCCAG